>VZRZ01004144.1:84929-182860 GCA_013398175.1 Climacteris rufus
ATCACCTGATTATTCAGCGCTTCCTTCTGTTATGATGCTTTGGGGTCCTTCAAATCATTTTCATTATGCACTACATAATAATAAAAATCTCTATGCAGTATGCTGATAATTCCGTGCATGGTCTCTGTGATTTCTAATTGTTTGAATAACAGGATGCTATTGAAATGCCATGCAGAAACATTGCATCGCCCTGAGGGAATCAAGCTTTTCTCCTTTTACTCCTGGTGAAGATAAACATTTGAACAGTTGAAATAGGTAAAATATCCCAGGGAAGCCACCGTGCAGAGTAGACGTGCTAAAGTCCTTAGTGCAGAAGCTGGGCTGCAAAGGACAAAACAGAAAAATAAATTAGATAAATAAATAAGTAACAAACATTGAATGGAAGGCACTCAAATAAGCTGTGCTTTTCTTCTCTTGTGATCTTCAAGCACAAGACAAGCACTAGCAGGCCCAGGAAAGAAATATCGCGTGCTATTTTTGTGCTGCCATTATAAAATATGTATTGTTTATTGTTCTGCACTGCAGCTAAAGTTTTGCATCAACCTCAAAATTACAGCAAAATTTGTTTTGAAGGAGACACGCAGTGTCTCTATTCTTTAAGCCTCTTAATGATGTTCTTAAGAGTGTGGTGATAGAATTTCAGTCTCCTAGCGAGCACAGACAGGTTGTAGGCTATGATTCATAGAAAGTGTAAAATACTGTGTGCCAGTGTGCATTATGAATGTATTTTATGTATGTTTATGTCAGCATACCTGATGTTCAGTGCATGCCAAACCAGGCAATGATGCCAGGCAGTTTTGTCTCCTGGCGGGAGGCATCATTGGGTGCCACACTCTTGGGCTGTGCTCCACGTGCTCCAGACACCACTGGGGGGTACCTGAGCTTGGCCAGGCTACCAAAAGTCCCCATTGACTCTGTACTGAGGGTGCTAGGACTTCGCACTAAAACTTACCTCTCTGTAAAATGGGTATAACAGCACCAGGCCATTGCTGCTGTAGGGCTGTATGAGGTCACTGCAAAGCTCAGTGGTGTGCTTGGAGACAGGCTGAGGGTCAGAGGCAGCAGCTCGTATTTTTGTGGTCCTCTTGGCACTGATGTTGGAACAAAAGTGTATGCAAGGCCCCTGGAGCAATGCAGTTCAGCTGCCTGTGTGTGCAGGTGGCTCTGAGGATGGGTGATGTGCCGAGGCAGGCACAGAGGTGTCCTGGCACTGCTCCCCAGTGCAGGGGTATCCCAGGCAGTGTGTTTGAACAAGGCATGATGCTGGTTTGAGCAGACTGCCTGAGCTCCCAGAGCTTCACCTTGCCAGTCCCTGCCTAGAGCTAGCTCAAGTGTCTCTGCATGGTGTTGTGTTGAGACATTAAACACACCCAAAGCTGCCTGGGTAAGTGAGTGCTCCCACCAGCCTCCTGACACGCGGCTGAACCGTGCTACAATGCCTGTTCCAGTGCTGAGGAGTAATGTTAAGCCTGGCTTCATTTCAGCTTGCCTGCTGGTAATGTCAACAAAGATGCCCTGTGTACCAGAAAGAAAAACCTTGCAGGAATCCAAATGATAGAGGAGGCATTTGGGACTGATTGCCAGGCTCTTTATGCAGGCATATACTGCCAGGTTTCCTTTAAATGGGCATTTAATGTCCTACTTGGAGGGGCAGGGGGCTTGGAGAGGACTGTGCTGACATCCAAATATTTGAATTTCTGATCACTGTTTTCTAATCAGAGCAGAGGAAGATAAGAAATGTCTCTGGTGGAAATATCATAAGTGTACAACAACTGTGTTTTTATTTATACACTGTTCTGTGGCAAAGGAGTGGCTTTGGGCTTTTTTATGCTGCAAAATGTTGTGGTTTTTTTCATTGCTTCTTTTATTTTTTTGCCCAGAGAAAATATATAACGTTTAAAATTATTGCAGAATGGAACTTCACTCTCCCTGTAAAATAGTGCTCTCTGAGACATGGTGGGATCTTACACTTGACCAAATTAGCATATGCGCTCAGATATCAGAGCTCTGCCTAGTAAAAATAACACTAGATTTGCATTTTCACATTTTTAGCTCTTGCTTCCCTGTCTCTTTAGTTTTATGCCTTTTTTCTTGACTGACAATTCTCTTTGTGGCAGATTTATTGCTGTTCTGCTGTTTGGACCCTGTAATCAACTAGACACTTGGCTGAAGACGTTAGTCATTTCATTAAGTACTTTTTTTCAGATCTCTCAGACACAATTTTCTGTTGCTCTGGTTCCAAAAAGCAAACGACCCATGGCTAGCAAAGTCTGAATATGAATCTTTAATAAACAGAGGTAGTACCAACAATGCTCTCAGGTTTCCAAAGAGCAGAGGGCTAATCAAAAGATGCTGAATGGGGAAGAACTGCCGTTGCCATCTCGCTCTGGTAGAAACATGCCTGTATCTATTCCCAGTGAAAGCACTCTTTTGGAAGCATTGTCTCATTTATCCTCCTTGCTTCCCTTCAGAGCTACACAGGAAACCTTCCTGGTGCTATGTGCAGATATTGCATAGTAATTTTTTTAAAATTATTTTTCAGTAATACATTGCTGGAAACAAAGACTGAATAGTTGTCTTAGGAGTAAAGATAAAGCATGAAGTGTGGTTCGTTTTGTCATCACTGTGTCGCTAATGGTTACACTCTATTCATGAACTAAAGAGATAGAACTATAGTATTCCCCTACCCTTTATGGGCAAAGAACCATTCTCTCATTTTATTGAGACTCTTTCTTAAAACACAGTTCCTCCTTCCAGGGGCAGTCCTTCGTAGCCATGAATCCTCTCCTCAGTAGCTTGCTCTCTGCAGGCAAAGGTACTCTCTGTGCCCAGAAAACAATACCATATGTTATTTGCAGAAGTGTGGGGAGTTAGGAGACTGTGCACTCACCCGTGCCTGGTTTATTGACCCCATTAATTTTGATGAAGATTGATTCAAGAGAAAGCCAAGTTGGCTGCTCCAGCTTGGCCAAGCAATCTGGTGCAGCACATCACCATCACTGCTGGGACACAGAGCAGACTGAGGGCTGGGTGTTTTCATAGTCAGGGTCTGGGCTGGAAAGGAGTTCTTTGTGCTCTGTCTCATTTCCCTGGGAATGGGAGAAGCACGTTAAATGGTGAAATAGTGACAGTCACTCCCAAAATGCCCGTGGCTTTCCCTGTGCTGTTGAGTACCCTCTTTGCAGTTACTGCCTTGACAGAAGATCCCTAAGCTCACAGACCAGAGTGCAGTGACGTGCACCCCACAAGTCAGTAGAGAGGCACAAGGAGGTGCCTGTCAGCATCTCACCTGCCTCAGGCTAAGTTCAGCTCTGCCAGCTCTCCCCCCGGCAGCCTCCTGGGCTTCTCCTGCATCTTATCTGCAGAGCTGCACCTCTGCCTGCAGACACTTTCTGGTTCATCCTGCATGTGACATTCTTGTGGCAGGGTCCAGCAACGTCATCAAGCGGTGCTGCTGGATGCACCATGGGGAGTTAGCCCAAAATCCCCTCAGGAGGTGCCCAGGCTTGCCCCTTGGACAGTCTGTTTTGTTTGCTTTGGGTTTTCTGCTTCCATAGATGCCAAAGTAACCAAAAAGATTGCTGGATGTTCAACTCCTCCAAGATTATCATCATATGAAATGAAATGGAACAAAATAAGGCATATAAAACAAAGGGAATTCATTGGGGACTATCACAATGACCTGGAAAAAATTATATAAGAAAGTGACCCTTGTTTACTGATTGTTTATGGTGGCAGCCCAAGTTGTAATCAATTAACATACGAGCCTATTGCTTGAGAGATGCTGTGGGCCTGTGGGACACCTTTCAGTATTTCTTCCTTTCTCAGAAGGGCTGCAGGGTATCTGCTGACATCTTGGAGGCTCTCCTTCCTCACAGATGCTTTTAAAACTCTGTTTCTGACTGCAGAAGGCATAGTTAAACCTTACACATGTATTTTGTGTATGCTCTTGGGAATGGTTTCATCCTGTGACCCCCTAGGAGACTTCCTCGACCTTCTCACAGTGTCTTGAGTCCCAGGAACTCTCTGTCAGCCTTTCTATTGCCAAGCTTTCTTCAGTGCTACACTTAGGAAGACAGAAACCAAATAGATTTATTGCTGTAACTATAATCAGAAATCATAGGCAGCATGATAAAATGGTCAAATGATCAATTTACTTAAAATTAGAGGCATTCTCAAGTGGCTCAGGGACCAGGTAGCTGCAGGCAGGCAGCTGGCCTGTTGGCCGGACACAGGGCAGTGGGATGGGTGCTGCCAACCCCATGCAGGCAGGTGGCCCAGGGCCAGCCCCAAGGCCAGGACAGCCAAAAGAGACAAGGCCACTCCTCTTTTGTCACTTCTGAAACAATGAGATGGTGGGGCAGAGCCTGGACATGGCCAGGTTGCAGGTTGAGTGTGAGAGGAGAAGCACCAGCACTGGGTGCTGGCTGGGAGCAGGATTTCTGGGCATGATGAATGCTGGGGTAAAGCTCTCTTTGGGGTTGGGGGCTTCTGTCCCACAAGAGCTGAAGTCGAACACCACTAGGACTGTCACCTAACATGCACACTGGGGCCAAGCAGGGATGTCACAGTTTGGTTCTGCTTCTTTAATAGGAGACAGTCCCACTCCTGCATTTTATAATGCTTCAAGAAGTGAAGGCATCTTTACAGGATTTCATTCAATCAAACGTATTAATTGTCATCCATTTTTTATCTATTACCTCACTGGTGGATCCCACTGGAAGGCTGAGGTGTGCTTTATGGCCACATGTGCCTGGGCACACAGGTTTGGAGTACGTGCCCCACCTCTTTCCCTGCAATTTGCCTTTCTGGAATTTGAGGGCATGGTCAAATGGCACACTGTTTCTTCCTCCAGTTTGAAAAAATGTGTTTGAATGCTGTCATTTTCCCTGATAAGAAGAGCACTATAAATTAAAAAGAGTCAGCAACACAGGCACATTAATCTTCCTGAAGCAATCCTACCTTGCACGTTTCCTGACATATATTTGATGTTGGCTTAATTGTGCAGTCTTAAAGTAGGATTTGAGTACATAAGTGCAAAAGCAGTAATAAACTGCAGATGCAAGCTAGAAGTTGTCTGCTGGAAACTGTACAAGAAACTGTGGAATCTGTGCGGGTGACGCACAGATCCTGCACCAAGGAGGTCGGCATGACAAGTTTAGTGGTTTTTCACCGTCCACCTAGTCAGCCCTGAAAATCAGGCTTCACACAGGAGATCCTATAAGACTGGAGCATATGGTGTCATCCCAGGGTTGTCCCTTTCTCTTCTCCCTGGCACACAAGCAATCTGACACCAGCACAAGCAGTGCGTGGTTCGTGGGGCTTGTGCGCTGCATCCTCTTCGTGCAGCTGCTGCAGAGGTTTGCTTGGAAAGAAAGATTACATTAAATCACATTAATTACATTAGATCACATTAAAGATTTTAGGATGGGGTTCAGAAAAATCGTGGTTCTCTTCTCACTTTTGCTGGAAGAGGTCAGGAAAGTAATTCTGGATCTTTGTGTTTTGGAAGGTATCAAAAGATGCAAATAAATGCCAAGTGGGCTCTGAAACGGTCTTTGAAATCAGTGGGAGATAGGTCTCTGAGATACCAAAAATCCCACACAGGGTGTTTGCATGCATCTTCGAGTGTTTAAACACCTTTAAAAATATGTCTCCAAAGTGTCTAACTCTGAGCATAGGTTCCTGCGTCCCCTAGGCATTTTTGAAATTGCATGCAAAGTTGCTTAGATTTCCCCTAAAGAGCACCCTTTTGTTGTAATTTTCCTGTTGACTTAATTTTCTCTTGACTTGAAACATAATATATATTAACCTTCACTCATTTTTTGTAGCAAAATGTAGAGAAGTGAAGCTCTTTCTTAGCTGGTTTATTACAAAAAAAAGGAGCATATGGCTGATTGTGTCCCATCTGAAATGCAAATAGTGGAGCTACGTGGAAAGAATTGCTATTACTTGAGCAGTAAATGTTTCCTAATGAAGTGACTTTGACTAAGGTGGGAAGCTGGAAATGGCTGCAGGAAGAAATGATGATGGTTAATATTTCAGTGGAGCAGAACATTCTTATTCTGCTGATAAGGAGATTCTTAGGAAATGCACTGGATTTTTTTTTAATATTCTGTATGTTTATCAGTGTGGGGAAATTGCTACACACAGGGAGCTAGACGCTTTCCTTGGAGTTATGAAATCATGTAATTTAATTTATAACCAGAGCTTTTCACCGTTGGCCTCTTTTTGAACTGAAGTTTTCTGTACTTTGTGAACATTTGGGGTAAATAGAGACCTACTCAAGAAGATAGCTACTGGTTCCACAGATTTTTGTCACCCTGGGCACATTCCTGGAGGCCAGAGGCCAAACAGGGTGATGGAGGGACCTGACCCACACTCTCTAATTTCCTTCTTCCTCTTTCCCATAAAGTTCTTCTCTTGTGTACATCCCTCTACACTTCCAGTAATCAAAGGTGTCCAGATGTCTGCTGTGAAGGGGAGGTGGACTGACTTTTAAACACATTTTTAAATCAAGCAGTGAGGCTAGAGGCTTGACATTTCCATTACTTAACTTTCCAAAGGGAGAGCTGTGGAGCTGGCGCTGTGAGGTTCAGCACAACCAGTGGGCTGGAGATAGAGCATCAATTGTATTACTCTGCTTTAATGTCAGAAGGAGCCAGGAAGAACTGAGATAGCAGCATGTGCACAATTGCGTGCTCACAAGAGCTGGAGCAGCTGCCAGGTTAGACCTCTGGCTTTGTCCCTGAGCAAGATCATGTTGGGTTTGCTGAGGCTGAGCTGTCTGTTACAGGGCACAGTTGAGGGACAGAAGATTAACATGCCTTTCCCTTGCTGATGCCCAAGGGTGTCTGACATTGCTAATGATAATGAAATAAGAGAAACCTAAAGAAAAAAGTCTGCAGCCTGCTGTTGGTGGAAATAATTAGGTTTTTCCATCTTAAAAGCAATGGTGAGGTTACTGGGATCAGGATGTGTCCATATTGGTGTGCTGGTTCAGATCGAGAGCAGACTTTTGAAGTGAATCCCTGCCTGTGCTTTGGTTCATGTCTCAGGGCAGTCCAGGAGCTCACAAGCTGGGTTATAGTGTCTCTGGAGTTGCCCCTAAGCCATCTGAGGATGGAGCCACCACTGCTGTGCCTGGATTTGCTCACACTGTGCCCTTGGACATGGGAGCCTCACCCTGCACAGAGCTCGTCACCAAGTCAGGCGTGGGCTCTGACCTTCCTGGGTAACACCTGGGTAAGGTTTCTTGGTTGCTGAGTTATTCAAGTTCTTCAGAAAGTGCTTACACAAGGTCTTTCCTAAAACAACCTTCTCCTGGTTTTAGTACTGAGTATCCTGACTGCATTCAGGAGCTGGGGAGATCCCACCAGCCCAAGGCACAGAGAGAGTACAGTCACATCCCTGCTTCAGTCTCGGTCTTGGCAGGTCCTTTCACCCCAGTAAGGTGAAGTGAGGCTTTATATCACATCTTTTATTACAGTCAGAGTGCCTGTAGGTGCTGTAGTTATTTTCAGAATTATATCATAAATCAATATAAACCCACATTTATATGGTTTTACATATGATGGACAGCACCTGAACAGTGGTGAATTTTGTGGCTGCTCTAATTTGCTGGAGGGTGCAGCAGCTTGCTTTATCTGCATATCTGCTTGGGTGTTCTTTGGTTTACAACAGATTACAAGTGGTAATGCTGTGGCACAGTTTTCCATACACTTCTTTTATCTTTCCTTTTGCTTGCTTTTATGTGCCTCTTCCCTCTCCCCACATCTCATTTCCATCGAGAAATACAAATGACCTCTTGACAGAACTTTCCACTTTCATTACACTGATTTGCATTGTGCAGTCAGGGTAATACAAACACTTATATTTCTGAGATGTATTTATGATGCCATGAAAAAACTTTCTCATATTAGCCTCTTCTTTCTTCTCCTTCTATATCTTTTCAGGTGTGTGTGCAACATTGACTGTTCTCAAACCAACTTCAATCCTCTTTGTGCTTCCGATGGGAAATCTTATGATAATGCATGTCAAATCAAAGAGGCATCATGCCAGAAACAGGAGAAAATTGAAGTCATGTCTTTGGGTCGATGTCAAGGTAACTCTCATAACAAAACTCATTTCAAAGAATGTTTTCAATTTTTGTTCAGGAGAAAAAAATAAAGAACCAGGGCTGTCTTCTTATTTCCATTAGACTGTTGCAGTTTATACTGTAGAGCGCAGCTGTGGGGAGGGGCAGAGCCCTCCATGGTGCAGATGCCAGCGAGGCCTGAGGAGGGCACAACTCCTGACCCTGCCCATGGCCCACAGCAGCAGGGGACTGCCCAGCTCTGCACTGGTTTCACCATCAGTCACCAATACCTTGCCCAGAGCAACTTGCCCAGAGCTCTGTCTTCCAGGCAGGAGTTGGAGCAGGACAGCAGAAATGCCCCTCAGATACATTTTGCCATCCAGGATGGATGCTCTGGTGCTCCCTTAACTGGAGCAGCATGAAGCAGTCTCGGGAGACTCTCCAAAGATGTGCTCCCAAACACAGTCCTTGGGCTGGTTCTTTGAGTGACCTGTGCTGGGCCCCGAGATG
Source organism: Climacteris rufus (assembly GCA_013398175.1). Taxonomy (NCBI): domain Eukaryota; kingdom Metazoa; phylum Chordata; class Aves; order Passeriformes; family Climacteridae; genus Climacteris; species Climacteris rufus. Next base: position 93,517 of record VZRZ01004144.1, read on the forward strand.
CCACTGGTGCCTGGAAGGAAATTTTCCAATAGTGGCTCAAGGATCTCTCTGTTTCTCCATAAATACCATGCTTCTCTGTGCCCAGTTCTTGGGCTTCTTCATCACCGTAACCCTTGAGTTGATTTCAAAAACCCTGTTTTGCTCCAAAATAAAAATGAAGAAAATTTGCCTTTAAATAGCTCCTGTAAATAAAGTGTCTACTGAGGTTCAGACTCTTAATAGCTTTCTTCCTTAGCTTCTGACCTATAAATCCTCAATACATCTACTTACAAGGCCACACTATACAGGTGTATTAAACACATTCCAATTTATTCCTATCTCTTTAAAGTTAACCATCCTAAGTGGCAGTTCATTTCAGGGTACATATTAAAACTCCCCAATTACTTCAAGTAGAGCAGAAATGACAGCTCCTGCTTCAGACTGATATATTTATCCCAGCTGCAATCTGTTATCACATATTGTTAGAAAAAAAGATCCTGCTGTTTTCACCTGGCAGGCCCAGGAGAGCCTTGCAGCCAGCAGCGATGCTGTGCGTGCAAGAGAAGCTAGCTTTGCCTGGGCACTGCAGCTGGGCCATGGGCTATATCAAGTCCAGACAACTCAACACGTTTCTTTTCACACAGATAATACTACAACAACTACAAAATCGGAAGATGGGCATTATGCAAGAACAGATTATGCAGGTACGGTTCCTATTCTGTGAGAATCACAATTCAGAGGATCTGTGTAAGTCTCTTTTCTCCTCCATTTGCTAAGGTGAAATGTCCTCATCTTCTAGCATGGTTTACTTTAAGAAAACACTGTCTTTCCATTACCCTTTCTTTGGCTACAAACTCTTTCTTCTTAATAAATGGGATGCTTCCATTTTTGTCAATGCACAAATACTCTGGCCGTAAAACACCTGTTCTGACAGTGGAAATAAGTATTGTAAATTATTTGGCAGAATTAGCAGACGTTATTGAAAATTATTTAATCAATGCACTAGAATATGCATATTTTTGGCATGATATACAGCTTTAAGAAAGTGAAAATTCAGTGGATAGCCCAGCTGTGATACCATGAAATGTTGCCATAATAGATATCACCTGTTGGCATTTAACTATGAACTTAATAAGGTTCTTAAAATGTGGGGGGTTTAAGTGATTAATGGTTTTCGTTTATTTAGAAGCTACAGTAAAATATAATGGCTCAATAGCCCTATATGGCACTTGAAATTAAAAACATGTAAACACTAGTGAGGTTTGGGAGACATTTTTTACCCCCTTTCCCTGGGAGGCTTGATTTAGAAATTGAATGTGTGTGTGCATGCACATGTGCATGCAGATATTCATATCTCACACTGAGAATGAAAGCCTTTGCGAAGGTCTGGTGAAAATGGGTCAGGTGATGCATTCATTGCTTCAGTTTTGTGATATTTTTGTGTTTTTAAAATGTTTGGAGAGAGTAGGTGGAGATCACTGTGTTTATCTGAGCTGCATGGCCTGGGTGAAATCCCATTAATGGTTTTACAGGTGTTGACATTTCTTACTTGGAGAGTCCTGTGGCAGTAGTTAATCCAGCTGGTCGTCTCCCATTTGGGCCCTTTGTGACATCCCTGTGACAGAGGAGTACCCAGCCTTAGAAACAATTGTTCTGTTTCTACTTAAAAACAGTGCCTGATGATTAAAACATAGAGCTCTGAATAAGTGATGTTGCAGTGAGGCAGAGTAGTACAGGTTGGGGGTTGCTGCAGCACGAAGCAGGGAGGATAGAAGTTGCTATGGAAAGCAAATGCTGGGATGACTTTCCAAAAGATCCAGGGTGGGTCATGGCCCAGGTGTTTCATACTTCCAAGGAGCCCTTCCACTGGTAAAGAGAAAAACATTTTCAGTGTCTTTCCTCCAAACTCTTGATTACCCCCAGGTTTTTGTGGGAGCCAGTAGTCAGTTTTCTTAAAAGGCTGGAAGGGCTGAGGTTGTATCCTGTGATGGGAAGGAGATAGGGCCAAGTAGGCCACAATGATTTACTTAAGTTAGAAATAAGGCCAAGTAATGTTATGTTTAAACCTTCATCTTTCTTGCTGGAGAGCTGAGGAGAGCAGTGGTTTCCCCAAGTCAAGATGAAGGCCTGGAGCCCCTTTTCAGTGTTGTGCAGCCTGTCCTACGCTGCTGCTGTCTGGTGGATTTGCTTTAAGATGGCAGTGACCTACATCACCTGGGGAGGAGGCAGCACGTTTAAGCGTGAAGCAACTGAGCTGTAACAAAAAGGGAGGAAAGGCAGGTTGGGGATTAGTGAGGAGGAGGAGCTCACAATGGTGACAAGAGAGCCAAAGAAAGCCAAGTCATGGGTTATGGAGGAAGAGGAGCACAGAAGGCACCTTGAGCTCAAGTGAGCAGGAGGAAGAGAACACTCTAGTTAGGAGAGAGTTGATATTTCGGCCCACACTCAAGAGGAGAGATGGTGGGTAGAAGAAAATTGACTGCAGCAAAGTGTTGCCAGGGGTTGGGAGTCAAGCAGGGAACTCGGGAGGAAACTGGATTACAGGGCAGGGAGGAGGGCAGAGCTGTATCACAGAGGAGCAGGTCTGTAATGGAGATGGTCCCCAAGTGCCAAAGGGTCAGGAGTGTGAGAACAGGTGATCCAATGAGAGACGGCAGAGACCTGTGTAAAGGAGACAGGGCACCTCCCTCCCCTAGAGCTGTGGGAGTGCTGGAGGCATCCTGGATCATCCATGAAGTCCAGTTGGTACCTCTGGCACAGAAAGACACCATCATTGCACCTTAGAAAGCAACTCCTTTAGGCCTCTGGTGTGGCTCAGGCCCCAATGGGCTTCTCAAGGGTGGTGACTGTGTCCCCTGGGTGGGTCTCATCAGGTACTGTCCATAGATTTAAGCTCAGCCACAGTCACCTGCACCAGCTGATAGCTTTTTTGCGTGCACCTATTATTCTGGCTTAAATTTTTCATTTTTACATACAGTAACAGCATGTAGGGTAAAAATTGCCAGTTCATGCAGGGCAATCCACCTGCCTCCAGTGTCCCCAAATGCTTGTGGCATAACCCTGTCAGGAGACCTTAGGGGAAAGGGAAAGCTGCAACAACTCCAGCCTTTTGGAAATAATTGGGGAAAAGGAAGACAGCAGTATAAAACTGAGGCTCAGTGAACATTCTTGCATCAGCGTTTGGAAGACAGGAAGCTTTGTGCCATCCTCGTGTTTTTTCAACTGCAGAAACATTTGATGGTGGTGGCTGTTATAAGAGTGTGGTATGTGCTACTTTTTTTCCACCTTTGAGCCTCCTCAGACAGGAAATGCTGCCCTAACCATGGGAAGCTTTGTGTGAAAAAGCAACAGTTCCTCAGCCTCTGAAGTAATTTCCCTGAGCCTGCGGCTTTCCACAGAATACTTTTGTTCTCTACCATTTAATGGCACTAAAAATCACCCAGACTGTGAACACCACATGCTTTTAAAAACATTGACTTGTATGGACTGATTTTCCCAGGGGAGAATATAGCAGTGGGCATAATTGATGTTGTCAATTATGCTAATGCAGCAGTGCCAAATGCTCTTTGCAGGGGTTGTGGTGGCTGAGTGGCATGGGCTTTTCCCGCCATTGGAGCTTGGGAAGGCGGCAGCTCTGCAAACAGCCACAGGTCCCAACACCCAGCCAGGTTGTTCCATGTCCAACTATCCCAACCCTCAGCTCTGTCAGTGTCTTGGCTCCCTCCTGTTCTTGCAAGCCCATTGATACTCACCAATAATGCTCAAATCTTTCAGTTTGCATAGCTGAGCATGCTTGTTCCTTTGGGGTTTAACTCTTTGCATCACCTCAGTTTTTAGGGGCTCTTACTTTACACAGGCAGGATTCATGTCCATGCTGTAAATGCCTGGCTGATATCAGAGGCATCCAAAAAGCGGTACCCCCTTTTCAACAAAGCAAACCTAAGAAGAGTGAGCTGCAGGTGGCCCTTCTCTGGCCCTGTCCTGGCTTTCCAGGGTCACCAGCCCACCCTTGCCATGGCTGCCTGTGCCCTAGGTGTCAGCAGTGTCTGTGCACGTGTGTGTTTGTGCCTCTGTGCAGTTCTGGCCTCTCTCTTTCCTGAAACCCCAAGCTATTCATAAGACTTGGGAAGATTCTCACTTTCCTCAACAAATGGCAGACTGTTGACCTTGATCAAGTTTGTGCAGTGAGATTTGGTTTTAGTGAATAAATGAATGGCTGCGATTTTTCCCTCAAATCCAATAGAAATACACTTTATCTTGCAATTTCCATGAAAGAGCATTTTTAAGCATTTTAAGTGTGATGTATGTTTTGGAATGTAGTGTCTGAGCTGAAAGTCCTGTGATTGATGTTTTCTTGAGTTTCCCCATTAAATGCATAAATACAGCTCTTTCGATGGCATTTCTGAATTCAGAGTCCAGGCAATCAAGGAGTTTTCATCTTGTTAATTCATTTGCCTATTTATTTGTATTCCTCAATATTTATATTCTCTTCTTAAGATCTGGATATTAACAATTATCCCCCTAATGATTTTATCCTTTCTCATTATCAAATTACAGAGATTTTTTCCAAGCCATTTTGAGCACTATAAGGAATAAGTCAGTATGGATGTGCCATATTTCAATGTTATATATTCATGAAAATTGTCAGTGAAGACACTGACAAATTCAATAGACCTATTCAATAATATCATCTTCCAGGCCAGACAAACCTCCCCATATAAGCTTTGATTAGATCAAGTCTCAGCAGCCAAATGCCAGCAGAGAAGCTGATGGAGGGGGGAAGAAGGCATTTTCAGCCCAAATTGTCTCCTTTGGTGAAAAATGTGCATCCACAAATGGTCAGCTTGAGCTGTATTTTTAGGTTCCTCAATGGCAGCAAACTCTCCCTTGGCAGCAGCCTCAGGTGGTGCCTTCTGGAGTCTTGGGTAGTCCTGGGACTCTCTTGCAGGCAGTGCCTTGGCCCATCTTGCCGATGCTGTTGCTGTGCCCAGAACCGATAACAAGCGCAAAATGCTGCACGTCTGCTCATGGCTGCTCTGTTCCCTGCTCTCCCTCCTGGTTTCCCATGGGATTTCGAATCTACATGACAGTCTTGGATCTTTTTCAGACCACTTCCTGGCACTGGGGCCTTCCTGGCACTACTGGAGGTGCTCAGGCGAGTAATCCGGCAGATGCTTGTGTTGCCCAAGCAAACTCAGTGCTCCACCAAAAAGGGCAAAATCCATCTGTGTCAACACATCATCTTCCCTTGGCTGGGACAGGGCTGTGGGATGAAGGCCATGAAAGCCATCACAGATTACAAGGATAAAGATGAGTCTCAGACTCTTCATTGAGTCTCTTCAAAAGTGCAAGAGTCTTGGACTCCAAAATAAATACAAATTTAGTCACAGCCATCTTCATTGTCTGTAATAAGCCTGGAGAGTGGCCAGGAATCAGAAGAGCAGTGCTGAATTTCTATAGTGACTTTTTTTTCCCCTCTGTACTAAAACATGAGAACATCAGACTAGATTCCTTCTCCAGATTTTAACATTTTCAAAGTAGGTTAAGTTTGGAGTGTAAACCACTTGACGTTGTCCGTTTAAATTAAAATTTGTGTCTACTACTATGTCAGCCGTTTGCTAAACTACTGAAGAATAATAAAGCCCCAGAGCTTAGCTATGGGATATAAACTATCATGCAGTTTTGCTCTGCCTTTGTGAACCAGGCTTTCCTTTCTTCTTGATGGAACTAGCAAGTGAGACACAAAGCTGAACACTGTGCAACCATCACAGCTAGAGAGAAACCATTTCTCATCTGCAGCTTTGTAAAAACATGGGGGAAATTACATCCTTGCATATGCAGATTTGCTTGGCTTTTGATTCCTCAGACTCCAAGTCAGAGGTTGTCACACTAAACAAATAGATTATATAGAAACCGTTCCTGCTATTCCATCAAATCACTTAAAAATTGAAAAACCCCACATTTTAATATTTTGACAGCTGTGTGGCAACATGAACGCTGTCTAGCTGCAGCCTCCACCTGCACTCCCACACAGACACACACACTCCGGCCTGTGGGAGAGCAGGAACAGCACAATCGGTAGATTCTTTTTAAAATGGGAAGCTTTTAAATGCTGCTGCAATCATTAATTTGCATTTACAAATTGTTATTTGCATTTGTTTGCAAGGTCTTATGAAAATGTACTTCGTTTTATGCACAGTGAAAGTCCTCAAAGGGTGGTAGATGAGCTCTACAAAACACAGAAAAGAAATGTCTAGGTTGTATGTCAGGCCGTACAATTTAGGGTTTTTTTGGCCTGTGACTTGAGGAAAGCAGTGGGGGCATTTCCCTCTGGGAGATGGCCATACATTTACCCCACATGCTGAATGTTGTATAAGATGTCTGATTATTCAGAAATGTAGATGTCTACAAATAGCTGAAGTCTGGAGTACATAAACTCAAGATGATGTAAAAACAGAGCCAGTTTCCATTTCTAAAATAATTTCCTAATAGAGTCAGGTGTAGAAGGTATTTCAGTCTTGCTTTGCCTACCTAATCCAGGCACTCATGATAGAAAAGTTTTCAAAAGGAAGAACAGAGGGAATGTCTCCGTTCATTGTGTGGAACCTGGAGGATTTTTAAAATCAATCGTGTTTACCATCATGGAAAGTAGCATGGTGTTTGGCAATATTTAACTGTGTGTAGCTTAATTTAATTTAGGGAATACTGTAAGAAATGGACTTAAAAAGTTAATTCTATTCTGGGATGCTTCTGAGTGGTTTTCAAAGGTGAGAGAGAGATCACTGTGTTTTGGTAGCCTGATGGTCTCCAGCCCTTCTGTTGCCTTGAAGCTCCTCCACTGTTGTTGATAACCAGAAGAAAATCTATAAAGTAGAGATAGATACCAGCTGGTAGGTTAAGAAATCCTGCTGCCAGCTATTTCTGAACTTAAGTCTGAGTAGCCCAGCTGTGTCAGTCCCAACTACTCACTTGGCCCCCAAAACCTCCACTTGTCCTGGGCGCTTTTTAAATGAAAACTTGCAGCTGCTTCTTTCAATGGTTTAACTCCAGAATTTTAAAAGGTGGAAAGTCCCACTCCAGCATTTTTCTGAGTTGTCAGGAGGGCTGGATGCTTTATTTCTAAAATATGAAAAGCTGGGGCAATAAAGCAGTCGTCTTGCAGTGAGCACTGCAGCACAAACTGCCCCAAGTGCTTTTCTTCTATAGATCTCTCAAATTTACCTTTAGATCCTGTTTGACTCTATCTTGCTGAAATCTACATAATTTTTTTGGAATGGGAGACAGTCACTCTGTTGTAGGGGGTCACATAATAGCCTCACAAACAAGTCCCCTGCCAGGAAGGAAGCTGCTGCACTCCAGAGCACTGTGCCTTGTGATTTAACAGCACTTATTCCTAACAGTCTTTTCCTGAGGAGCATGCAAAATAAAAACAGGCTTATGGAGATTTTAAAAACAAGCGAGAGGAAGAGAAAAATACTGCTCATTTAATCTGCCAGCCTCAAGAGAATACCTCACTTTTTATGGGAGTTCTCCTCTAACTTTGAATTGCATGTGCTAAGCTTGGTAAAATGTGCCTTGTTTTTTTGGATTTCTGGAGGTTTTGTGGTTTTATAATGAGATAAATTGTGCCTTTTCATTACTTACGATTTCCCAGTGTCATGCTCATGGAACCTGTAATTGTTAGCATTAAAACTTAAATTAGGTCTCAGGTGAACTGCTAGACGTCTCTTAACCTAGACTGATGTAGCTCAAGGAGGAAGAACATTTCCATTTGTGCCTCCAAAGCTTAGCCCTTAATTTAGTCACTAATGAATGTGAATCAGAAGTTGCAGAATTCGTTTGTACTTTCTTCCCATAATAAACAAATTCTGTATTGTTGTGAGTGAACATTATAAAGAAAGCTATTTGATTTGCATTAAAGCTTCATAGCCTGAAAATTCAGTAAATCCAGGGTAAGAATTTGATCTGTAGGAAACAAACAGGAAAAATAAGTTCCAACTTGTAACACCAATATTGGCATAGGCTAAATAATACAAAGTCAGACCAGGCTATTTTACTGTTGTCAGCATTCCTGAAGCATTTAAGTCCTGGAAATAAACTCAGGTGTAAAGCTTCCTTAAGATTTGGAGTGAGGGTGGAGTTTGTAATGCAAGTATATTTTTATCTGGGGTTTCCATCAGAACTGTGCAAAATTTATAAAGCTTGCTCCAAACACGTCTGCTTGCCCAAGACCGTGTGCCTTACTGGTTGGTTTTCCCCTTATGCTATCATGTAAGCAGTCTTCTGTAACATTTTGTTCTCTTAAAGGTTATGGATAAAAACAGAAATAGTTTGTGCAATAGAGATGAACAGACCTGAGTTCATATAGGCATTTCTATAGATTCTTCCATTTGTGTCCCAGTCCATAAACACATAGTGTGTCACTTACATATGTTTGGTCTTATTTGGAGCATAGAAACCCATCCTCACAAGCAAATCTGAACCTTTCAGTGCTAGCTGATCTTTTTGTCCTCTGCTCAGTATCTGTATTTTGATCAGAAGAATGGGTAAGCTCAAAGAGAGGTAAAGCTTGCAGTAAAGACACTTTTGTGCTTACACATAAAAATGTGATCCCTAAAACTCAACACTGGTTGAAATGTGTCTGATTTCTCCAATGATCTTTAACCAGACACCTTCTTCCTTAATAGGACCTCTAATGGCAAGAGCTACTCAGAAGAAGGGTACAGACCCTTGGAAAATAACTTTTATGGTTTGCAATCCTGCTACCTGTTATGCTCTAGTTAAAGCTACTCCCAATTTATTTTTCCTAGCCTTTGTTTTCAGAGGTTTATGGGAACAAAGCAACATGATCTACAGTCACTGTTCTGCTGCCTTGAATATATGGAATATGAACCATAATTCCTGGCCACAGGCTCCACCATTGTGAAAGGATTTACAGTTATCAAAAAAGGTCTTTTTATATCTGACTAAATCACATTGTAGCACCTAGTTAATACTGTATCTTTGCCAGATTTCAGATGAGATGTCCCCTGCTTGCAGGCCCCACCTTTGAGATAGACCATCATTAAATAACAGGGCTCTGTATGAATTCCATCTAACAGTTCAGGCAGAGTCCAGCCATGAAGTGGCTTCACAGATCTGTAATTCAGTTTTCTACCGATAGCCCCAAACCCACTTCACATCAGAAGTCACAGGGAAGCTGAAGTTCTTGTCTCTTTTGGGGTCTAGAGGGACTGTGCAGCCTGGTTCCTCTGTAGGACCAACAAAAGCGTGTGGGTACAGTCTGAGACTTAGGGTGACACCGGGTGGCGGCACACGGGACTCCTGGGGTGCTCTGCTGTGATGGGTGGGTTTCACACTGTGTCAGCTGTGGTGCTGCTGTAGCTATCAGTCTGTAACTCCCAGCACTTCATCCACATGCCAGGAGGATGGTAGATGCCAGCTGTCTGTGGCATTTTGACATCTTGAAGGCATTTCCCTCTTGATAGCATCTTCTTTCCTTTGTCAACTCCCCTGCCTCTTTTACAAGAAAGGAAAGTTAAATAAAGGAATCTGAGGCAAGATTCTACCACTTTTCCCAAGGAATAGGGTAGAAAATTAATCCTGGTTTGTGGATTTGGGGAGGAATGTCCCTTACTCTTGGTTCCATCCTTCCTCTGGGCTCCAGGCACTTTGATTATCTCAAGAGTCATTCTTGAAGGATGCTGTTGAAGATGGTGCACAGCAGCTGTTTGCCATCCACGACACTAATTTGAATTAGTTGAAAGATATGAAGGAGTACCACAGTGTATATTTATGCCCAGCAGCTCTATTTTAGGCCTAGTTTCTGTAAATTTGCTGTTTGGAATTACAGACCCTTCCCAAGGATTTGAGAGTTAAAGTTATAATGAGATGCTAGAATACCCATTTTCAGAAAACATCAACATTTAAATATTTGTGTTTGATCTAGTCTGAAATGTTAAAAAAATTATTTTGAAATATTCATAGAACTGAATTTCCTCAGAATTTTGTTTCATGACATGTTTTGGCATTCTTTATGAAATGTTAGATATCAAAATACCATGAGATGAAAGCAATGACAGTTGTAATAAATAAGTTGTACCGTAAGGAAAGTTGCTACTTAGAACTGAGTGAAACATCATCTTTTCTAGAAGGAGTATCATCATGTCAAATTGGAATACAAACACAAGATAATTTGATCATTTAGACACATGCAATGGTAACTTGAGGCTTAAGATAACAAAGACTTTCACCTGGATTCAGGAGTATAAATGCATCTGGTGGTATGAAAGGAAATACGGCTGGGGAAGAAAAGAAGGAGCTGGTGTGTTTATTTTTAGTAGACCTTCAGAATTGGACTGGATGGAGACAAGTAGCAAATTTTGCCTAGTTAAATAGATTTGAGTAAAGAAAGCAAAAACAGACAAATAATTTGCCACATCAGTTTCACTTTGCTGATGGTTCCACTGTGAACCATGGAATACACCTGCTAAAGGGTGTCTTCACCTTTTCCACTGAATACACCTGCTAAATGGAATACACTTGCTAAAGGGTGTCTTCACCTTTTGCATTGAATACACCTGCTAAAAGCCCCATCTTGCGCTGTTTGAGCAATGCAACATAACTGTTCTTTTCATATTAACGTTCAGTGTATGAAACACTGAAACCACGAGAGACAGAAACTTGTTTCTTAAGGAAAATGGAAATGGTTTAGAGAAGGTATGAAATGCAGCAGGAGATGCAGCACTTTGAATATCAGCTATGCCCTCTCCCATACCTCTGTCCATAGAAACATTCCTCTGCTTTCAGGATAAAGCCAGCCTCAGCAGTTTGAGGCTGTATCACCAAGCTAGCAGAAGTGCTCTTAATAACTCAGATTTGAGAAGCAACATTTACCTGCCTACAGAGACAACTTCTTACACACTTTGGCTGTCATTTTACCTTGTACCCATGAGCTCTGAGTGTGAAACTCTCTTCTTGGAAATACAACAGCTGTAAACAAAGTGTGCTATTAGAGAACCAGTGGCAGTGCATGTCAGAATATGATCAGCGCTGAAGCAAAATGCACTGCTTTGCCTACTGCTATCACAAGCCTTAGCCATTTTAGACAGTATTACATAACAGCAAAATATTTTTCATAAGGGAAAAATATTCATTGTCCCTATGGTTTTAATCTCCCTCTTATTTTATCTGTGGTTTAAAGCTGTGTCAGGTATTCATCAGAAACACGCCTTCCACAGAGTATTTCATTTACAATTTCATTTAATAATGGAAGTGCACTTCTATCCAGCTAGGATGGGAAAGGATTAAATAAAAAGCACTGTTCTAAAATCAACTAACCTGTGTAGCCAGTGTCTGTGCTCTGCAAATGAAGTAGCCATGGAAAGGCTTGTTATTAGTCTATAATATCAAAACTGATAAACTATTACTGTTTTGTCAGGCATGATATATGCTAAACATTTTCTTCTGCAGATTGCCTCTACAAGAACTGTGACTGTTTTTAGACACATCTGGCACTGCAGATTTTTTCTGTCCTGCATTTCAGTGATTTAAAAGGCCTTGGCTGGGCAGAAGGATGTCAGCTGTTTGGTTTAAAATACTGTTATAAGAGTCAGTAAGGTTTAAAGAGGCAGTAGGTAAAATTCTGGCCTTGCTGAAACTAGTGGGAGAATGGCCATTGAGTTTAATGGCTTTGAGATTTCTCTGTATGGCTTTTTCATCCATTTTTATTCTTAGTAAATTTTCCATTTCCCAGAATTGCCCTTCCTTTTCCATTCAGCTTCTCCTACTTTCAATATTAGCTCTAGGAGTGAGCACTGAGTTAAAGTACCAAACCCTTTATTTTCACAAATGCCATCTTTACAGCTCCCTTCTGTGGCACTTCTGTAAGACAATAATAACCTGTGTATAACAATCCTAAAAGCAGGTATTCATTTATTAAAAAAAAAAAAATGTTCTTAATAGACTTTTCTAGCTGTGTTTCAAAATGGGCTGTGTGACCAGTGACGAATGCCAAGACCTCAGTGGCACAGAGAAGCTGTTACACACTTTGTGGAAGGAAATAGCAGGGCAAGCTCTGTGCTTGCTTTCTGTCCTGTCACGCAGGGAGAGCCACGGGGTCTGGATAGAAGAGTTTGATGGGAGACAGGCAACGAGACCCTATCTGCTGTTGGCTTATTTCAGCAGGCAGAGCCTGAACTGGGTCCATGGGGAAGTCAACTCAAGGAGGCTGTGCTTCTGGAAGAGTTTGCAGTCAGCAGACAGAGAGAGGTTACAGCTTCACAGCAATGTCTTCAGTGGGAGTGTGCCCTGGAAGGGTCTCTTCCAGCTCCTTAGACTGCTCGTAAGCACAAAGGATGTCCTGCAGGGTGGGGTGGGCTTTTCCGTGCATCTGAGAGATAAGCTATTGCCTGAGACACCCTTGACATTGGAGTAATAGACAAAAAGCCTAAACTTGTATGGCAAGATTGAACCCTTTTGATGCAAACCCAAGAACAGGCAAAAGTTTTGGCTTTGTCCTTCCCTTGCAGAGTTTCATGACAGATGGGAAACTCTGTATCTTTAATGAAATGGGGAAAGGAAAGTAGCAGATTTTGCTGCAGTAGCATTTTACATTGTTTTACCATTTTCTCCTATGCTTAAAATTTGGAACATTAAGAGATGCCTCTCCAGCATCAGGCATGGGAAAAAAAGCATACTGCAATCCTGTTTACCAAGTAGGAATTTCAAACGTGTAGTCTGCTGAAAGCCAACCCTCTGAGCAGCCACAAAAGATTTTAACAATAGAACGGGGCTGATACAGAAAGCAAGGTTGTAGACTGTGTGGACCCATTGCCAGCACTGCTTTACAATGCAGGACTCAGGGCAGAGTAAAAATAACAACAAACCATGCAGGATTCATCTCTCAGTAAGTGTAGTGTGTGCTTTGTACAGAGGAGTGATCACGGGTTTGCAACATGCCAATAAAATGTTTCTGAGCATAACAAAACTTTTCTGAATACCCGAAAAAAAGCAGTGAAAAGCATGGCTGAAACCATGCCTTTAGCCAACAGCAGACATATCTTTGAGTAGTCACAGGCCATTCAGGGTCATGCTCTGGCAACTAAAATAACCAGGACATTCACAAGGGATTTGCCAGGCATGTGATTCAGGAAGTGTACAAAAATACCACATATAGGAGTCAAGTATTTTTATTTCAGTCTCCTATTTTTTCACACACACTTCCCCCAAATTCTGCAGCTCTTTCTTTAGTTTCCTAGATGAATCCTCTCAGGCAGCATGTTTTTACAAGCACAGATGCTACTTTGGAAAAAAATAAAGGAGGGAAGGGAGCCAAATGGGTGTCACACTTCAGCTTGGCAGCATCTTGCCAACATGTGCCCCAAAAAAAAAAATTTTAAAAAAAGACTGCTTTTAGTAATCAAAACTGAATATAAAATCAGTGCAAAACTAGGACTGTAAAACCTTCAGATTGTCAAAAGGACTGAAGGAAACGCCTTGTAGCCAAAATGACATCCCTGACCTACTTGTCTGCACTGTCACGTACCTGAGTAACCTTTTCATCTCCGTGCCTTCCATCAACCTCTCTGACAATTTTGCCATTCATGCTGGCTTTCAGTTGTAATTTTTTGAGTTTGTTTGAAGTGTGCAACCAAAAACGAGTCTCATAACACCATACTGGCAGACCTAAATATAAGTCAGAGACCTTTTCAAACACTGCTTCTCTGTGGAAAACCATCCATTCAGACCTGTAGTTCCTATTGGAAATTAGGGGACAGCCTGGTAATTGGATTAGGGTGTGCTTTTATTTGCAGCAGTTTCTCAAAAGGAAGTTCCTGCTTTGTTTCATTGATTGCCTGCCTGATGTTTCTGCCAGTAAAAGCCAGGCACACAGCTGAAGGGGAAGGATGGATGGGAAATGCAGCTCTGTGTTATGTAAGATGTGCCTGTTCTCTCTGAATGTGATCAGGTAGATACAGGTTATAAGTACATCTCCATACAAACTGGGGGCATGCTTGGTTAATCTACATTTTAACTGCTTTAAAGCAATTTTTATCAGTGTACTCCTTAAAATTTGGAAGAGCTGCTAGTTGCATCAGTGCTTAAATTCCTGCAGGCCACCTGCATAGGTGCCAAAAAAGGGGTAACTTCCAGACACCTGGGATTGGATGTGCGAATTGGAGACCTTTGGAGTCTACACAGTTGTGGAGATTGGAGGGAGGAGGGAAAAACTGTATTGGGCTTCCACATTTCTAGAGAGAGTTTGGAAATACCAAATTGAATTTACAGGTGTAGTCCTGGAAACTTGTCAGGCTCAATCTTACATGGTACAGGAGTTAACCTGGCAGGAATTGCAAGGGCATAATTTAGGGCATAGCAATGCTACTCTGAGAGCACTTGCACCCCATTTCTCCCGTTTTATCAACCCCATTGAGGAAAAACGTGTTTTAGGCAGGCAAGATGAATCCTGGTTTTTTTGGATGGCAGCTGAAGGTGTAGGCCTGCTTGAGCCCCCTTGGAGCACACCTGCAGCTGGGAGCTGGAGACATCATTAGTCATGCGACTGTCCCCCAGGGCAGCACTAGCAAAGCAGTCCTGCTTCCTCCTCACATCAATATTCCTGACACCCATCTTAAAACTTAGGTCATGCGTATCCATCTGCTCTTCAGAAAGTGTCAGAAGGATACAAATATCCCTTCACTATTTTTAGAGCCATATCAAAAGTATTTATCAGCTTTCTGGCACCTCATCCCATTTGTCATAGTTGATGCTATCTACCAGTTGGCAGTGGAGGATGAGGTGCTCTAGTAAAGCACTGGCGATGGATGAAACTCCATAAGCTGCGACCACAGTGACGGTGACTCCTGGGAGTTGTTGTGCCTGTTGTCACAGTCAGGAAGCGCCTGTCACAGTCTTCTGAGAGCAGGCAGAGCCACAGCTCACGGAGCAGCTCATCCTCACCTCGGTGTTTCCCAACCCAGGGGGTACAGGAGGAGGCCTGCCCACAGCCAGGGAGCAGGACTGAGCTGTGAGAGAGGAGGACAGCTGGTGTGCGGTGACCACCATCCACGCTGCTTCCCACCAGCCCTCCCACACTGCCTGGTGATGCCGCAAGACCGCTTCCTTCAGCGCACACCTCGCTGTGCATCCCAGCACCAGCGTGCGCGAGGATGGCGCTCAGTCTGTGTGTGATACATGATTCATGCAGCTCGTGCAAGGTGGTACATGAGGGGTGTTGGGAGTCTTGGTTTTCCATGCGCACATTGCCAATGGGAAACTCTTCCAGTTCCTCCATAGCACATACCTCGAGGCCTGGCACCAGGCAGCTCTTTAATGTGCAGGTAACGTGTTCATCGGCCTCGTGCCACAAAATCGGGCTGTTTTCATAGCACTGTTGGTTTTTAGAAGGCAATGTATTCAGGTTGAAACTTTGCCCACATACCATCTGCTTCAGCCTTATCTTTCCTTGACAAGAAAACTGAATACATAATGTCCACTTGGCTTTCCTGGCATTACATAAG
This sequence comes from Climacteris rufus, assembly GCA_013398175.1. Taxonomy (NCBI): domain Eukaryota; kingdom Metazoa; phylum Chordata; class Aves; order Passeriformes; family Climacteridae; genus Climacteris; species Climacteris rufus. Next base: position 109,017 of record VZRZ01004144.1, read on the forward strand.
GTTGTGGTTTTGTGTTAGGTTTGCAGTTTCAGAGCTCCTCAGCAGCTCTTGCAACATGCTCCTGCTCTCATTTTCAAGTGGAAAATCAGTGACAAAAATCAATACCATCTTCATAGCTATAATGAATGTGACCCACAGCCTTTTTTAGGATGACCACAAGCTTCCATCATACGTCCAAGGCCTATTTGCAAATATTGATTGGTATTGGAGATTATCTGTAGCCATTTCATACGAAATCTTAAGGTCTTGCAGTTTTGCTCTCTCTGCTCGGTTTGGTATCAAAGGTACAGCTATACAAGACCCACCCAGAGACAATATTGATAGCCAAGGTTGCCAAATTATGAAAATTAGGTGTTTCAGGTTTTTGTAAGCTGCTTAAGGAGGATGGTTCTCAGTCAGCTCCAAGTGAGTTAAAGCACTGCTTTGGAATCGCAGCAGATTCTGTTTACTTGAAGTGGGGGAAAAAAAGTGGAACCTTCATATGCAAATATATGGCATTTGGAAATGTCATATAGCCACATCTACATATAAATAAGCTGCTCTGGAGTGCTGCACTAGCCAGGCTGCTTTGATATAGAAATTGCATAGTAGCACACAAAGCAGAAACAGCAGGACACCACTCAGTTGAGTTTGGGGAGTTTTGTTCCTTAATCACCACTTAACTAAGTTAACTAATATTGCTGTGTCACTGCAGTGTTAGATGGGGGAGGGTTGTGAAGAGCTGCTAGTTGGTGAGAATTGTGTGTGTGTGTGTGTGTGTGTGTGCACGCGCGCTGCTGCGCCTATGCAGAAGGGACAGTGGTCTGTGTCCTGTGCCCCAAAAGGTAGCACTGAACATACTGAACATAGAGCTGTTCCTCTGGCAGCATCCTTCCCAGCCATCCTCTGCAGATCCATGCCTGCTGTCTCTGAAGAAGACACTATTTGGTTGTATAAAGAAGCATCTTCTGCTGCTAACATCCATGTACTGTGATGGTATTTCCATCTCTGTTTAATCTGGTATTAAACAGTACATCGAAACTCTCAGGCATACTCTTTCAGAGGGGAGGACGTAGAAAGGAGCTCTGATCTGTTTGCCTCTGTCCATTTTTTACCCCCCTCCAGCACTGACATTAATGAGTAGCTGGAAGAGAGGAGGATGGAGAGAAAACAAGCCTTTGGCTGAGCTGTTGGGAGGAATTCCTCACGGAGGGGTGACACCCGCTTTGCTCATGTGGTGCCGTGTGTGATGGATCCAGCACTCGCCCCTCTGCCTTCAGGCATGCAGCCTAATTGGAGGGAACCTCACAAATCTCTAAACTGACACCAACTCTTTTTCAACACAGAATTACAATAATAATAAGGTTAACTCATCCTCTAAGGGCTCTGTCATGAGCTGCCTAAGGACATCATACACAAGGAGATAAACTGTGACTTTATTTCTTTACATGGCTGGTTTCTGAAGGGGGAGGATGCTGCTCCCACAAGGCTGGTGGCATCTCTCTTAGGCAGGAGAATCTGAGTGAAGGGAATGTCAGCAGCTTGCCAAAAACAAAGAGTAGCTGAGTTAGCACAAAGAGGGATTTAATCTATTCTAAGAATGGGGTTAACACAGATTTATTCAATCCTGACACAAAAGAAGGAAGCACAAACTCTAAGAGCCCCTTTACCCAGGGCTTTGATAAATCCACAATACAGCCCCACATCATTAAACCACAATCCGCAGCAATGATTGCAGGCCTCAAGACCAGCCCCCAAAACAACCACCTTAAAGAGCTCTGTCTGTGTACTTCACCCACACAAGTGCAGAGAGACGCCTTGGGGACAGCTGGCACAGGGGCGACACGGGGAGCCGGAGACCTGGGCAGCAGCAGGTGCCGCTGACGCGCGGCGATGAGCTGCTCCGTGAGGCTGCTGAAGGCAGAGCTCGCTACCTCATCTTTCCCTTGATGTCTTCAAATCAGATGTGGAGGGCAGCATCAGACAGCAGTGACTGCTGCTTTTAGGGATGGTGTCGCATAGGGTGAGTGGATGGAGTGTGGTGGCAGGGAAGCAGAGGAGGTCGGACAAGGTGAGGCAGCAGCCTGGCTTACCTCCCTCAGAGAAGCGATCTGAGTCTAATGTGAGCACCTGGACACAGAGAAAATGCTGGTTTGGAGCTGGTTTGGAGTAGCCCATGTGGTGTTTTGTCTCTTTTCTTTCAGTTTAGCTGGTATTGCTGGGTATTCCTGTCAAGACATGTGAGCAATGGTCGCTGCCATGTGCTTGTATCACTGTGCAAGTTTGGGTTGCATTGCACCGTGTGCTGCAGTAACTACTTGGTAGCACCTCCTCGTATGTGCAGGAGCCTTGGTTTTTTGAGGCCTGTACAATCTCTAGGGTAAGGCATCTGTGAATACAAGGGGACAACAGACACTGTAAAAACAAGGGTAAAACAAAAGTAAAACAATTCTGTTTAGTTTTGAGTAGACAAGTGGTCTTGTTATGTGCAGGAAAACTATTAACAAGTTGCTTGATTTCAATCAGTTTTCTCGAAGAAGGAAGATACATTCACAGATGTTGTAAATAAAAGTGCTTCTTGATTTCAAAAGTTCAGCGATAGCTCTAACATATATAGCATAGCCCTCATATATATGCTGACAAGCTGAAAGTATTTTGTTCTCCATTTGAACATCTGGGGATTATTAGAGCCTTATTTCATTGGTTTCTATTATTAATTATGGCAGCAGGCTGAATAATTATGATGCATTGCTGCAAAGACAGAACACAATATTTTTTTTCAAAGTACGCTAGGACATCTTGCCATCATCTCAAACATAAAAAGGCCTAGATTAGTTTTAAAAAGGAAAGTGGATTTTATCTTATTCCAGGGAACTTATTTGCATAGGGACATTTAAAATTAATAAATTACTGTGTTCAGCAAGCCTATTTTGTGCCTGAGAAAAGAAGGGAATGTAATTTATTTCACCAAGTTCCATTTCTTTTTTTTCCTCTTGGTGAAGCAGCTAATATGGGAAGGGTATATTTTGTGCAGTTTGTGTAGAAAGACTAGCTTCAAGTTTGGAGTGGCTGCCGGAGGAATTTAGGCTCAGGCTGCAGCATAGTGGTGCCAGACATTTTCAGCTGACATTTGGTGTCTCATTTTCCACTTGCTCTCAGGGAGAGTGGGCTGGTGAGCTCCCTCTTGAGCAGCAGCAAGCACTTCCTTCGGAATTTTCACTCAACGCCCACCCAAACAGTGATTTTCAGGCGAGTTGCTTGCACACATTTTTGTCATTGTGAAGAGACGCTCTATATTTGTGAAAGCAGGGTTTCAGCAGAAGGGAATGTTGGGGGTGAAGGTGCTCCCTAGGCCCTGAGCAGCTGTCAGCAGTGCTGGTGGACAGCAGCAGGGCTGATTTGTCAAGGACACGGTGCCTTGGAGCTGTTCAGCAAAGACCCGGGAGAAATCTCTCTTCTCTCATCAGAGCTGGGTCTGAGCTGGGATTTATCATGGCAGTTCTTCTTTACGAATCAGTAGGAAGTCTGCTGAAGGACTTCATCCCCAAGTTGCTGTGGGACCTCAGTTCCTGTTGGATGCTATTAAAGGTGGGGGGAAGTACCAGCAAACCTGCTGAAGCAATTCTGCACTTTGAGAAGGAGCAGCACCATTATCACCCTCGTCCTGGACCTTTGAACCATTCCTGCAGACGTTCCTGGCCTGAGGAAGCTCTCTTTTACCCCAAAAGAGCAGCAGTTGCTGACTCTGTGAAGACTGCAAATAAGTAACATAAATTATTCCCTAGGCTTATCCACAGGATTCAGATGTCCACCCCTAGTTGATCAACTAAAGCTCTTTCCCAAAACTCGGGGCATCCCTACCTTTCCTTCACAGGTGGATACTCTCTGGATGTTTATTTTGATTTCAAGTAAGAATTGCACACGAAATCTCTATCATGCAGAGCAGAAGAACTTTGTTAAGGAAGTTCCCAATGCTATGCTCTGCAACCTATCTTTGGGAGACATGACTGGGAGGTAAAAGGAGTGAGTGAGATATGCTTCAAAAGGGGTTGAGACAGTTAAAGACATACATTTGACCCAAGAATCCCTTTTTCCCTTCATATGTCCTCTGATAATGTGATGTGTAAGGAGTCACTACTTCAACATCAGCAAGAGCTTTCGTCTGCAAATTTGACTGACCTCAGCAGTATTAAAAGATTAAATTATTATGTAAGTCAATTCTCCTTAACCACTTTTTCCAATGAGATAGGTGTCAAAATAGCTTCTGCTGCACATCATTCACTGTCTCACCCCTTATTTGATGAAATATATGTGTATATGTGTATATTGTTCTGGGGATGACTGTACACTAGGTACTAACATTGTACATGAGCCAACAGTTTCTCATATGGGCATAGCCTAATAGTTATTATTTCCAAAGCTCCAACATTACCTGCCATACATCAGCCAAAATGCTAACATGAGAATTTAGAGGCTGTGGCCCTCTGCTTGCTTGAAATCACCTAGAAAGCCTTGCTGATCCAGACATGAAGAATGACAGAATTATCAGCCCTGCAGAACTAATTGTTAAATGCATGGCAGTTAATTTTTGGATATAAGAATCCTGGTTTTGCCTAGATTTTCACTTTGATTTCTCCAGAGTGGATTGTAGGAACTTATGTCTGGAAAGAATTTTCTGGACACTCCAGACAGTACTTCATGTAATCCTCATCAAGGGCACTAATGGATATATTCCTTTGTCAGCAGCACTGCTCCATGTGTTTGGTTGTGGAACAGAAGCGCCACGTTAGCTCAGATGGGAGCTGGGGACTGGTGAGCCTTGCCTAGAGAAGAGTCTGGCTGCCTTGTTTACACCACTTGCAGATTCACATCCTGCAACCAGGCAGACTGTTCCAGCTTCTGGATTTCAACTTTCACTGAAATAGTTACCTGAGAATCCTAACGGTGTACACTCAGCTTCCAGAGGCTGAAGGAAAGTCAGCTAAATCAGAAATTAAAATTAAAATTATACAGAATGTATTTGAAATAATTCTTCTTGTCCTTCCTAATAGAAGACAGGAAAAATATTAAGGAATTTGGACAAGATCGTTTTAAATAATTAATTTAACTTTTCAGAAGACAATCCATCAGGAAAAGCAAGATCATTGAGTGGGTGGTCAGTCACACTGGACATCTTTTTAGGATCCAGTTTACCCTAGAGAAATACCTCATCTTCTCAGCATCTCCCTGCCATCCACAGAGAGGTTGGAGAGCAAGGGTGCAACTGACAGATTCTTCCAGTAAGCAAGATGATAAGCTGTTTCAGGCTACACAAAGAAGCATCTAGCTACTGCATTTAAAAATAATGTGTTTTGACTAGTGTGTCTTATTTGATAGGCTATCATGTCATGCGCTGGCACTAACAAGAGATGTGAACAATACGAAATGTCATGTTAGGCTAAAGATGCAAAAAATGTTGCAGAAATGCAAAATATGTCAATTTCATCAAAGTGGCTTTTTCAATTAGAAAAGTGCTTCATGAAAAATATTTCTCAATACAATTGATCTGGAAGGTAAGGGTGTATTTTTTTTTTTTTTTAATATATAACAGAAGGAATATTGAGAAACATGGCAGGAATTTCTTTTGTCCAGAGACAGGAGAGACTGACCCAGTCAGTCCAATTTTTATCTTTAGTCTTTACAGCTAGCTTCTGCCTCAAATCCTATCCATCACAGAAAAGTACACATCTGTCCTTTTGGTGCAAATAAAACTTTCTCACATTGTTGCCAGTAACAATGCAGCAAGTCTAATGTTTGAAGAGGAGCTCCTGTATTTAGCATTAGTGAAACCTGAGTAACTTTGAATTTGGTCTGTTGTCATTACTTTATGCATATTGATCTGCTGTGCTTGGCAAAAGTGAGTAACTTTGTATTTAGCTTTGATCTCTGTCTCTGTAGCTGTAAGGTTAGTGTGGTAGAGGGACTCCTTAGCTGAGTGATACTGTAGTTTGATTAGTGCAAATTGCATCCAGTACTGAATGTATAAATAATCCAAAACTATAACAAAGGTGTAAGTCTTAATTTATTTAATTTAGGTTTATTTTTTTAAGATGTGTACAGTTCTTAATTGCTTCGTAACTTTAGCGTAGTTTTTATTTATATCCTCTCTTTTTAGAATCAATCTGTAGTTCTTGTTTCATGGTGATGTAAACCCTGTGATGCCTTCATTAGGGTTAGTATCTCATCAACAGCTGGATTACTGAGAAGTGCTCAGGTCCTTCAGAAATGAGAGCAGTCAGTTATACCATGAAAGGACTCTTAAAGCATGTCTTGGTGTTTGGGTCTCTATATTGGATCTGAAAATATGGTTTTTGTAATGACAAAAATAACCTGTTTTTAAAGGCAGGGAAATATTTGGTGTGCATTCAAAATGTGCTGGAAAGGGGAACTTTTCAGTCTGAACTAAATGATGTTTTTATTGTGGTCTATGTTTCGAACAACTGAAATGGCAGATCAAACTAAACATGCCTTTTTCCCCCTCTCTGCCTTTATGTTAAATCCCTGACTCTTTCAGAGGAGCTATCAGTCAAAATGAGATACAGATACAGATAATTTGTATCTAAGGTTTCTTCCTAGCCAGGTGACAATTGTTCCTGTATGAAGTGTTTACCCTATGAAGTGTCTATCCTACAAATGCTAGGAAAGCTTGGGCCATCTCATTTTTGATCCAGTAAAGCATTTTCCATCACATTATGCTTATAGGTGTAATTACAAGTTCTGCAGGACCCTAGATTTACTTTAAAGTGTGCTAGAGACCTTGTTAAAGAAAACTTGGTTTCTACACACATGGTTACCAGCCCTACAGCCTGCACACAGTGAGAGCATCTGCAAGTCCAGATAGGTCCTGGTCCCCCTTTCAAGTCCTAGCAGATTAGTCTGTCCTGAAAGTAACAATATCCCCCCATCTTGAAGTGTGCCTTTTAAAAGAAATTAAACCAAATGGTTTTGTACCATTTTAAGAACACTGCTGGTTCATCTGAGAGAGAAGAGATTCTTGCACTGAGTGCTGGTGCACAGATAAGGCAGAGATATCTCAGTATCTCAGAAGGAAGGATCAGAAATACACACACACGTGCATGTGCACACAGAGCAGTCTCCTGTTCCTCAGAAAGGAAGCAAACTTCCTCTTGGTAATGGGAGATTTGAAGGAAATGTCATTATGTGTTCCACAATAGAAAGAATGTGTATTAATAAGGATCCTATATTTCTTGCTGCAGTTTCCTGGACAGAAATAGATTTGAATGTGGGCCATAGCAGAGATCCAGCACACCCAGAACCCACGAGGCACAGTGCATAGGGGATCCCTACCACGGGTATGGAGTCCCACAAGTCCTGAGCACACCGGGATCTATGTGTGTGCAGTGGGCAAGTCAATTGAGAGCTGACATGCCACACGTTTCCTCTGTCTGGGAGGATTTCCAGGGGAAAAAAGGAACATGCATGAAGTCCTGTCAGGATGATAACTCTGTGCATGTATTTCACATGTTGGTAGCCGGTGTCACTTAGAGGGTGAGAGATAGCTCAAAATGTTTAGCACCAGACCAAATGGACCTTGTGTTCCCACCTTTTTTGGGTAGCAAAAATTCCTGGGCAAGCTGTCAAAGGAGGCTATACCATGCTATAACTTCTCCTGTCAGCCCATCCTGTCTGTGCCTTCCCAGAGACAGCTGTCAGCCCACAGCCCAGGAATCCTCACTGCCCCAGTGGTGCTCCTGCACTGCACAGTCCTCAGCAGCCTCCGCCAGCCTCACACAGGTACCCCAGTGTAAATCAGGGAACCAGGAGAGGCAGAGGGTTTGTGTTCAGCATACATGCACTTGAAAAGATGCAATGATGGTCCATAGTGCAGAGGTCCTGGAAATCCTATCAATGAAAGAGAAGCTAATGCTGCCAGCAGGGACATAGAGATTGTCTGTCATTCTCATTTGCTGGGAGCTGGGCCTAGCCCGTTCTCACATAAGGACAATATAACCAACTTTATTAGTGCAAGTGGTTAGAGACTCTTACAACTCTCCTTGGACAGCAGCGACAGAAAAGAAATTCATTATGAAAATTTGAATCTTGGATCTGCTGCACTCACTTTTCCCAGAGGTGGGATAATACCTAAGCATGCCTGCTGCCGGCACGACTGGCTCGGAGGCAGAACACAAACTGCAATTGTTCTATAACACTCGGGGACTTCCTTTGGAAGATAAAAATGCTTCAACGTATTTGTGTGCAAACTACATTTCCTCAGACATCCATCGTGAGATTTCTTTCTTCTGTTTTTAATTAATCATGGCTAGAAGATCCTATCACAGGAAAGAGAGTTTTACCATTTGAGATATTGTAAGTATTGGTTAAATGGAAGAATCTGCCAAAATAACCCAGCTTAATTAATACCTCGGTAGCCTACAAAATTCATGTGAGTTTATGGCAGTAACACACTGTGTTTTGGTCTGTGAAGTTGAGCACATACCTGTTTCAAAATTAATTGAAGCCTTTATTTTCCTGGCTGCATGAAGGGATTTTCCAGGATTTGCAGTCTCAGTGACTACTTAACTACTGCAGAAGTAGGCTCGGAAAGACAAACTAGTTTAAGGTACTGGATGCTGTGGGATATGGAGGAAGCCAGTGGTCTCTGGGGCATGGGTGTGCAGCACTGATGATGAACTTCAGCTCTGGACTCTTGCTCCACTGCCGCCATAAATTCATCTTTCTGTATATTTTCTGTTGAATGACCAAACGTATTGTAATAGTATATTACATGCAAATGTGCAGAGTCTCCCTCCTAGCCTTGCCTTGGTTCAAGGAGACAGTGCATAAAGGATAACAGAAACGATCAGGTATTTTTGATGTGCTATTCTGTCATCAGCTTTTGAATAGTCAGGTTATTTTTTCTGGTGTCTCATTTGCTGTAATTTGACAGAAATTAGAAAGGAATGAGAGAAACCCTTGCAAATCTTCACATCGGTCAACCTGTTCAAAGGTGCAAACCTTTGCTCTTGCTTCCCATGAGCCACATCTTTCATATCTCATTCTTCTGATTTTCCTTTCTTTCATATGTTGAGTTCTTTCTATCATTTCACCTTATCCCACATTGCCAGGTTAACATTCCCTTCACCTGTGTTCACAGAGAATGCAAACAAACTGGAAGAAAGTGCAAGAGGGATCTACATCCCTTGTCCAGAGCATTACAACGGCTTCTGCATGCACGGCAAGTGTGAGCACTCCACAAACATGCTGGAACCATCTTGCAGGTAACCCTTCTCCTGCCAAGGAAACACGTGGAAATGCTGATTTACAGTACACTTAATCCAGATTAACTGTGGAAAATAATGGCAACTATGGTCCTTTGTGCTACGAAATCCATCAGGCTTAAATTATTCAACAATGTCCCCAAAGTGTATTGAGTTATGAACAATGTTAATTAACTATAAAGCTATCTAGTAACCTTCAGTTACATTTAGATATGTTTTTAAAAGCCCATCACAAAGCGTTCAGACCACTGCCAGGTAGCCTAAGGGAGAGGAATGCCAGCAGGGATGTGTCCCTGCTGTGGCAGGAGTGATGCTCATGGGGCAGCCAGCTAGGGCAGAGGTGCTCCTTCAGCAGGAGGTGATTTTGGAGGAGGTTAGGGCAGGGAGGAGGAGTATAGTGAAAGCATTGTAGTGCTTCTGCAATGAATGCCTCCCTGCACAGGGGCTGATATTCCTTCTGAAGTCAACCAATGGCCTGGTGTCAGGCAAAAGAACTATTACACATGAAGCACCGTTTTCCTGGGACATTGGACTGGGAAAACAAAGATGCAGACCAGACTTTCTCCCCAGGGCAGATCATCAAGCCAGCTTCTCCCAGCTCACACAAACAGCCAGGGCACGTTTTGCTCTTGGAAGCTGCTGCATTTTAGGTGCTCCATTCAGCTGGAAAATGTCCTTTCCTCAAGGTGCTGGCAGCTGTGGAAATGCAGGAGAGGAAAAAGATGGAAGCTCAAGGCTTAACCCATCATGGTTAGTGCTCCACTAACACACCTGAGAGGAGCCCAAGCCATCTGTCTCAGTCCCTTATAGTTGCTGCCGCCATTGACCTGGATTTTCACATCTTCTTACCTGGGCTTTTAAGGGGAAACAGGGCAGGAGCTAAAATTGTAAAAATACTGCTTGCCCCCAAAATCACAGAGCGGGGTGGAGATGTCAGGCTGCAGGATGGGAGCAGTGCAGCAGGCAGCATCGGGGTGGATGGCTGCAGCATCAACAGAGGGGTTTTTTAATAGCAACCAGACGAAATGTAAATGATGTATCCACTTTCAGGATCATCTAATCACATTTCATATGGAGCCTGGATGATTGCTTATCACCTCCTTAGGGGTAATCTGCATAAGGAGCCACAACTAGATGGCTTTTCACCCTCCCCCACCTCCCCAAAGAAAGGGAGAAACCTTAAGTATGTTGTGCAAGGAATTAAATGGGTTCTCATCACAACGTGCAAGTAGTTCCACTTGAAACCAGTTATGTGTCAGTCCCATGGGCACCTCCAGGCACTCTCAAAGTGTTGTTCACTTTCACAGACCTTGGTGACACTGAGGACCTGAAGTCTTCCCTCTGAGAGGCTGAGCGGGCACCGGTACTCTCTCTGTGGGAGTCCATTCTGAAAACAAAAACCCACATAATCTTATGCTTCAGCCACTAATTTTTTTTTTTCCCCAGATACAATTTTTCCAGCATTCTTTTCAAGCAGCAGGTATAATGAGAAAAAAAAAAATTTTGTTTCAGATGTGATGCCGGCTATACTGGACAACACTGTGAAAAAAAGGACTACAGCGTTTTATATGTGGTTCCAGGTCCAGTACGATTTCAGTATGTCTTAATAGCAGCTGTGATTGGAACCATCCAGATTGCTATCATCTGTGTTGTAGTCCTCTGTATTACAAGGTCAGTATCTCTGGTACTTTGCAGGAGAAAGAGAAAAGACTTTTGTTTTTCTTACAATGTGTGCTGATTATACCGATTTCTGCAGTGACACTACTGATAACAAATGCTATTTAATTCACCAGCAAACAGAAGATATCATCTGGTCCAGGCAGCCAGTGCTCCTTCATTATTATGACTGAATTTTTACTTCCATCTTAATCAAACTTAGGTAGCAATGGTGCCTACAGCCAGAGAAGTTCTCTATTTTGTATTCAAATGCTTGGACAAATATTGTTCATATAAATAAGGGGAATATAAATACAGCAGCTGGATCAACACTTAATAAAACTAATCATATCTCCATCTGGTTTCCTTAAGGGGCCCATTCCCTTAGTCCTAATCAGGCAAAGCATACAAACTTTTAAGCCTGTTTGCAACCCCGTTGATTAAATGATTTCATTAGGCTTGAGTGCATGTTCAAAGGCACTGCACATGTTTTAGGGTCTTTACTAGATGGTGGCACACCGAGTCATGTATGATGTACTTAGGGTTTTTTCTGTAGTGAGGAGGAGAGGGTTGTGTGAAGACAGCCCCAGGGTAGTTCAGGATGAGGGGTAAAGGCAATCCTTCCCCTCCTACATGTGCTGCTCTACTCCCCCACTGAACTGTGTTACTGTCTCTGGGAGGGCTTGGGCTAAGTTTTGAACGTCAGACATCTACAGGCTTCTCTCAGAAGTCACAAGGTTAAATTAATTCAGCTAGCAACACTGATAAATCACTGTTTTAACAATAATTTTCTTCTTAAAATAAAAAGAATGCCAGGTATCATACCTCTGTATAAAATAAAATCTCTACTTTATTTCCGTCCCTGTGTTGCACTACCTGACTGGAAGACAATTGTAGAGCATTTTTTCCTGAAAAAGACATTAAAAAAATTCCTAAATCCTTCTCTGGCCTAAGGGCATAAAGCAAAACCTTTTTTGGCCAAACTGAGTTCATCCACTGAATGGCAACTACCGAATGAGGCAGTAGATTACAGGAGGTTGTATTCACTGAAGTAATTCAAACAACTAAAAATACAGTCTGTAGTAAGACAAAGAAGGTCGTGTAGTACCTGATAATGGAACAAATGCATATTGTTTTGTCAAGTGACTGTAGTTTTGTCACCTTGAAGCAGTGAGCAAAGTACTTTATCCTGAAGAATGGAGACAGTGAGTTCTGAGTGATCTGGTACTGTAATGCAAATTACCCATCACACCGTTTTCCTACAGAGACAGTACTTTTCCCCCACACTTTGTAACCAAGTCAGTTTATGATCTTTTGACTTTTTTCTGTAATGCATGTAATTACTGCAGAGCATCCTCCATCCCAGCATAATGATGTGAGGTATACATTTGCAAAAGTGTGCTCTTAAGTGGCCTAAGAGAAATCCACATGACAAGAGAGCGTTGTGGCAGCATATGCATAAGCAATTGAGTTTTTGAAGTTGTCTGCTTTGGAGAACCTGACTGTACTGGTTTGAACTCCACACCCTGAGTTCTTCAAAGTGCTGAAACCACCTCGCCAGATTCCTGGGAGAAGGGAGATTTCACTCAGAGGCTGCTGAGGCCAAATTCTTTGCTGCTTCAGTGCAACTTCACCTAATTAATTTATCAGATGTGTTTGGTGCACTTGTGTCCATTTGAGCCTCACAAAACTACCATTGTAATCTTCCAGCTATCATTACTGTTGTTGCTCTTAAAATCTTACCTGTGCAAATCTATGGGTTGTCCTCCATTGCTGTTAGGGCCATTGTTGCATAGACACTTTAATCTGAATAAATGAGCTGCTGATAGCTGAGGTTTTCTTTCCCTTGCTCCTTCCTCTGCCTCCTGGGCACTTGGTCCTCCAATGCTCTGTTTCCACCACCAGGATTTCTGTTGCCACAGAACCAGCATGGTCAGGGATGGACTCAGCTGAAAATGCAACCAACAGAAGCGATGATTTGGTTTTAAGTGACACAGTTCCTGGAAGAGGTTGGCTGCTTGGCTACTCATCACTAGTGCCAGGAATGGGAGTAAGCTTCTGTAGTGGAGTGGAGAGGAGTGGAGGAGTAGGGGACCAGAGGCCAAGAGGTGAAACAGGGAGGCACAGTCTGCCCAAGAACTTTTAGCTTAGAGATAAGGCAAAAAGAGGTAATGATGAAAGTGAAGGAGGATGGCAAATAATATAGGTATGGCCTAGTGTCATAATGATTCTCAGCGGTTTTCTTTATAGCTTTGCATTTTTAGTGCTTCCCTAATGTTTAGTCACAGCAGCTTATTTATGTGAAGAAATAACTTGATTAAAAATGAATGCATAACGTGTTTTACCTGCTATGAATCACATTGTGAGTAACTCAAGCTTGTGAGCAAAGCTTCAGTGGAGGGAGGGAGGGCAGCCTGTGCTCCAGCACCTGGTTTACATCGGTGTAACTGCTGTGTTCATAAATGAATACATCCCCCACACAGTGCACTACAAAGGACTTTTGATTAAAGAGTTAAGGACCGAGGAAAACCTATCACACAGTTTTAGCAGGTGATTAAGTCTGAAAAGCTGGTTAAATGCCAACGCCCCTCTTAGGAAACCCTGCTGCACTTCAGACACAACCTACCTGTAAATGCCATAGCATTGCATGTAAGCTGTCATGCTGTTGGTGCTTGGCCCTGGGGCCTTCCCAAGCTCCCATGCACTGGTAATGTGCAATTAAGACATGGGCATTTTTGGTTCAAAGATGCTTTTTCATCATCTTAATTGGAGTAATATCTACGTTTAAATCGATTTCTCTCGACCTTGAACCAAGTGACTGTGTAGATACTGTCAATGTCTGTTTGGGGAATGTGCTGGTGAGATGCTCATCTCCTTGCTTCCAGCTGGGGCAGTTGGTATCCACCACACTCGGCCTCATCCCCTGGCATTGCTGACCACCCTGATCATCCCCCAGCCACCTGGTTCCTCCCCGTTTCTTACAAAGCCAGTCTGGTTGTGCCCAGCTGGGGCTTCCCCACCGCTGGTTCCCCAACCCTCCTGTGCTCTGGGGCAAAGCAGGGCTGTAAATCCTGGTGCTGGGGGCTCTGTGAGGTCCTGCTGTGCATCCCTGCCCGGGGACAGCAGGCCAGGCGGCTCTCAGTGTGCACATGACAGGCAGGCAGTGAATCAGCCCTGTGTTTGCTAACAGCGGCTCCCTGACTCACACCCAAAGTTTGATCGCCTTTTTAAGGAACTCGCAGGGAATAATGAGTTTGTCATGAAATCACAAACCAGCTAAAGTCTGCCTTAGTTCCATAATGAAAGCTCTGCTGTGACCCCTGAGAGGGCAGGAGACGCAGGCTGGTTTTTCCTGGAGTAATGACTGCAGCCTACTTCACTGTTTCCCGGGAAGGAACGAGGCTAAATATAGCCCACAGCCATACAGCTTCTCATGACGGGGTGGTCCTGGTGGCTTAAAAGTGAGGCAAGTCAGGACAGTCTGACCCATATTTTCCTAGACACTTATATAATTGTATTCCAGCATTTTTTAAATGCTTCATAAATTCCTATTCTCTTTCAGTTGACGTCACAATATAGCATCACTCCCATTCAACAGGGGGGAGAAAATGGCCTTTTTTTATTTTAAGGGGCCAGTAAAAACATATTTCAGTCTGTTCTGCTGTTAGTTATTTGGCACAGAGCTGCAGGCAAGTGCTTTGAGCTCCCATTGCACTGAGAGGGTGGGCTCTCCCTGGTGCATAACCCATAGAGTTTCACAAGGTGCTGCTGAAAGCCCTCCTGTAACAGAAAAACAAGTCAGCCCAATACAAAGGGAATGTTTTTCCGTGTCAGTATGGTCTGGAGTCTTGTGTGGTCTCTTGTCATGCCACTCCAAGAGGGTGTTTCAGTCTCTTGTGTAGCTGCCGGTAGTTTCTGCCATAACCTCCCTTGGCTTAGAACACCCTGTGGCCCCCACCTGGGGTTAAACTTTGGTGTGCTTTCTGCCCGAGGGTGCCTTTGCATGGGAGGGAACCAGAAACATGCCATTAGCTTTCCATTAGGGGGAAAAGCTTCCCAACATCCTCACAGCTGGCACTGCTGCAGGTGAAAGGTTGGAAATGTGGCCTTGCTGAGGAGCGCTGGAGGCCCTGAGGGACAAGAGGTTTGCTTCTGGAGCTTTCCAAAGGAATACCAGATCTGGGTCTTTCCAGCACTGTTGCTTTCCACACTAAGCCAAGCAGCCGTGGCTGGGTGCAGACACCTGTAAGGAGCTGTTTGCTCATGAGCTGAGCATGGAGCATTTCCATGGAGACTAATAGGGACTGTGGGCATGTAGGGCCCTGGAAAGGCAGCCCCTGCAGCCACGTTGTAAACACTTCACAGACCTGGGACGCCGACCAGGTGAGTGTGAGACCATCCTAGACCTTCCACCTGCGCCTCACTGAAAATGAACTCGTTATTTAAAGCTGAGCAACAGGGTGCAGCTGGGGCTGTTGTGATGACCCACAAGTGGCCAGTGTTCAGGAATCTTAACATTGCCCTTGCCATAATTTTGTTCACAGTGTGCCTTCTGGGGGTTGTGGTGGCTGCTTTTTGTGGTGCCACTGCCATTAGCCAGCCCATTTCCTTTTGATGAGGAGGAAGCACACTGAGGGCTGGAGGGTGCCCCCTCACCCTTGTGTCCCTTCTGTCCCTGCCACCTCTTGAGCAGATGTGTTGTTAAGAGCCGTGTATTCTCACAATTCTCTTTTCCAGGAAATGTCCCAGGAGCAACAGAATCCACAGACAGAAGCAAAACACAGGGCACTACAGTTCAGACAACACAACAAGAGCATCGACAAGGTTAATTTAAAGAGCGCATGTTTCCACAATGGCAAAACTAACTGCAGAGAGCTTGGACTACAAAATACAGTATTATAGACAAAAGATTAAGACAAGATCTACACATGTTGCCTTGCATTTGTGGTAATCTACACCAATGAGAACATGTACTACAGCTATATTTGATTATGTATGGATATATTTGAAATAGTATACATTGTCTTGATGTTTTTCTGTAATGTAAATAAACTATTTATATCACACAATATAGTTTTTTCTTTTTCATGTATTTGTTATATATAATAAATACTCAGTGATGAGAAAAAAATTGCCTTTCTTAAATTTGCTGTATCTCATAGCTGTGTATAGTCTTGGGATATTGTATATGGACACTAACAAATCTCTTTTTTTTTCTTTTTCCAGTTCTAGTGGCAATTTTGAGTCTACTGAACTCAGTAGTAGGGTTTTGAGTTGGTCCAAGATCAGCGACAATTATGGATGTGGGAAAGGTGAAGAATAATTTAACCTACATTGAGGAGGGATAAAATATTTCAGATCCGGAGTCAACTACATTTCATCAGCCTTCTTCTCCCATACCATCTATCTTTACTCTCCCATAGCTTAGGAAGTCTTTGCCTTCTAAATTAAATCCTAACCGAAGGGGAAATGGAAATTCTCGGTAACCGCAGTGAGAGTGTCGGGGGTAATGTTTCCATTTGGGATGGAATTAGGTGTCTGTCAAGGTGAACCCTACGAGAACACTTTGCAGAATCTCCAACTCTGGTCACTGGAGTGAGTGAAAATTGCTTCTCACTCTTGATTGAAAATTATTAGGTTAAAAAAGTTAATAACATAATAACAGCTGAAATGCCAGTCCCATTTGTACCTCGTGAACATGCTGATATAATTTATTTTTTCAAAGAGAAGGTGAAAACCACTCAGAAAATACCTTATGAATAACTTTATGGGTGACCCTACTCCATTAAATGTAATGAACCCAAATGTTGGCTATACCTCAGGAAAATAAGGGCATGTGTTTTGTCACATCCACATGATGGACAAGATGCAAAGTTATTTCCATGATAGCTGAAACTCTCCAAAACACATCCTTTCGAGAAGGTAATTCTGCTCTAGTTTGTGCTATGAATTTTGAAGACGGCAGAGTGAGGCTGAAGGGCAGAGTGCGGTAACGTCACTGCTGCTGGATAACATCCACTCGCTAATTGAGTGCCTGAGCTCTGGTCCCACTGAATAGCAGAACTGAGCTAAAGAGCCCTTGAAACAGCAGTCAGTGTGCTGCTCCTCTGCAAAGAGACTTTGCTGAGGCAGAATGTACCCCAGACAAGAGTTAGGAGTATTTCTCACTGTCATCACCATGTCAGAGTCAGATCTGGGGTTACCTGGGATGATGTCTCATGAGTGTGTTTCCATTTCCTGCTTCAGCATCTGTCTGGTCACTCACAACAGTCACCACCAACCCCACCAGTGGCAGTCCACCCGGTCTGACCTTCAGACATGGGTGCAGCGGTACTTCTAACATGACTTTTGGTCTTCCCCTCCCTCCCCCAGCCTGCTTTAAAGTGAATCCATTGCATGATGTTCACACGGTCTCAGTTTTTGTCTTGTTCTGGGTTTCTTGGCTTTTTAAAGGTAATAAAAGGTGATTGGCAAGAGATGCTTCCAGACACCTGGTCTGTGCTGATTGATGGGAATGGGAGTGTGGTGCTTGCACAGGCAGTGGGGCAGGCGATGGCACAGGGCAGCTCTGGTGCTGGGGTGCGGGCCCTGCAGGGACCTTCTGCTCCCTGGAGCCATGGGCTGGGCCAAGGCAGAAGGAGAGGGGGCTGTACAGCTGCCCCCAGCCCCTCAGCCCTCAGCCCAGCTCTCCAGCCTTAGAGCCTGGTTTCCAGATTGGCAGTGATGGTGTGGGGCAGGAGTGCTCAGCAGAGCGGCAGCGAGCAGGTGTGATCCTGGCCAGCTGGACCACGGGGATGTTTCCATGCTAAATCCACTGTAAAATACTCCCCCATCCCAGTCCTTGCTGCTGTTGTGTCCCACACCAGGGTCAGCAGGGATAGCCTGACATGGAGGGCAGCCCAGGCACGGCAGTACTGCACTGCACAGGTTTGGTGGCACAAGATCCCTTCTAGGGAGACTTTGCAAGCTCTGGTAATTCATGCCCAAGTGGCATTCCAATGTCCCATCTCAGCCCCCTCTATCCCTACACCAAACATAGTGATGGCAGAGAGCACTTCAGCAGCAGGTTGAGGATTAGGCTGAAGGAGGCAAATCTGGCTGTATCCTGTGGACACCCTCCTGTGCTTTGTGCTTCCTGAGCGAAGTGTTGGAGCCTAACAAGCGTCAAAACCGCTGATTTTGAGCCGATTCCAAATGTCAGTGCCCCCACTGAGACTTTCAGGTCTGGATTGTTTATTTCGGTCGCTTATATTAGATACAAAAATCAAACGTTAGCACATACACATTGCCATGTAGCTATAGCAATAAACCTAATTTTAAAAGGCAAGCTTTGGCCTGGACAAAAATAGCACAGCATCGCTTAGGAGTCCAACATACTGTGTCTAAACTTCCCAACATTCTGAGCCTTGCTTTTACCGAGCAGAGGCACAGTTAATCCCCAAGCAGCCTGTGTTTGCCAGGTGTCATTAGCTGCATCCCCAGCTGCAGGGCCTGTCACAAAGCCTCGCACCTCCCCAACAAGGCCAGTGTGTAAGTACCTGCTGCAGACTGGAGGGCAGAGAGGGGAAAAGGATTTTGGTTTTAACACACAGGGGGCAGGTCCCACCTCCTTATGTCTTTCAAACTTAACCTTCAACATGGGCACACAGTTTGACAATAACAGTGTCTTGGGGTTGTATGCAGAGGAAGCGAGATTTCTACCAAAGACGTTTGCAGAAATTGTACCAAATGCAGCAGCACTTTTGGAGATGTGGATTTGGGGGTGCTTTTTCCTTTTCTGAAGGGTCTGGAAATTGCATCTGTTTGTTAGATCCATATGCTGACCGGAACGCAAGATGTGGCAGTCTCTGTGCAGTTTCACAGAAATGCAGGGAGGTGGGCTGGGCACATAAGAACCCAACTGGGCAAAGCCATGGCCATGGGGATTGTGCCATGCACCAAGGCAGAGCCCAACTCCTCCACCTGCAGTCACAGATAGGGGTAAAAATGTCTTGCAGTTTGTCCACTCCACAGTTGCACACTTGCAGCAGCATGAGCAAGGTCCCTTGTGATGCCCATGGACACGGACTCAAACCTGACCTAGGGGAGCAGTAATACATCTATTTTGGCTATTTCATAGGCTTTTTTTGTCATGGCATTATGACAACTGTAAATAACCTCAACTAACAGCATTCACCCACTTTACCAACCACTGACAAGACCAGTAATACCACACTTGGTGCAATTGCTTATGGGCAACACTCCTCACTGATACCCCTGCAGCCTGCAGTCACTTGCTAGCCTGGCTGTAGCCTTGCCACAAGCCACACCCAAAGGTGTACAAGGTAAAAAGAGGTAAAAATAGGACTGTTGGCACACTCACTCCCTAAGGAACAGCCTGTAATATTTCTGGAGCTAGAAGCTGTGTTCTTATTTTGTATGTGATGCATTTAACACAACAGCATCCTGACCTCAGTCCCCAAAATAAAGCCAGGCAGACCAGGCACTGGCAGACCTCCTCACCCTCCCTAGCCTGGGATGGTCAGATGATATTCAATGCCTTCATGCCTTCAGATGCTGGGCTGGACCCCAGCCCATAAGGAAGTCACCTGTAGCTATCACCCTGACTGATTGAAGTGGTGGGGGTGTGTGGAGGGGTGGGTGACAAACACCTCACCTTTTCCCACCCCAAATGCTGCATTACAGGACAGGCACAGCTTCATGCCTCACCATCATGGTGCGTCTCCTTAAAATAAAGTCTGATCAGATGCTCATTATTGTTCCCTTTCATCCAAAGATAATAAGACATGGTTTACAAAACATTATCATTACAAAAATATTACAATTTTTGAAGGGAGGCTGGACACCCTATTCTAACTGCTAGCCTTCCCCTGCACGCTGATGAGCTGGGATCACCTCAACCGGGGCAGCTCCCCTTCCATCAGGGTGTCACCACCAGGCAGCTCTGGGTCAGCTGGGCTTTGCAGGAGTGCTCTGGGTGCGAGCTGTGAGGGGCCCGTGCTGGTGGCAGGGATGCCCAGGTGTGTCCCACACACAGGTTAACCGGGCGGGCGGGCGGACGGGGGTGCCGTGTGTCTCTGCCTCCTCTTTTCCAGAAGCAGCTCTCAAAAAAGCCTCATCTTCAAAGAGCTCTCTAAAGCTTCTTTGAAAACAAAATGATTAAAGGCTATCTTCCCTCTCATCCAACATCAGACACATCGCACGCCGCATCCTCGCTTTCACCCCTGATTATGCATGCAGCTTTTCCGCAGCTCCCGGTTTTGCTCCTGCACGGAAGAGACAACCCCAAATTAAAAGCGAGGTTCATTACTGCACTTCAAAGCTGGCGCTGTGTCTCCGCCAGCCCGGCCCTTTCTTTAATTTATGGGTGCGTGGCCAGGCTGGGGCTCTGGTTGTAAGGAGTCTACAGCCCCCGCAGGGTTGTAAGGCAAGCTGAGGGTGTCCAGTGCTGCTGGTGGGGCTTTCCCTCCAGAACAATCAATAACCTCAACTGAACTTGAAGGGAGATGGAGATATGCATTGCACATTAAGATTTTAGAGTTATTTAAAATTATTGATAATAATAATATAAATAATATTAATATTTTATCTATATTTCTGGTCTCGACAGGCCACAGCCTGGCTGGTGGAGTCTCCTTCTCTGTGTTCTGTCTGACACGGAAGCCAAAAATCTCATTTTTTTGCCCCACACCCAAACAGCAGCAGAGATGCTGCACCCTGACAGTGCCACCAATGCAGTCTCTGCTGGCAGCTGCCAGCAGGAGGGGCAGGGGGACATGAGGGGCAGAAGGAACAGGCACAGCAGCTCCTACCCTGCCAGCCCTTGGGCTGATGCTTTGCCTTCAAATGCTTGTCATATTAGGTGGGCTTAATTTATTTTAGTTGCAGCTTAATTAACAGTTTTGTCACAGCAGGAGGGCTGTTAAAAACAAAGATGCATGTTAAAAAGAAAAAAAAGGCAGGATTTTTGTCAACTTTTCCTTTTTTTTTTTTATTTGCCGTATTGAATGCGAGCCACCAGGCAGTAAAATATTCCGCAGTCTCACACAGCAGCCGCCAAGCTGCAGAATGAAAAAAGCATGTGAGGAATCTGCTCTATAATGCTAACGAGGTGGCACCCGCCACCACTGCTTTGTCAAAAACTGGGAGGCCCATTTCTCTCAGTTTGGGGAGCACAGACACCCAGGGAGAAGCCTGGCTGTCAGCCCCTCTCCCATTTGCTTTTTCCTGGGCTGTGGGAGCCATGGGCCGGCGTGGCTGCTCCTCGGGAGTGAGGTGTCAGCCCAGCAGTGCCCAAGCCCCGCGGACACAGCGGTGACCACAGCCACTGCCACCCTCTGCCTCGCTTTGCTGGGGTCACGGTGCCTCCGCCGCCCCAACGTGAAGTAAAAAAGACTGGAAGGTGAAAAATGTTATGAAAATATAGTAACAGCCCATAAACTTGTCATGAAAGAAGCTTTAAAAGGGGCTTGGTTTACATCGGGTCACTCAGAAGAGAAGCGTAATTGTCCAGGGCTTCTAAATGCAAATGCGGGCAGCAGCCCATCAGCCCCGACGGCAGCAATGGTTTTACTGCGGGAGCTTTCGGCAGAGCAGGGATGAGCAGAGAGGTGAGGGAAAGCCGTGTAATGTGACCTGAATTAGCGGCTATAGATAGTGCTTCCTGCATGTTTTACATTTTCAAATAAAAAGGATCTTCTTGTTTAATGGTTAATAAAAATGATTAGCGCTCCCAGGGCATGGATCCTGACAGATGCAGACTGTGCTGGAGGGACCAGCTACAAGACACAAGAGAAGATGAAACCGATGATTTTATTTTTTTTTCCTGTGGAGTACATCACCACCAGCATTTGCAAGTTAATTTGTACTATAATTATATGTTGCTTCTGTCACAGAAACGCAGCACGTGTGTCAGGCCAGCGGCCTGCCAGCACCACAGCCCAGGCAACACTGCTGCAGCGAGGAGCAGCCAGCAGCTGAGGGGCTCTGCGTGTGTGTTCATACAGATACAGACACTCTAGGATGTATAAATACATATTCAGACACATATATGTACCTCTACACACGTACCCTGTATGCAGGCTCATATACACACATGGGTGTACATATATACTCATATACATATAATAAATACACAGACATATAAAATAGAATTTTATATAGAAAAATAAAATTATATGTATACATTTGTATGATGGATGCTGTAGAGGAGAGCAAGCTGACTGCCCTGCAGCACGTGCTGCTTCAAAGCCACCCAGGATAACAGGCCAGAAAAGCTTTGCCCTGCCCAGCTCCCTGTGCAGCTCCCAGCACTGCCACCTTCCTAACAAAACCAAAACCTGCCATGCCAGCCTGTGGCAGCATTACACCTTCACTCTGAGAGATGGGTTGACTTTTCCTTTTTTTGTTTTTATTTATTATTATCATTTTTTTTTTCATGGCATGTCATGTAGAGGCTTATGGTCAGTAACAGTTTTCTAAGAAATAAAGTCTATGAAAGTAATTGTTGGGAACAAGCTGCAATAGCAAATTGCTGAGTGGTTGCCATAGCACAGGAGCACAATTTGAGATTTAATATCATTACTAATGATATTTACTTGGCCTGCAGGAGAGAGTGAAACTTGTGCTCTCTAAATGTCATTTGACTGCTAATATGTCAGTGTGCACACCCAGCGCGGCCGCGGGGAGGGACCTGCAGCGGCCGGGGGCAGCGGGGCCCGCAGGCAGCAATGCTGTGCTGCTGTCCCCTGCCCGCAGGCAGCAATGCTGTGCTGCTGTCCCCTGCCCGCAGGCAGCAATGCTGTGCTGCTGTCCCCTGCCCGGGCTGCGCCAAGGAGCCCCCATGTGACAGGGATGCGGGACCCCAAAGAGCCACACACACACGTAGCAGCAGTGCTGGGGCTCAGCTTCCCTCTGGGACACCCCAAACCAGCCCAGCCTCCTGATCTCTTCTGGCTCATCTACACAGACTGCGAGCTCTGGCTTCTTCTCCTGTTGGGCTTCTCCATGGGAGGGGGAGACATATTGCCTGGCTGTAAAGTGAGCCATTTAGTTTATTAAACGCTGTTAAGGGTGCCCTGAGGTCTGTGCACATGTGGGACCATCAAGAGGGAATCGTTATTATTATTGTTCTTATTAGTCATAGTCATTTTCCCAGCGATAAGTCTCATGTCCAGATGTCTTCCCATCTATTGCTTAAATTTTCTGATGCCAACACAAAACTGTTATGAAGACAGATTAGTCCAAGTCACACTTCAAACAGTACAAGAGCAGAAATCCATGCAAAAATAAATACATATATTTTTAAACTAAAAGATGAACGAAAGAAAGGGTCATAGTTGGCTAAAAATGAATTGCGCAGTGCGTAAAAGAGAAAACAGATTAGAGAAGATAACGTTTTAGTTTAAGTGTTCCATCATTATTAATTCATTTGGTGCTCTTTATGATAATACCAATCATTTGGAATTCATTTGGTGTTTATGTGGATGTCATCTCCACTTCTGCAGAAATTCCAAAGTAATTCAGCATTAATGTGCTATTAAAATTGTTACCAGCTACTACCTTCATTACTTCACCAGCACAGCCTAATCTTTCTTCTCTCATTCTCTAAATTCAAATTCCACTGTTTATTTTGCTTTTATTTTTATTAGGGTTTTAAAATGTAATGCTTCTATTTAAAAATTCTCCTTATGCTACATGAGTATTGTCTTTTTTTTTTTTTGACAGCATCAAAATTATGCAAATAAAAAAGGGGGTTAATGGTGATTTTTCATTTTATTACTGGCATGCGACTGAGAAACAACCAAAGAGGCTTCAGCTTATCATTTACAAGAGTGAATTTACCAAGCTGCTACTTATGTATGCAGCAGAGAACACTGAACCAAAGCTGTATGAAATACCACCTGTACCGTGTGGGGGTCTTTGCTTTTGGGCACAAGAGATGCCTCAGGTGGGGAAGGGATGCAGCTGCCACAGCCCTCCCAAGGGTGTAGGGTCCCCAGAGAGGGCCAAGCTGCCACTGATGACCCTTTTCTGCCTTTTTTACTCCACCAGTGGAGCATCCTTCTGCTTCCAGCTGGGAACGGTGGGGTGGCAGCTGCAGAAATGGATATTCTGGGTCCAAAACCCTAGTAACAATGGAAAAAAGGCTGCACTTGCATGTAACCTTAACAAAAAAAAAAAAAACAAACAAAAGAAATTAAGGAGATTAAATGCAAAAACCTTGCATTAAAGGAGCATTAATTAGCTTTCTATAGTCAGGAATTTGATGGGTAGAAAATGCCAGATTGCTGAAAAAAAAAAAATCCCAAAGCTGTTGTCAGTCCCTAGCAGTGCCTGTCTTGTTGTGCAGTCCCCTAATTACATGATCCATACTGTTTTTCCCCTGGATACCTGCTTCTTTAGACCACATACATAAAATGCCAGACTGGGGCAGAGAGAAGCCTGGGCCTGGCAGCTCTCAGCATCCACCAGTGGAGTGTTGACCGTGCAACCACATAACACTCGCTTGGTGCTGTTTCTTAGCAAATATTACATGTCTGAAATCACAGACCACCACAGCCCCATGTGCATGTGAGCAAAGGTACAGGGGCAGGGGGTTTTAGTGCTCTGCAACACAAAGGAGGAGGAGAGCACAACACCCAGCTCGCCATCCATCACTTTAGACACAATTTTCATGGAAAGGAGAGCTGAAGTCCCCCAGGTGATGGACAGAGCCAAGCCCATCAGCAAGGGCAGGTCAGCACCCAGGTGGAGAAGGGAAACAGCCAGGGCTGCTCACACCAGGGCTCACACACTAAATACCCCCAGCTGGTGGAGGAGAAGGAGCCAGCACTCACCTGGCCCCTGGCCAGGGAATAAGGAGATGCCACCCCCACCCCACAGCACCACCCAGGCACGGCTGAACATCCTGTGCCACTTGCATCGACTGCAGAGCACAGATGTACATGGAGACTAAAACCCGTTACAGAGGAATTTTCTACTTAATCAAAATCCTGCGAAGAATATGAATGCTTATAGGTTAAAGGAACCTGGCAGCTCTAACTTGCCTGTCATGTCTTTAAGGAGTGCCATTAAGTCATAAACGTGACAAAGATTAAAGAGTTTATTAATGTTATTAGAGAGTTGAGATAAAATGCTATGCCTTGCAGGGTCTCTCTCCCTCTCTCACTATTTAATGAAAACATTTTCATCACTTTCTGAATCTATTATACCAAATATTCATTTCAGGAGTCCTAAGATGATTTTATTTTAATTAGAAAAGATGTGGCAACCACCTGAAAGTAATACAGTTAAAATACCTTGCCACACTTCCACTTTTCACTGCTGTCAGATGAATTTCCTCAGCCTTGCCACGGCAGCAGAACCAGCCCAGGGTGACTGAAGGAGCACAGGGAATTTCTGTGGCATGGCAAGGCCATCACACCAGTCCCTCCTGGAGACCCTGAGACCCAGCAGCACCTCAGCCCAGGCCTTGCAAATGGCTTCGTGCATGTCCAAAGTCATCACACTGGACAAGGTTAAGGGGTGAGGAGAGCCACTACACCCACAGGTAGAACCAGGCGTGTGTCCCTGGGGTGGGATAATCTTCTGCAGGCACAGGAGATAAAGTGAAGTGCTGGCTAGTGGAGAAAAGCAAGTGAAGGAGAAGGAGCTTAAGCAAATGAAAAAGAGAGTTTGTGATGGCCCTTGAAAGGAGGGCATCCTCTGCAAATTTCTGGCAACTAGTCACAAAAACAGAAGACAAGCAGACAAAAACCTTTCCTGATGTGGCTGCTTTGACTTTGGTTGATTTTACACAATGACTGAGTCTGAATCCACATTTAGAGCACGTCCAGTCTTTTGCTGATAAAGACTGGAAATCAAACAGCACTAGGACAGTTATATGTTTCCATGAGAGCCTTCCCTTCCAGCTCAAGACTTTATAACTGTATTTGCAATGCAAGCAGCTCACAGATGCTCTTCCTTTTTAAACTTTCCAACTAACCCAATTTAATTTGTTAATTTATTCTGTAACCTGATTTACTGTTAATTTATTTTGGTGAGTAAGATATCCCAGCTTTAAGTTCCAATTAATTAAAGGGGAGGGCTTAATGTTTTTGCTACACAATATCTTCATGCCACATTGTATTCCACTTTAACACCACATTGAAGCAATGCCAAAGTTTATTGCCACTAAATAATACAAATCCATACATCTGCAAATTAATTTCATGCACACAGCCGGCTGCTCTTTGCAAACGTACCTTTAAGAGGGCAATAGAGTCTATGGTGAGCATCACTTGTTGCTTAGCAACAGCCATAGCATTGCTTGGGGCAGGTTTATCCTAAACAGGAATGTAAAGCCAAGGGATGTGGCAGAATGTCCCCCATCCCTGCAAGTGCTGCTCACACCTGGGTTAATTGATCCAGGATTTGCTAATTTTCTTTTCTCTTTTTTTTTTTTTTTTTTTTTTTTTTGAGTGGTGTCTGATTTTGGGGATCCTAAAAATGATAAAGTAATCCTCAGCCATGAAGCTGACTTTTAGCAGCAATCCAAAGCTTGCTGTCCCATTCTGATCATGTTGGCAATGTCAACCCAAGTCAGCATGAGCACGAACTGTGCAGGTAGTGCTGCGCTACTGCTGGCTCAGCATTTTGCACCAGAGACCTTTAAAAAATTTAGACACAGTTTGTTGCAATCAGCTCAAGTTGAGAAGAGGGAAATCAGACTGTATTAAAACCATCCTGAGGGTATCCTGAGGCTGTTCTAGTCTTCCTGAAGCCCAGGGAAGCCCCCAGAGCCAGAAGCTGTCAGTTCTCGCCTCTATTCTTGTGCCCAGCCCCACTGTGACAAATCACCTTTGAGTGGTGCGTGTGTCCCTGCACCCTCCTGCTGTCCATCCGTCCATCCATCCATCCACCCACCCATCTGCATTGCTGTGCCTCCTCCAGCTCCTCCCCTCAGCGCTCTGCCTGCCAAGCAGCTCTCCAACGTGATGCTCCTGCCTGCCCTTTGCCAGCTGTGGGTGCCAGCCAGCTGCTGCCCTGGGCCAAAAAAGTGGCAAGTAAATAATCTAACAGCATCCATTAGCCCTGCCTTTGACAGCCCGAGCAGAGGGGCCCATAGGCTCGAGCCCAGGTTTTTAAAGCCATTATGCCGTGTCTGTAGGCATGGCTTATTCACAAAAGATGAATGCAGGGTTTGCAATCGAGGGGAAATTAGCAACTCCGCCAGCAGAGAGGGTGAAGTTGCGAGCCAGCCAGCACTGCCAACAACCTTGATTCTGTTTCTGGCAAAGCTGGCTGGCTTGGCAAACACAATGGTAATGAGATAAACTGAAATACCAGGCAACAGGGCTGCTCTTTGAAGTAATTATCCTCCAGGGCAACAAGGAACGAGACGAAAAGGTTTTTAGAGACATGGTTAGGATGCACAGGGAACATTATTTGCATTCCTGAAGTTGGTTCTTGCTTTGCAAGGCTTAGGTGTGCTGATGCCAAGCAGCTAGAGGAAGGGCAGGAAAGCCCCAGCAGCAGGTACAGCAACAAGGCAGTACAGACAGAAGAGGAGCCCTGCAAACAGCACAGCAGTGCTGGTGTTAAACCCTTATTGGGGTGGTCACAGTGTTCCCCCTGAGCTGAGAGGCTCTGTTTCAAGCATTTAACTTTCAAAAATGCATATCTGTCTAAGGGGTAGGACAGTGGACTAGAGACAAGAGTAAGGATTAAATAATATACTGTCAAATCCCACAGGAATTACAGGTAAGCAGCGAGTAGGATTTTGTCTGGCAGGATCTGTAATGTCATGAATACATGAGAGGAAGGAAAAGGCAAGGCAAGGAAATGGCAATACTTGGCACAACCTGCTCCCTTGAGTTGCTTATGACTCACCAGGTAAGGCACTGGCTTTTCCCTGTCGGGACACTTGAGTCTAGTCTAAATTTGAGGTCTTAAAATTATTTTCCAGTAACAAGCTGGCATCACCAGGTCCCCGTGCAGAGTGTGGCATGAGGAGCAGGTTTCATTCAGGAGAAGCCTGGGCAGACAGGTGGGATGGTGAGCATGTCCCTGGCCTGGGTGAAGGGGCTGGCTGGGGCAGGAGGTAGGACATGCCCTGCAGCTCCCAGATTCCACCACAGACAGCAGGGCTTGTGTCCATACTCCTCCAACACTTATGAATTAAAATCTTTTCAAAAGCAATTAAAAAGACTAAACAGGTGAAAGCTCTATTTCTTTTGCCCGCAGTGCTGAGGAGGAAGGAGCCACCTGCCCAATTAGCCCAATCATAGAATCATAGAGTGGTTTGAGTTAGAAGAAACCTTTTAAAGGTTATCTAGTCAAACCCCCTGCAATAAGCAGGAATATCTTCAATTAGACGAGGTTCCTCAGACACCAGTCTAGCCTGGCCATGAATATTTTCAGGGATTTCTGACGGACCTTAGAAACTTTTCCTGCTAAGAAAGAGAAAGGGTGAAGCCTGGGTGCACTTCTCCAAGTCCCTTAAAACAATACAAAATTTTTCAGAAAGACTGCAGGAACACCTCTGGGAGCTAGCCCATGGCTCCTGCCCAGACTGGATCCCTGCAAATAGAGATTTTGGAAAGAAAAGCTCAGCCTATCAAAAGTCCCACATTTCCCTCTGCACAGAAAATAGTCCCAATTAGAGCAGAGTCAACCAAGGTGAAAATGTTTATTACAGAAGAGAATTACAAGAGAGGAGTGCCTGAATCAGAACAAAATGTAAAAGAGGGGAAACAAATGTAAAAAGCTCTATAAAACTTTTAATGGATCCTTTCAGATGTGGAGTGGCATTTTAATGTGATATTTAAAATTATTTCTTTTTTTTTCTTTTTCGCTTTTAGGCAGCCCATTAATATGAGGGGCTTTTTCTGCCTGCAGAGGAGTAACACTTTGAAGCAGGCACCTACCAGCTGCTGGCTGGTGGGCACAGCACAGATGAGGTGGGAAAAGTCAGGGCCCTGGGCTTTGCAGCATGGGGAGGACAATCTCCCAAATGGCAGGCATCCAGTGAGACCCAGGAGCACCTGAGCCTGTGGGAGTTTTGCTGCAGGTTTGGTGTGGAGGGATGAACAGCCAGTACAAAATGGAGTGGGAACATCCCCTGCTGCTTGCAAAGGCACACATATACAGCAAGGCAGGACTTGCTAGAAGCTTCTTCTTTCCTTATGCCAAGGACCTACTTTTAGGATTTGACTCCAGCCTATGCATTTCCAACACCTTAAAAGTCTCAAACTTTGTGCTTAAATATCTTTGGCCTATTGCTGACCTTTCCAAATCCTGGGAACAGCCATTTCTTCTTGCTGATGCAGATGCAGGAAATTCTTAACTAAATCCTAACTGAAAGCCAGAAAAGCAGATAAGCAGGCTAATCCCATCAGACCCAGGGCTCCCTGGGACTGCAGGTCGAGCCCTTGCTCTGCAGACCAGCTCAGCGGTTTGCTCGCCCCTCTCTTGGCTGTGTCGCATGTGCCTCTCCAGGGCTGGGACAAAGCATCCCCACTTTCCAAAGAGGGAAATATTTTGCTGCCCTAGAGTGACTTCTGACATTTGTGGTGCATGAAGCCAGTCTCTGGCTACTGCTCCTTTCACAAAAGACCTTGCAGAAATCTGTGAAAAATGCATTCAGAGAAATACACATGGTTCCAGTGATGGGGTTTCTGTGCATTTGTTAGGTTTGGGTGCATAAAGCCCTCCACTCCTTGAAATCCTAATGCTCCCTGGAAATATGTGATAATACTCAATCAGGAATAGCCATGACTTTTAAAGATATGTTTATGTTAGTTAATATGGGCAAATAGTTTCAAATGAAGTAGCTCTGTATATGCAAGAAGTGTCAGTTTTGATGCCTTCAGAGATTCTGCTCTGGTTTAAAGGAAATCAAAAGAAAAAAATGGAAGCAATTTAGCCTAGAAAACTGTAATGTTGCTTTTGCCTGAATTTGGTCTGCTACTCAAGAAGGGGTCTGGAAAACCAGTACGGGGGGAAATGAAATCCCAGCCATTCACTCATTAATGAAACAGCAACAAACTCATTAAGAGCAGAGGCTGCTGCCGAGGGTGCCCCGGCTGCACCAGCTGCCGCACGCAGCAGAGCCCTGCCGGGAGCCCCAATTAGGCTGATGGAGCTGGCGGGGCCGGCAGGGGGCCAGCCTGCCCCAGCAGTTTGGAGGAGCTGGGCCCATGTGGGACTGTCACAATGACAGAGACCCCACTGATGTCAAAAACAGCATGGGTGGCCACCGCAAGAGCTGCTGCAGAAGAAATCTCTGCAGAGAAATGGTCAGGAGGGTGAGGGTGAGTGTGCTCTGTGCTTATCTACAGTGCTTTTTCATAACTGGCACACACAGACCCCTGTCCCCTCCACCACCAAAGGCTGGAGGTTTCAGATCTCCTCTTTTCCCCTTTATTTCACACCCTCTCTGCTCCTAGGCAGTTCTCCCTGAGCCTGCAGGCAGCATTAAAATCACAGGCAACATGAAGATCGTGAGAAAACAATGAAGTTGGTTGGAAATAACCTTATTAAATTAACCCCCCTGGAGGTTGGTTTTGTCCCCTTGCCTTTCAGGTTTGCGTAGAACCACTCTTACTGAGTCTGCTCATCACCACAGGAGATCTGTGGTCTGCAAATCCCAGCCATCACTTGGTTTTCCTGTGCTGCAGTTGCTGGAGCTCAGCCCTAACCCGAAGGACAGCCTGGCACAAGATCAAAAGACAAGTGGGCAGCCTTTCAGTTTGGAGTTGTCTACAGCCCATGTCCTAGAAGCTGACAAGTCTTGTTGTGATGGAGGTGGAAGCCTGAAGGTCAAAAAACAATCCCAAGTCTAAGAACGAAAAAGTAATTTCAGAAGAGGGTGAGTGACATTTAGGATGTGCTGCACAGAGAGGCGCGTGGGGCTGGGGTCATGCCTGCAGGACAGCCTGGAGAGTGGCCCTGCTCTCCTCAAAGCTGGGAGAAAGGTGATCCTTGGGGGAGAAGAATATAGTATCTATAGCACTGTTGTTTCAAAAATACTAGTTTTAAAATGTATTTGCTCTACCAAACGGTGCTCAAAAGCCTGGCTAAAAGTGATCAGTGTAATTTCTCCCCCAGGGAGCCGAAGTACTTCACTGCAACACACATCACCTGCTGGGGCAGTCACAGCCACGGTGCCAGAGGCTACATGAAGAACACAGAGCCCCCCACACCAGGGCACTCCAAAGGTCAAGCCAGCCTGGTTACTTGCCCCTGGCTTCAGTCAGTAGCAGAGGAATGTTGTGTCTCTCAGCATGTCATGTCCCTCAGCATGTCATGTCCCTCAGCAGGGCTTCCCTGATGAACATATACTGCTGCTGCCTTCTAGCAGTCACTTACAGGCCCTCCTCCATCAATGCCACTGGGTGGACACTGGGGAAAGGCAGCCTGGGTACTTTGGGGTGGACAGATTCTGGATGGTCCACTCTGCTTTGTGCAGTGATAGCAAGGGACTTCATCTTCCTTTCTCCTTCTCCCATGTCCTCCTGACTTCTGACCACCTGTAGCCAGGTATTCGCCAGAGCAGGAACTTCTCCTTTCTGCTCCTGCTTCTTCTGCCAACTAAAGCCCTTCCTGATCCTCTCAAATCTCTCTGTACACCTCCATCCTGTCCCCCATCAAGGACAGCTGTAAAGTCACTTAGGAGCATGTCTTCACAAATGGTACATGGTTGCTCAGTATTAAAACGGGTGTATATTGATGTTGCCATCATTAGCACTTGAATAAAGCAAGAAAAAAACAGAATACTAAGAAACATGAAGCTCAGAACCAGGAGTTCAGCAGCACAGCTGAAACACTTCCAACCCTCTCCTATCAAAAATAGAAAGAGTGAAGGAACCTCTTGACCATATCCTTATCTCACCCTTGTAGGAACTCCAGGAGAGTTGTGTGCTTTACACAGCAGATTGTGAGAATATTAAAGGTTGGTCCAATGGCTGCAGAATATATTTGTATATCACCTATTGGACTTGTACCCTACATCATCCAGATTCACCCACATCACTGGAAACAATATCACCTCTCCATGAGTCACTGGAGCCCCCAAAACCCGTCAAAGTGCTAGATATGGTTCTCTTGCTGGCTTGACCTGCCCTCCCACATCCCTATATCTTTGGTTGCTCTATGTATGTATTTAGTGTTTCTAGATGAAATTTTTTCCTGGGGCATATCAGCATACCCTGATGACAAAACATGTCAATCACAGCATGGCGAGGCAGCAAAACCAACAGTGTTACACAACACTACTCTTCACCAAGCTAAGACTAAGACATACCATCCTACTGAAACCTCTGGTCCCATCAGAGGAGTCTCAAACATGGATTATCCCAGTGTCTGTGGCACGTTTTGTAGTTGTTCTCTGAAGGGAGTGGCAGAAAGGCAGCAGCTCACTGGGAAGCAGTCCCAAAGAGTAAATATGCCAGAAGATCTTTTATGAGAGCAACGATGCTCTGGCCATCAGCCAGGATTCAGTGTCTTGCCCCTAACCAAGCACCACTTACTGACTGCACCACACTGCTCCCCAGTGCTCCTGGCACAAAGAAAATTAATAATACTAATGCTGCAGGACAAGGATTTGCAAAATAAGAACACATCATGGCCCCTGATTTTGTTGGACATAACCAGCAGAATTTGGAGACACCGAATAGCTTTGGTGACACCTAAGACTGACCTGGCCAATTGGTGGCATCACACTTAATTTGATTAATACTTTTGATGAGAAAAGAAAACCCTGAATCCAGAAATAAATGTTTTGAAAAAGGCGTTGACATTTTTTGTCAAAAAACTTTGACAAAACTTTGACAAAGAAAACTTCATTTTCTTACCTTGAATTTTTCTAGAAGGGCACACACAATAGATTTTAGACGTTTTGTCCTTACCCGGTAGTCTCTCTTTGTAACTAAAGCAGAGATTTATTTAAGATGCTCTTAAAATTAGCTGCTGAAAAGCCTCTGCAGACAACCATCATCCTCCACAAAGGAAGTGTCAAGGGACACCAGCTAGCTCTTTTGGCTGATGGTGAAACTTCTCCTCCCACCGTGTTTGGAAATTCACACGTGTCTTAATGCACCTGGAAAGACTGCTGAAAAGTGTTGTTTGCCCTTTAAAAGCAAAAACCTTTCAAACCTAAAAAATAATTACATGGATTTCACATGAAGTGACACTGGTAATATGCTGTTAAATAGAGATGTGCAAGGCAACAGACAAAAATGCCAAGATCAGAAACCGACTAATCCTAAAAAGCCAGTCTTAGAGGAGAGACAGAAGAAAGAGTGAGAAAGGGAAAATAACCATGGTCTGAATAATATTGGAGAGTAACTACTGGAAGGTGCAGAATTAACCTTACCCTAATTAATTACAAGTTGTAAGGCAAAGGAAATCAGCCAGTTGAGAGCAATTTCAGCGAGACAGGGATTTCAGCACTTGAAATGCTTTGGCTGTCCTTTAAAAGCAGGGGAGGAAGGGAGAGGGGGGTGAGACAGAGCTGGGATCCTGCCCCAGCGCACGGGGCACAGCCCGAGCCTGCCAGGTGCGCAAGGGCCGCGCTCCGAGCCACGGAGGGGAAGGGCTCACTGCAGGGATAACGGCCAGCAAACGCATCCCAAACAGGGCTATTCCAAAGGCAATCAAATCTCTGCAAGAGGAAAATTATTCAGGAAGTTGGACTTCAAAAGGTTTCTTTAACGTCCCACAACCTTCTATTTCATATGCTCCTACCATCAGCTCTTAATTCTTTAAATAGTACCATATTTAGTAAGAGGAGAAGATGTGAAATTATTTGCTGAAGGTATAAAGTGAAGAAAATTTGATTATCTTCTTTTTAGTCTGGATCTGCACTTCTCAAATCATCCAACAACTCACTGCAAACCTCCTGCATCATCCCTATGGTACATACCTTGAGTGCAATTTGGCCAGAAGCAGAGATTTTTTTTTTCCTTTTTATTTTTAAACCACTTCATTTCTATTAACACCCACACTCTTACATCTCAAGATGGAGAGCTCTCATGGATACAGGATTCTCACAAATGTGGATACGGCAAATGACGTGGAGAGGATTCAGGTGGAGAGCGACACTCTGTTCTGTCTGCCTGGTCCTCTCAAACCTCATTAGAGCTGCAGAAGGTGAAGACCTGCTGTCTGGCACAATAATGTTGAATCTAGGAAAATATACAGCTTTAAAGAATGCTGCTTGCTTCTTTAGACTGTGCTACCTTGAATTACGTGCTGTCGCACTACACAAAACTGTTGACTGATGTGATGATAAATAGGGGGGAAATATTTATCAGCATTAAAAAGAAAAGAGGAAGAGAGAGGATGGAAAGAGTGCTATGTTGTAATACAGAATTAAGCTTGTCTTTTTTCCCCTTACACCTCCCATTCAGCTGGGTGTTGTCCAAGAGGACAAGATATTTTTCTGAGTCCCATAAATGGTATTTTTCAACAAAAGTCAGTTAAAGAAGACAGTATTTCCATTCATATTTGTCTTTGAATTTACATGTAGCTAATTTAGAGCAGACAGTTTTTTCTATCTGTGCATGAAGGTTCAAAGCATCTGGCTTGCCTTAACCCACTGTGGTATCCTCAGATGCCTGGAGATCATTCAGAAACAAACAAACAAACCCACTGCAGCACTGTATAGTAGTACACTGCAGAATAGTTGCTATGATGTCTAGTGCTAAGAAACAGAGTTATTAGTGAAGTTCTGAGTTTGGGCAAACATGTTTAGCAGGCTTGTTTTGTTTTTCTAAATGTAGTACTTTTGAGGACAAACCTTACTGAAGCAAAATGCCAATTGAAAAACATTTTTTTTTTTGCTTTGGGAGACTTATAGGTTTTATAAAAGGGAGTTTATCTATGGAAAAAAAACCCTAAAACAAAAATAGAGCACATGCTGCTCTATATTTTCAATTGCAACTTTCCCCTTCTACAGTCTTCCTTGCTCCCATTCAGTATTGGATTTGTGGCTACAGCTCCTGGCAAGCAATGAAGAATCTGGAAAGGGAGATTCTGTGGAGAAAGCATGCCTAGGAGAAAAAGCCCTTCCCAGATGAAGATTGATCTTCTCAACCCTTCTTTCTGCACTCTGCAGAAGATTGAGAGGGGAAAATAGTTTGGTGTTGGTTTGGGGTTGTTTTTTTGAGGTCTGAGATCTCTTTACGATAGGTCTGCACTATCAAAAGTCAAATTCCTGCACTACCAAAAATCAAAATACCAAGGAAGACTCTAAACTATGCAAAATGCCCATGTACTCCTCCTGTGCCCTAAATCCCTGAGCTCCCCCTGTCTTCCCTTTCTAAGTGATGAAGAGAAGAAGAGATGAATCTCCACCCACAGGGGAAGGTGTGGGACCTGGGGACCTGCCTACAGCTGGCACAGTGCAGACAGGGATAGGTACAGTTGCCACGGATTTATACGTCACTTAGGAGAATTTTTAGTGAAATGATTCAAGCAGCACCATGTGAGCATGAGATCAGGGTGAGAGCCAGTGGAAAAGCAATGGCACAGCAGCTGCTTTGTTTGGAGGACTAATTATGGGACAGAGCCTTACACATCTGGGTCATGGCTTCACATTCATCTCAGCTGCATACTAGTGACAAGGTCATTACTCTTTGATAGTTCCTTGGGGGCAGACATGAAATGTTCTGCAGGCCCAGACCAGTTTGTAGGGCACTGATCTGCTCCTTAGGGTACCCCACATGGCAGGGACTAATTGATCTTTGTGTTGGCAGCACAAACAGAGATCTCAGGGCTGATTTGATGCACAGCAAGAGGCCAGCCTGGAAGACAGGCTGTCCCACCTGCTTCCCTGCCACCCAGGGAGCAGAACGTTCTTCCACGAGCTTGTTCAAACACATTCGACACTGCAAAATAAAATGGACTTTGGCAAAGGATCAGTAGTAGCACAGTGCACCCAGTGCAACCCCTTACCATCCTTTCTCACAGCAGGAGTAACCTTTATGTGGCTGCAACCCTGAATTGTCTGAGAGATCTCCAGAAAGCCTGGCAAGACAGTCTGGAGCCTGTGGACAGAGTCAGGCTTTAGTAGTTAAAGTTCCATGAGCTAAACAGAAACTAAGACATGCAAACACCCATTTCAGGGCTGCAGCAGCCTCGTGGTGTGTCTGACATAGGCAAGGGGAGATTCCGTGAGATGGCAGAGAAGGAGGTTTGCAGCTCTGGGATGGGTTACAGGCTGCTGCAGGGCACCAGCCAGCCATCATCTGAAACCCTGAACAGCACCATGGGTTCAGTCCTGCAGCCAACACATGTAAGTAACTCCTGGTGACCTGTGCTTGGGTTAAAAACCAAGTGCACCCCGCTCATGGCTTTGATGTGAAGGCAGGTTCACCGCCTGTAACCCAGAGCACAGCAGCACGCAAGAGAGCAAGTCTGAAATCCTCAGTGCTTGCTGCATAAACAAACTAATTTGCAGCCTGACATTTTAGCCGTGTCCTATGTAGATGACTTTATGCTTATTCAATACTTCTGAATAAAAATGCTTAATGCCTGTGAAGTAATAAATAAGCTATTAATACTGTGCGCCATGGATGCTCAGTACCTGATTTAACCTTCCTTTTTTCTTCTAACCTCAACAGGGGCTCTGAAAAATATGCAAGTTTTTTGTAACTAAGTTAATAAGTGTTTTCAATCACTGAAAATAATTACTATCAAGAACAGACAGCAGTATGCATAGGGCATATAAAAGCCAGCAAGGGGAGAGTGCAGGTGAGAGAGAGAGAGAGAATAAGAGAAGATACTGTCAAATACCCCAGATTCTTCCTGCCTAGATTTATGCTTTTCACATATAAGAATACACAGTTTTCAAAACATTCCTCTGTGAAGAGGAAGTAACTCTGGACATCTGCATGCCACTTTTTGGGGGCTTTCTGACCACAGCTCTCCCACAGGGCTGAGGCTGGCTTCTCCCTGGAGCTCTGTCAGGTCACACCGATGCAGTTTGCATGACAAACTGGCTGGTCAAGATTTACATCCAAATTTAGTTTTCAATAATTTGATTTCGGTCCCTCATTTAACCAGTTCACACAATTTAACGTTTCCTCATTTAACCAGTTCACACAATTTTCCATATTTTTGGGGAGCTGCTTTTTCTTTGCTTCTTCTTTCCCTACCTTAACACAGGCATGCTAGCAGTGACCTCTATAAAAGGATAAATTAAAACCCGACGTGCTGCGGTGCGCAAAGGCTGTCACTGAGGCCAGCTGGCCTGTGACAGATCCCATTTCTCACACTGTTATCATGCTCAGTCCCATGGACCTCGCCCTGACCAGGTACTCAGTAATGAGCTCTGGGAGGTGCACCCCGGGCCTGCTACTCGTTCATCCTTTTCATGCCATCATGTCCCATCAGCGCTGCTCATCGGAAACAGTAACTCAGGTTGACATCATTCCTACCCGAGATGGGAGCTATTGAATTATCTAAGGACAAACCTAAATACTAGCTTTTAAAGGATAACTGATCTACTAAAAGCAAGTATTGTTTTGGACATGCCATGTCATATTTATCACGCTTGGCTTTGCATTGCACTGTTATCTTCTGCCATGTCACTTGAACAACATGAAGTTGCATGGCACAACATGACAGATGCCTCAGCAATGAAGGAAAGACACTCCCTATGTTCCAAGTCCATTATAGCTCATCTTAAATAAAAGATTCAAAGGATATTAATGATGGTGTGACTGCAGGCCAAAAGTGACTCAAGTCTCCCCAGTTATCTGCAGAAAACAGATCTGAATTCACCTGCTTTTCACATAATTAATGTCCTAGTCGCTTCCATTAAATGTTATTTCATTATCATCTTATTCCAAACAACCTGATTACAAAGTAGGAAAATCTCTTCTTTCAGCCTTTTACCAACAATAAAAATTCTCAATTAAGGCACAATTCCTTTTAAGCACAATACCAATCATAATCCCTTATTTACCACTAGAAAATCTCCCCTCTGTTATGGAGAGGCATCACCTTAAGTAATCTCCACAGAGCAACACAAGAACACTCTGCCAGTCTTCAGAGAGGCAGCCCATCCTTTTCCTTTCCAAGAAGATTGCTTTCTTAAATGTTCCTTGAGAACTTTCAGAAGACAATAAATCACTGAGAATGTATTGTAATAAAAAGCATCCTAGAAGAAAGCATCCATGTGTATTCAGCTTCAAATTATTAAAAGCTCTCTAATTTTTACCCTCTCCTAGTAAATACAGAAAGAAAAAGCAGACAGGTTAACCTGCCTTTCACTGAAAACTACCTCCCCTTTTTCCAACAGTATCCAAAAATCAAAGGGAAAAGTAGCTCTGTTTCCATATATAGCTTCTGGTGTGAAACTGGAAAAAACAAACAGCATTTTTTTCCAAAGAACCTGGCAATTTTGAAGGAATTTAAAACATCAGTGAGCACTTCAATAACACTTCCTAAAAGCCCACCTTCCATTTGGAAAGGGCTTTTACCAGAAACGGCAACACTGCCTCCCTAGAGCTCCGCTTGCCTGGTCCCTGTGACCTTGCAGATCCTCACAGCCACCACAAAGGCTTGGCTGCAGGAACAGGTGTCGAGGATGAAGCCAGTTCTCTGCTCCAAAAGCAGAGCTCATTCCCCGTAGGTAATCATGGCCCATCCTGCAGATCATGCCATTTTTCATGTCCTTTTAATATCACCTCTGTATCATTTTTTAATGGAGCTGCTCCTCCCACTCCATGCCCCACATATTTGCTAGAGGAATACAATGTGCTGGCAGGTCCGGTCTGACTGGCCATATGCTGTTCAATTTGTAACTGCTGGTGTCCTGACCTCGCTTTTGTCCGAGCTGCAGAAAAGTCCACCTGAGCAGCTGAAATATTCTCTTTTATCTGGAACTAAGGAAACCATTTTTCCCATTTCACAAAACTTAATTTGCTTTTCAAAGGGAAAAAAAAAAATGCATGTAGTTTATTATTGTGCCGGTCTAATGTCTGAGGAAATACACAGAAAATGCCTGGCACATATGGTATTTTTATGTGGCTTATTTTTTTCCCTTGTCTACAAGTCTGCACAGAATCATTACTATTTGGCACACAGCAAAAGGAAGTCTCCTGTGCACAACATGATTTAGTCTGGCCGATAAAATGGAAGTGGATTTCTTCGTTGCATATTAAGTTCTGCTGGATACCATTTGCACAAGAGAGTAAAATTGCAGTTTCATGTTCTTCTATGCTGATACACTTCCTGCCAGACAGCCACATCTCTTTGTTTCTCCAAATATTAAAATTTCTCCCAGCAGTGACTCTCCAAATTTCCCAATCTCATATACTGGCTCTCCAAAGACAGTTACTCTTGTTTGCACAGAGGTGCCAGCTGGGAGCCAGGCACTGGGGTTCCCTCCTGCAGAGAGTTGGCTGGGTGGCTGTCAGTACAAACAGAGCCCTCACAGCAAGGGCCTGATGCCCTGCTCCCCTGCACACACCAGGGACGGCATCAAAAGGCAACGTGTCTCTTCTGGAGCCTCTTCCAGCCACTGCCTCACCCACAGTCTCTCTCTGCTTCTCAAAGGCTCATGCTGTCAGCGCACCAAGGATGCCGCTGCTGCATCCTCCTTCTACAGCTCCCATGTCACCAACCTCCCTGTCTTCCAGCAGAAGTCCCAGGGCCCACATGCTGCCAAGATCCC
Organism: Climacteris rufus; assembly: GCA_013398175.1. Classification (NCBI taxonomy): domain Eukaryota; kingdom Metazoa; phylum Chordata; class Aves; order Passeriformes; family Climacteridae; genus Climacteris; species Climacteris rufus. The sequence goes on from VZRZ01004144.1 coordinate 148,596, forward strand.
AATCCACCTTGTGCACAAGTCATGGGTTTCCCCTTGCTCACCTCATGCTAAATATCCTGTGTACCTGCCAGGCTGCATGCAGCCTCTCGGGTTGTTTCCCCCGCCTCAGGAGCTGTGGAGCAGAGAGTTCTCAGTGCTCAGTGCTTGCTCCTATACACAAAACACTACATCACATCTGAGATACTGTTACCTTCTCAAAATGTTCTAGTAACTATTGTTAAAGGAGAGGCCATTCACAATCCACTGCAGTTGCTGGCACCTATCAGCAGGATTGGGTGAGTGGTACCAGTCCAGACTGGCTGCTCAGTGCCAAAGACAAAGCTGTAAATCAGCCTGTGCTTCTCTAACCCGTCATGCTTCTTCTCTAATGCTTTCAGAGCACAACACAAACTGAGTGCTGCCAGTTAGACTGACTCATAACAGACATACAATTATATTTTAAAAAAACATCAAAAGGCAACGTTAAGGGTTGATGGACTAATTTGTCTGGGTTGTGTCACTGCAAGGAGCAGCCTGTGGCTGAGGTGGGAAATGCCTTCCGCTGGAACAAGTCCCATCAACATTGTTAACCTCACTGCCTGAAAACACAAACCTCACTCAATCATCACATGTTTAACAAACCAGCCAGTCCAGCCTCCGTTTCCCCAGAAGCTTCTGACCGGTGTCAAACAACCCTGTCTGAACGGCAGAGGTGCCAATGGCCTGACAAATGTTACTGAGACAGATGGAGCAGGCTGACAGGAGGGAAATGTGACCTAGGAACAGCCCTCAGAGAAACCCTTCAGCAAGAGGAACCAAATTTCATCTCTTCAGCCGCTCGCTGGGTGCAGACACTGCTGGCCCTGGTGCATTAGATGCAGCATCACTTCTTCCCATCCCATGTCCCATCCATTCTCTCTTTTCTCCCCTTCCGACCAGAGCCCACATGAGCCCCTCAAGGCATGAGCCCTCCCATGCTGGGCTCTCCTCCCACACCCTCCCCAGCTCTTCACATTAGCCAGCCCTTCACCTCAGCAGTCAGACGGCCTCACACCACACCTTTAAAGTCACTGGTAGCTTGAACATGAAATTCAATAACCTGATGATGACCTGTACAGTCCCTGCCGTTCTTCCTTCCCCTATTAATTCCCTTCTCCTTCCTTTCCTGTCATATTGTTTTATCTATTACTCCATGCCTAATAAATTATCAGTAATGCTCCAGCATCAAACATTTATTATCCTGAGCACCACGTGAGTAATGAGTGAGTTAACCTCCAATTTTTGTCCATATAATTCACGCATATTGATTTTACATGAAAAGAATTCTTGACTTACATTGGATGACCCTGATAAATTTAATCTCTTTAATGCTTCTTCTTTCTAAATAAACGTAAAATGTTTTCCTCTAGAAAGTTTCTCACCAGTAAAATCTGTATTGAAACTTGGCAAAAAAACTCCTCCACTACTCTGCCAAATTAATCAATAAAATTAAAAAAAAAACCCCAAACCTGCATAAAAATTGTCCAATTCCTCCAAGCACTGGTAGCTCAGCAGTCTGACAGTGTTGTTACAAAAATGACAGGTAATCAGATCTGACAGCTGGTGTCAAAACCCACAGCTGTAATTTAGCAGCAGACTGGGAGAGGTACCAGTCTGGGGCCGTCTTTTTCCTGGTCTCATCACCACTCCTTTACCCATAGCATTGGCTCGGGGCTGGCGACCCAAGCAGTAAGTCTGAGTGGGAAGCACAGGGGCAAGCAGCACTTCTTCCCAAGCCACAGGAACCCTGAGGAATCCTCTGCCATGGGTGTCAATGGCCCCTGTAGCTATATCAGTGCTGCTTTGCTTTGCTTTGCCGGGTCAGAGGACTAACCAGGAAATCATACTTCGTTTTTTGTGCTGGCTCCCATGGAGTGTCACAGCTTTTCCGTAGGATGCAGACAGGACTGGGAGTTATAAACACACAAAAACTTGCAGAACTTTTGCAGAAAGCTCATAGCAGGAGTCAGGAGAATGTTTCTTTAGATTGCACAGACAGGGTGGCTCTGTCCTCCATCACCCATACGTGCCAGGTACAGCAGAAGGTTGGTGCGAAAAGGCTTGAGGAGACAGGCTCCAAAGTGCAAACCACAGCCAGCCCAGGGCTTTGCCACAGCCCAGCAAAACTGAAGAAAAAATTAACTTGGAAAATTAAAAATTATTTTGCCACAGGACTGTTATGCAACTGGGCATGGACACAGCAGGGCTGCTCCATGCCAGAGCAAGGTGAGCTACCACCCTCTGCAAAAATTCTTCCTCCTTCCCTCAGCTCCAAGGTCCCAGCCAAAATGAAGGGAGGGAGAGAAGGAGCAAGATGGGCAGGATCCTGTCCTGAGAGGGGCAGACACCAGCAACCCTCTGGAGACACAAACACGTCCTTCCTAGGGAAGGGCGTATCAGGTAGAGCTGCGAGGGAGAGCTATTGGAAACAGAAGGGTTTTGTTTAGGTTGTGCCTTTAAAATATGTCCACTCCCCTCTCAGCCTGCATATTTTACAGTCTCAGCATACTTTCCCTGTGGACAACCCTGGCAGACTCAGTGATTTTTTTTCCAAAGTGAACTCACTCACAAATGCATTTTTCAAGCTCCCACAACTGGAAGAATAAAAGTTGCAGCCTGAAGAAAAAAAAAAAAGCAAGCACCAAAAAAGGTAACATTGCAGAACATTCAGGGGGTCAAGAATATGGTGTTTGAAATGGGTAACTCATTTGCATAGTTCTTCAGTCATTAATTTTTATTCCTTTTCATGGTAAAATGCTTGCTTTTTTTTTTTTCTGTGTACAAAAGAAAGGGCAGGGATCATGGCCATTTGGACTCCAAATAGATGTCTTTAATCTACATGGTGCAGGAAAATCATGAAGTATATATAACCAAGTATTAGAAAATTATCTTTCAGCCACCCAAATATTAGAATTCTATATACCCAAGCACTAGAAACATGTGTTGCAGCAAGAAGTTCTGTTTCCAAGCAAATGCAAATAACAGAAGATAAAAAGATATTGATTTGTGCTTGAGAACGTCAGTATAGGACGAGCTACCCAAGCCCATGAAATTGCAACATTTTCCCTGACGATAACAGTTTTGAGTGAGACCTAGAAACAGTTCTAAACAAACAGTCTGGCATTTCTTCATGCCAAACAGCTCCTTTTGGCGCTTGATACCACAGTCCCTCTGCCACCACACCCAGTTTATCACTATTCTCCCAAAACAGCCATTCTAACCTTTTGATTCTTCCCTACTGAAGAACCACTGGAGAATCCAGTCTGAGTGCCCAGCTAATCTCCACATGCCAAGCAGTGAATCAAATCTCCTGGTGCTCCTTCCACTGAGTAAGCACTCCATGCAACACCACACTGTTGTTTGTTTGGGATTTTTTACTAACAAAACCAAGAAGACCAGAACGGAACAGAACAGAATAGAATAACTATCATCTACATTACTTTTTAAAAATTCTGTAATAATAATAATAACAACGAGGAGGAAAAAATATTTACACTATTATTATTAAAAAACCCAACCAGTCTGGCTGGTGTTGCGTGGGGTGCTCACTCAGTGGAAGGAGCACCAGGAGATTTGATTCACCACGCGTGAATATTTTATAAATATATTCATTATTATGACAACTATTACACGTTATTATCAGTACGCAAATACAAGAATATACTAGTACTACATTATTGTGCATTGTTTTAGCACATTAATATATTATTATTGCAATAATATGCAATAATATATTTATTACAGTAATAATTTACGTTTTAACAAAAGCATGTCAATATACAATTGTTGCAACAACCGTTATCACGATTAGAGCAATAATTTAAACACTTTTAATTATTCTTATTAGTTTAATGCCTTCAGATTATACGACAGGCTTTATCTCCAGTCTACACCCACAATGTCTCTCCCGGACCATCACCACCAACACATTCTCCTTGCCACCTCTTCCCAGCGCCTTCTGAGCGCGCCTCCCATCCCGGCCGCATTCCGCGGTATCTCCTGCCATCTACCGATGCTCCCGCGGCGGCAGCGAGCGCGGCCCGAGCGCTCAGCCCCGGCCGCTCCCCNCTGACCGTGCTGGCCCTGCTGGAGAAGCTGGTCTCCATGCTGGAGGCGGTGGAAGGCCAGCAGCGGCAGATGGAGCAGAGGCAGCGGGGCTTGGAAGGGGTGGTGCGGGGCATCCAGGGGGACCTGGGCAAGCTGTGCCGCAGCCACGGGGCGACGGGGGAGGCGGTGGAGAAGCTGCTGGAGAAGTCGCGGAAGGTGTGCGCGCACACCCGCGCCGTGCGGGAGCGCCTGGACAGGCAGTGCGACCAGGTGCGGCGCCTGGAGCAGCACCACGCCCAGCTGCTCCGCCGGGACCGCTTCAAGGTGCTCATCTTCCAGGTGAGAGCCCTGCGCACGCCCCTGCTCCCGAACCGCAGGGAAAAGCCTGCTCACTCCTAGCGGACGTGGGGAAAGAGCTCACGGGTTACTAACTCCGAGCAAACTTGAAAACCAGAGCTAATTTGCTAATTTGGCAATCTTGAAACAAAAACTTTCCTTTCACCCTAGCAAGGTGGGGGACAGAGCAGTCTTTTGCTAACTCTCCAACTTGGGGAAGGGCCCTTCTTTTATTCTTAGCAAATTCAGGTGAAACAGCCACTGTTTCTCTTAGCGGACACAGGGAAAGACAGTTGTGCTAACTTTTAGAAAACCTGGGGGAAAAGCTGCCTTTTTTATTCTTGCAAACTTGAGTAAAAAGCCCTTTTTTTTTTCTTTACTAACTTATAGCAAACTTTGGGAAAGAGCTCTCTTTGGTTCTTGCAGTCTTGAAGGAGTTGTCTTGTACTAACTTAGTGAACCTGAGGAAAGACACCTTGTTTTGCTAACTCTTAACATGCCTGAGAAAACAACCACCTTTTATTCTCAGCAAATGAGGGGAAGGAGCCATCTTTTGCTACCTTTCAGCATACTTGGGGAAAGAGTTCGGGTTTTTTGTGGTTGTTGTGTGTTTTAGGGTTTTGTTAAGTAAACCTGAAGAGCTTTTTTTTTCCCCCCAAACTCTTGGCAGGCTTGAAGAAAGAGCACATTTTGCTAACTTGTAGTAGAAACGCCCTAAAAACTGCTCCTGCATCTGCCCTTGGAAGCAGAAGAGGGGCAGGGCTGCAGCTCCAACTCTTCATGCCCTGCTTCGCTCTGCAGGCTGATCTGGCCCATTCAGGGATGAGCTAAAAATTCAGCTTTGAAACTCAGCTTCCTGGGAGTCCATCCAGTGATAGCAGCAGTTTGCATATTTTCCCCTTTTTAAGCAATGGTCTGGACAGAACATGCCGTGAGCTTTAACTAAACACAGGACGTGACTTTCGCATATTTAAAAAAAATAAAGACAGGCCTCCACAAATCACTGCGGGAGGGAAGGAGAGCAAATGCTGGGCTGGGGTAGTCACAGCTTGGGCACTTCACCAGCACCTCATGCTGAAGTTGTCAGTGCGGCGTTAAATCTGTCAGTCACTAACTCTGCTGCTTGGCGTGTTGGGGTTTTTTTCCTCTATTTAAACCATCCCAAAACAAGAGAGCAGGACTTGATTTTGAAAAGCTGGCAGGCCAGGTTAATGCACAGGCGATTCCCCCAGAAAGGAAGCCCCCACCTCCCTGCTTATTGTTCTCCCAAATTACAGTCCAGGCTTGTCGGGCCAGAAGAGGAGGAGCTGCAGCATGTTTCCACCCCAGAAGGAATGTGGAAATTATTCCAGAGACTGGTTAAATTAAAAGACACATGTTCTCTGCAGTTCTGCAAGTAATTTAAGATCCATTACTGTATGTCAAAACACTGCCATCTCCCAAGCCCCATTAGCTAATGACTGGCTCCCGCCTCCAGGTTCAGACCTAGACCTTGAATATTTCCTGTGGGGTGGGTGCATCAGCAAGGCCAGGGGGAGGTAATTTTTAACATTTCTCGTACCTCTGAGCATGAGAATTAAGGCCTTGCTGTTGCAACAAGTGTCTTCCTCCAGACAACTCAATATTTACTAATTTAAGATGACATAATGCAGAGAGCAAAGACAAACAGCTCTCTGTGTGCGAGACAGTTGACATTTCCTTGGGTGGGTGGGGATCTCCAGTGGCAGGGATTTGCAGGGACTGGGTGAAAGCAACAGTAAAAATCATCCTGAAGGGCTTGAAGGGGTAAAACTGTGTCCTGACAGGGGAGGGCTGGCTGTCATCTCCTGACACTAAACAGCATTGTAAAGCTGAGGCCTATTTAAACATCTGAACCTTTCTTTAATACTGGGTCCCAAAGTGCATAAACCCAAGGCAAAGAACACAGGCCCATGCCCCAGTACAACAGATAAAGAAAATCCACTGCTTCTCCACTGCCTGTCGCTGGTCTGGTGCCTTTGGACAGCAGGTCTGTTCTTCATAGCTTTCACAGGGATTTAGGTGACTCTGTTCCCATCTCTTACCAGAAAATATGTCACCAGAGTGTGGGATGATGAACTTAACCAATCCCAAGCCAATGCAGATCAGGAACACAAGACTTAAAAAAGAAACACTGCAGTTAAATTCAGTTTAAAAAAAAAAAAATCAGCTGTCAACTGGGAATTGCTCCTGGCAGTGGCCTTCAGCTAAATGGCAGTGTGGCTGCCTGGAAAGCCAGGGTGGTCAGCAGAGCTCCCTGGGGCATGGGAGGGTGGCTGGGCAGGCAGCACCCAGGGTTTTTTTCCAGTAGAGTCGGGGAATAGCTGGGATTTTCCACTGGGAAGTGGCTGCACCCAGGGGGGTGGGCAGGTGCTTGCCAGGCTGTGCCCATACGCCTGCCCAGGGCCTTACCTGCATGCCCACCTCCTTGAAATCCCCTGTGGGATCTCCTTTCAGGCTGGACGAGGGACAGAATGGTAGGCAGCAGGGCCACTGCCTTGCTAGGATAATTGTACAGGGGAAAAAGCAGGAGGCTGGCTGGGTTTCTGTCCTACCCTGCACAGGAATCCATGGAAAAACAATTGCAGGAAGGAGAAGTCACAGCAATGAAACCATATTGACGCCAGATTTCTGTGAAAACAAAGGGAAATCTGGATGTATAGGACTCCATCTGGGGACTTCTTGTCCACTGAAAAATGCAATGCCAAACCTCACACAGCATATTTCTCTTTAGAACCAGCTCCTACAGCTTAGGGAGACAGGTTAATGTGAAAATACTAATACATATTTGTGATTCAGTTCTGCATTCACTATATACCCTAAACTCCCTAATACTTGATGGGTGCACTGAGCATAGCCAAAACATGACTGAGCTCCAGCTCTGCATTTTATGAAACTGTGCTGCCACTCGCCAGCATCAGCTTTCCCTCTGCATATGCACTGAGAGTGAACTGTGTTTAGAAAAGTTCAGCTATTTACATATTTTCCATTAAAATGCTCTTAGTTTTCTCTCCCTAGAATGTCTGCATATATTTCTTTAATTGGTGGCATGTTATAAGGGAGCTCCATTCCAAGAATTTGAGGATGCAAAAGTTATTACAAATGACACAGCAATTTAGCAAAACACTGAAGTGACTGTTTTAAAAATCCTTGTTAAGCTTTGGCATTGTTCCCCTCTATTTTGTTCTCGCCACATGACCAGCTTTTTGGTTCTGGTTTGGTGGGGGTTTTGTTTGTTTTTTCAGCTGCAAAAGCAAAATGGAAGATAAAAAAAAGCTCATGTTTAATTTTTCAATTAAATGTCATGTTTAGTGGTTAAATGTCATGCAAGTGGGACAGATAAAATAAGTCAAAATTGTAGCTTGGGGTCAAGCACTCTAATATTAAAGTCCCTTTCAGATGCTGCTGTTGGTAAGTCCTTCATCCTAAAATGAAGCAAGAGGAAGACACAGAAAATTAGCCATTTGATTTCTCTGAGTCCCTGCAATAATCTTTTGAAAAAGCGACTTTAAACTCAAAAATGAACAAGTGAGGGAAACAGAGGAATTACAAGCCAATAATGCTGTATTTCCCACTGAAGCCTTGCAGGTAGGATACTCTCCTATCGATTAATGACAAAAATACCTCACACAGCTCCTTGGACTTGGCCCAGCTGTGCTGTGGGAGCTCAGGGCATGGTGCAGCCGCCGCCCCAGCCTGCACAGGACGTGCAAATGGGCGGGTGGCAGTTTCCTCCTCCCTGCCCTCCCTCCTCACAGTGACATCCAAGTCTGAAGAGCATGTATTTGTCCAAAAGAAAGTAGGTGGAGCTGTAGCTGGTTTCAGAAGGATTTGTCATGTTTTGACCTATTTTGTGTAGCAAAACCAGTTTTAGACTGGTAATCATTTAGGCATATAACAGCATCTACAAAGTACAGAGGAGCCTGGACTGGGAAAATGCCATTTCTCTCCTTCTTGAAGGTCATGGCCTCCTACAGCAAATGTAACAAAAATCCAAAGCAAGCAGACTGTTTTCCATCATGCAGCATTAGAGATTCAGCACTCCTTGAGTAAATTAACTACCTGTTCACTCAGGCCACCCAGTTTTAGAGTACACTGTTATGGATCTTATTCCTGTCTCGTAAAAGACCTACAGAAAGTTCCCAAGAATGGCTGATCAAAGCCTCAAGGAAGGCACTGATTTTAACTATGCAAGTATTAGCAAGAGTTGTTTGATGCAGAGAACTTCCACTATTCTATTCACCCCCTACACAGAAAAACAAAATTCGGAGGAGCTAGCTACCTACAGTCAAGCCCATCTGAAAAAAAAAACAATGCAAGGGCTGTTTTTGAACTCAGATGTGGAAAATACAAAGACGTAGTGCTTTCTTAGAATTTTAGATTAGATCAAGAAGAAAAGATCAAAGTTCTACTTCTTTTGGCATGGAAAATAGTTATGCAGTTTGTAACAGCTGGCATTTTTCAGTGTATTGTTCTAGTCTTCCTAAATGAAATAGCAGACTGCTTAAAAATGTATAAAAACAAAATACAGCTGTCATATAAACTTGTAAGACCAAAAAGTTACCAATAGCCCACTTACAACATATTATCAATAACCATGTTTGAAATAGAAATGTCTGTTCCACCACAGAGCATTCCTGCTATACCACCCTTGTATTTTCAAAGCATTTTACTTAATTTATTTTCATTTGCATTTTAATAGTTCCTGTAATCCTAAGGTCTTTCAGAAACATGACATGGGAAAGCATGTCATTCCCATTTTATAAGCACACAAATAGATGCCCAGAGGCTGATGTTTTCCAGGGCCATGCAGAAAGCTCAGAGGGGTGATCACTTGAATGCCAGTGGTGCCTAATAGCCAGAGACCACCTAGGATCTGTTTTTAATCGAATCATTAGTTCATTATTATGTGTATATTTTTGTTTGGTTGGGTTTTTTTTTACTTTATAAATACAGGTAGTTTGGCAGTTTCCCTTATACTCAGAAATTTGATAAAAGTTGAAATCAAATATATGTCCATATTCTTCTACAGACTGCATGCAGTACTTCAGCTTAATGTGAATACTGTAGGCAGAGCTAAACTGACCTTGAGAAAGACCTCTCAGGCCCATCTCTGGCTCAGATTGCACTGTGATCAAACTCATATGACACTACTTTCCTAGATAAAATACTTTAAAAGTAACAACCCACCTTCACTCATTAAAATCAGAGTTTTCTGTGTCATTCAGGCACTTACACCTGAATGTCTAAAACTGTGTGATTACCTAGGTTTGGAAAGAAAGCACTAGACATGAAAATTACACTTTATACTGAGTTCTCATGCTCTGGGGAATAATTCAATGCTGCACCCACTCATGTAATCTACATTTCATTAACTGCAGTGGAGAGAAAATATTTGTATTTGTACAGCAGTTACAGGTGGTTTCACTTAAAGCTGGTGCAGGTTTCCTTTGTTTTGTTATCTTGGTCACTGTTGGTGATAGTTGCAACAACACTGTAGGTGTTAGGAGAAGAGTGTGGGCTTCATTAGATGTTCCACTGCAGGCAAAGGGCTTTGGAAGCTTTGTCTGTGCCAGTGCATCCAGCTGAGGCCACTGGCCCAGAAAGGTGTGCAGGAACCATAGGAATAAAGCATATACAAACTGTCAAACCAGCATCCATTTCTTTTATATTTTCATGTTTATATCCTTGAAGGATATTAATATCCTTAATTATATACTGTGTACATATGATTATATACTGTGTAAGTATGGTATGAAATTTTTCTGCCTGTCTACATTGCATATTCTTGAGCTCTAAGAAGGGCTACTAAGTAGTCTTTTTGTTTTTAATAGAATCACAATATAACAGAATTAATTAGGTTGGAAAAGACCCACAAGATCATTGAGTCCAACCTGTGACCCATCTCCAGCCTGCAACCAGACCATGGCACTGAGTGCCACATCCACACTTTCCTTAAACACCTCTGGGCATGGTGACTCCATCACCTCCCTGGGCAGCTGTTTCAATGTCTAATCACCCTTTCTGTGAAGAAATTCTTCCTAATGTCCAACTGAAACCTCCTCTGGCACAGTTTGACTATGTCCTCTCATCCTATCACTTGTTACCTGGGAGCAGAGCCCAACTTCCATCTGGCTACAACCTCCTTTCAGGGAGTTGTAGAGAGGGTTAAGGTCATCCCTGAGCCTCCTGTTCTCCAGGCTTTACAACAACCACATACAACATCCTTATGCAGCCTTGACAGCAAATCTAACCCAAGACATTATTCTCTGCAGTGATCACAACTGTGTGCTCAGTCCTGAAATAATGAGCATGAACTTGGAAGCATATGTGGCCTTTTTTCCCCTTAACTATACGCTCAGTTCCACTAGGGACAGATGTGAGACTATTACAGTCATTTCACTCAGCACTTACTGCTTTTTGTATCTAAAAGTAAATATGAAGGGAGGGGGGGAAAGAAAATCCTCCCAATGCATGTGAGGAAGTGAAATTGCATGCACTCTGTCTGAAAGTGATAAAAAGGGTAATGAATAGAGACAGTGCAGATCTAGGGCTTAGAGTGCTGAGAGGAGAAGGGAATGTGCAAGGAGCCTCATTTTCTTTGCATGGGCAGATGCCTGCAAAACCTCCCTCAGAACAGAGTGTTCATTGTGCTGCCTCTGAGCTGCTCAGGGCTGCATTTGTGATTTGAGATATTCCCCAGATCCAACTAACATCTCTGCAGAGATATTCTCAGTCTTTGGCTCGAGACACTGAAAGCTCTGTCGGGTTATGAGACTTCTGTAGGTTTGCACAGGGGTCTGCAGTACAACCTCCCTCCCGACCATACCCTCCCTTCTCCCCAGGGGCAGGTGTACAACTTGACAGCTAAACTCTTACTAAAGAGCATCTAACATGAATGGCAAAGAACAGGATTTCCATTCTGCATTCCAAGTCACTCTGAAAGAGCAGTCTTACAGCTGACAGCTCACGAGTCTTAAACTTTACCAGGTAATGGTTCAGTGGGCTTTGAGTGGCTTGTTACTGGTTAAATATACTGAAAAGACCAAGAATTGCTGAGCATTCATCTCATCATGGGGGCAAAAAAACCATAATTGTTCACGGTTGTGCTTTGTTTATTAAATTTGTATCCTGTGAACTATGAAACTCAAATATTGTCAATTCTTTCAGGAGGAAAATGAGATCCCTGCCAGTGTTTTTGCAAAAGAGCCCATTCCTAGCATTACAGAAGGAAAAGAGGAGCCTGTGGATGAGAACAAAACACTAGAAGAAACCTTGCACACAGTGGAATTGGGTTCAGATGATGAAATGTTTCATGAGGAAGATGATATGGATGACAGTGCAGAGGAGAAAACAGAAGAATCAAGAGCTGAGAAACTTAAAAGATCCAGCCTCAAGAAGGTGGACAGCCTCAAGAAAGCATTTTCCCGCCAAAACATTGAGAAGAAGATGAACAAGATCAGCACAAAGATTGTGTCACCTGAACGGAGAGAAAAGATCAAGAAATCACTTACTGTGCATCATCAGAAATCCTCTTCTTCGAAGGGTTCAGCTTTCAAAGTGTCTCCCCTCACATTTGGCACGAAGAAAGGCCGTGAAGGAGAAAGCCCCACAGAAGCTGAGGACCGACCATCAGAAACGGCAAGCAATGACCAGGCTGAGAACGAGGATGAAATGTCCTTCACCGACATGCACTCAGATATGACACCGACCACCTCCCTGACCGAGGAGGGCAAGGCAGCAGTGGATTCTCTAGAGAAGGAAGCCAGAGTGGAAGGGAAAGCCACAACGAACAACAACATTGAGCTGTCCATTGTCGAAGATGACGAAGAGTATGGGATGCCCCTAGAAGTTTCTAGCCAGAAACTGTACGATGAGAGAAACAACCCATTTGGTGGGGAAATGGAACAGTCTGATGAAGAAACAACCCAAGCAGCCGTCCTGCAGGTGAACCAAACAGCGTAATCATCCCGAGCCCTCCTTCGCCTTCCAGACACGCACGGTTTTTACTTAGGCAGGAGCTGGTTTCAGCTACACAGGCAGGATTACCAACTAAAACCTCTTCCATCCTTTTTCTCTGCAGTGATAATTTATTGCATGGTGTTGGAATGCTGAGTGGACAAGGTCAATGACATAGGCTACAACATGCTCTGTTTTAGGCAGAGTCACTGGTGTTCATTAATTTAGAGATGCTGCCCACTGGTGTAAAAGACTAGCAGGAAGAGAGTATGTCTAGTAGCAGCAGGCTGGTCAGCTGGCTTCCTTAGAGTTAGGTCAGAGGAGTGCGTGGAGTAGTCAACACCCAAACATTTCTGTTCTCTATTCTTCTCCCAGTATTTCACAGCACTGTGAGTAGTTTTGTATGTAAATGTAGGAATACCAATGAGGACATTTGATTTCAGTTTCCTTGCCATGCTCCATGCATACTAACAGCCTCAGTAACTGTGCACACATGTAGAGTTTGTTTAGGACTTTGCTCCACAGCACTGTAGGACTAAAAGAGCAGAGTACTCAGAGGGCGAAGCTAAAAACTTGGTTCCATCCATTTCAGTGGGGGAAAGATTTTTGCCAGTAATCTCTTGCTATTCACTTAGAAGAAATTACTGCCTTTAGGTGGGGAAAAAAAAGATATTTTTCAATTTAACAGAGTTATGGAAATTTATTAATGACAAGCATGAATGTGTGATCAGTTACTGTACCTTTAAGGGTTCAGAAATTGAAAAGAAAAACATAGGAACATGAAGATAATCTGAAGAAAGTATGAAATGCTATGAAATGTAAAAAAACAAAAACCCCCACAATATTCAATCTATACTACCAGCTTAAAGTATATATGCACTCAGATAACACTAATTCATTCTTAGTCTTTACAGCAATATACTATAAAACTTTGCACCTGCACAACTTTGTATGTCAGAGTATTTTGAAAATAGCATAATTTATCTTTTTACAAATTATTTCATATATAGAGCTGTATCTACACAGGAGAGTTAGATAATTACAGGGATGTAAGGACAGTTTCTTCAAAAAGGTGAAATTCAGGCATGTCCAAAGGGAACAATGTGTTATGGATTGAACTTCATGGCAGGGATGACTTTATGTAAGTATGAGTCTGGAAAGCTACATGATTTGATTCTCTGCTAATAACTTTGATCAGTCACCTACCTGCTCTCAAAATTAGTAGTCTGTAATTTTTCAAAATTAATTGAATGAGAGAGGTTACAACGTGTCTTGATCACCATGAATGTTCATTCCTGTCACTTAAAGGTAAGGGGCAAGGGAGGAAAGGGAAGCATAATACCCACAACAGTTACCTTGCATCCTTGGTTGTTTATGCAGTGGGTTATTTTTATTTTTTTATCTATATAAAAATTCTACTGATACTTAACATTGCACTAAAAGGTTGCTTCCTTTTGTGTTTAGAATCACAAATTACAGGGGAAATAAAACCTAGAGCAGAAGTACCATTATGAAATAATTAACAGGTATTACTCCACAGGGATAATATCTGTAACCAGTAAATCACACTGGAAGTTAGTTAGTAAGAGCTTAGTGTAGGCGAGGACTATTAAGAGTTAAGCTCTTAAGTGCATGGTATCATATAGGAGATACTGTTTCTAAGAAAAATCATGGTGTAACTCGTGCAGCTATATTTTTATTTTGTATTAACTACAATGGATTTCAATAATTTTTACTTGTAACTAACTATGAATATAACAAATAAAAGCATAATATAAAACAGCTACGTCAGTCTTTGGGAGAAGCAGTCTTAAGAAGCTGGCAATGATGAAATTTAAAGGTCAAGCATTTATTACTTCAGTTCATGTCCCCATACCATTTTCTTTCTCATCCTGTGCTGTTATTTAGCAATGCAAACACCAGTGCTTTGCTTTCCAGACACTTGTCAGATTTCTAGCCCATCTAAATGTACTCAGGCACTTTCCAAAATCCGCTAGCTCAATCTGCATCTTTTTATTGGACTGCAGCACACTCCTAACACTCTAAATAGTCCTGAAAGCATATTTATATTGAAGTCTATATTCTGTTTATGCACACAGATAAACTCGTGTCTTCTAGAGTGCCACATAGTCTTTAGCAGGCTTAATTTTACTGACAGACCAAAGAAAGCACATTTAACCTTTATGTGGCAGCTGTCAACCTCCCACAGCCACCAAGTGCTAACCAGGAGCCCCAGCATCATGTTTACATTTTGCTTTCAGATATGCTGGTTTGTTTGTCCTGCTAAGCCTTAATTCAAACAATACCCCTGGCCATGCTTTATCCAGTTTTAGAGGTGCTGAAATGAATCCCACGCACAGTGTTCTAATAGCATTACAATGCTATCCAGTAAAACCATTGGAAATGCAGATACTGAGCATCTGGGAGAATTAACTCAAATACGCACTTCAGAATACGGTACAGACACAGCCATCAGTTGTTGGACTAGAATTAAATGTTTTCTCCATCACAATTGCACATTTACAAGGACAGGTGGGTCTGTAATCCTAAGAAATGAAAGCAGGCTTTGCAAGAGAGAAAAATGTTTACTCAACTTGTGAATGTCTGCTTTTGTGCTACTTTATAAAACACAGGATGAAGCCAGCTCAGGATCCCAAGATATCCCCCAGGCTGTTTGTTCCCCTTGCCTTCCATTCTCAAGGCCTGACTGAAAACATCAGCCTGCAAAACTTACTGTTTCAGGGAGGAGACAGACTGCGGGACCAGCAGCACTGTATTCTTTCAAGTATCTCAAGTATGTGCCTGCATCTTGTCAGGCTGGCAGATGTCAAGCGTATGCATATGAGTATTCCATGATGGTGCTGACAGGTTTGTCTGCATAATTACTTTTTAAAAAAACTGTTTGTCTACACTTCCTGACACAGTAACAGTGAGCTCCACTTGTAGCATTATTCCTTGGAAGACCTGACCTGTTACCTGCTGTACAGATTCAGAGTTCGACCTCTACTGAAATTGGCAGGAGCTTTGCACAAAGAAAAAGGGTGTAATAAAGACCTTATGGTATAAATATTTAAATTAGCAGCACTCAGCAGCTGCTGATACTTCCATTTTCAATGACACAAAACCAGCTGACATTTCTGTCCCCTTTTAGGGGAAAGAGCAAAGAGCATCCCATTGACCCCCACGTGCTAATCCACGAGCCAGCTCCTCTGTGAAAAGGCACAGATACGGGCTTCCTGGACCATTTCACTGTCAAATAAGAGAGTGCAGTGAAAGCCATCATACAGGCCTGACTGAAGCATGTCTGGTCTCTTAACAGACAGAAGACAGTGAAGAAGAAAAAGAACAGGAGGTAAAATAAACCTGATAGCCCTTTACACTGATGCAGTAAAACCCCTTTGTTGTTGTAGGCTGTAATGCCAAACAGCTACATTGGACCGATGACTGATAGTCACACACTTTAAAAAGCGGGAAGCTCAGAAGAATTAGTGAAGTAATGGCAATTTGTTAGAGGTCAAACTGTTCAACAAGGGGCTAGTCCAACCCTGAAAGCCAGTGAAAACCCTTCAGCTGGCTCTGAGAATGCTCTGAGCCGTACAATGATTTTGGGCCACACATACAACTCCTGTGCTCATCAGTAAGAGCTGTGTGCACAGATGCTCGACATGAGGTCTGCATATCTCCCCAAGCCAATCTGCTTAGCTCATCAACAGAACAAAAAGTTTTCCTGTCATCAGCACAGCAGAGGCAGCGGTGTGGCAGAAAGCAGGGCGCATTGTGAGCAAAATTCCAAGCTAAGTTCTCACTGCAAGGTCTTTGCTGTTGGTACAGAGCGAGTGTAGCTACAACTCCTGAAAGCAACGTCAGGTATGCAGGTGGAAAAATTTACTGTGACCCACGAAGACACACACACTCAACTCTGGGTGTCAAGAGGGAGGTTTCAGGTAGTCTTCCTGAAGGCAGAGAAAAAGATTCACCCTTAGCAAAGCGAAGCAAGCACTCAGCTGTTTGGCCCTGGTCCTGGTCAGGGTTTTGCCTCGGCAACGAAACAAGGGGCAGGAAACAACTGGCAGGGGCCCCGGAGGGTGCTGACTCAGCACCTAAGTATCCACCGCTCCCTGACTCACAGCCCTGGCTTTCCCAAATAAACGGAAAAAGGCTGAGAGCCACTTTCCACCACTTCAGACTGCCCGTTGCCAGGGTTTTGTTTCAGGATTTGCATTTGAACCATCATCCACCCCGGGCTGAGTCTAACTGCATGCATAAAGAAATTTTAATCAGCATACTTGAAGCTGTCAGTGGTGGCTGATCTTTCCTGCCCTCCTTTTGATCAAAATGCCTTTTTTCCCCTCCTCTCACTCCACCAAGTCATTTGCAGGAGTCTGAAGCGCACACTAATTCAAATAAGGAACTCTCCCTGACTGCATGTTGAGAACTGATCATCAACGTCATCTTTAATTTTTCTTACATGGTTATCCCCTTTAATGGAGTGTGCCACAGTAACAGAATAAATCTGCTTTGGGTTAAGCTAGAGATTGGTATTTATTTTCCTTTCAGATCAGAGATTAATATTGCTGTATGACCATTGGCACTAACCTCTTTTTCCATAGCAACACTAAAGAGCACATAAACTATGACTCATAATTTCTCTCTGGAGGACTTTTTTGTAATTATGATCATTCCACAGTTCCTAAAATATGTTAGCTGATATATAGCTCTGGTATAACAGCTTTGATTTTCCTTCATTTGAACACCAGGCAGAAAGAAGAGACTCCCATTATTTTCTCTCTCTCAGGCTGAGCTAAACACTACACAAAGTATCATATATTCATTATAACTGCGTGGCTCCCAAAAACTCCACAGCAATGTTTTCTTCATAAATGTGGAACAGGTTTACTCACTTTCAATAACCTTAAATAATACTGACCTTTTAAAAGAAAACCCATGTCCTTCCCAGCATGGTTAGTAAATTGGGGTCTGACAGCTGGAATAGATCCAAACTGGAAACTGTATTATCCTGGGTGGCAGCAAGGTTGCACACTAGCGTTGCTCCTCTGCCAGTCAATAGCTTTAAGCTCTCCAACATTTCCTCTCCCACAAAACACAATAGCTGCCATACACAGTCCAAATTCAGTAATAATGGTGATACTTTCTACTCCCTTCAGTGAAAATCTGGCCTTGTAACAACTTGTCCATACAGCTCCCTGGAATATCTCAGCAGATAATCACATTGGATGATCATAAGAGATTACATGACTTTGTGTGTGTGTGGCTGTCCTACATTTCCCTTACAAAGCAGTCTGCCACATACTGGTGCAAAGTGCTCATAAAAGCTGTAGTGCCTGTTGCAGGAGAATAATTAGAAAAAAACAATTAGCAAATCCAAGGATACACACATTCAGTCAACAGCCATCATCCAAAATGGAGACAGAACAAGCTTACATTTCTCTCTGCTCTGCAGTGTGGTCCCCAACAGCTAAACCAAGCCCAGACTGCTCCACCAGAAGGGACACGTGGTTTGCTCTTGCCATGCCAGTATGAAGCTGCACATACAGGCTCAGGCCTGTGCAGGCACACAGTGAAAGAGCAGAATATCAACTAACAAAGCATCAATCACACTACAGGCTTCTCTACTGCTCCCTAAAGGTTTGTGGACCGACATTCTGAACCTTCAAATTCCTGAACATAGGGAGCAGAAGGTCACTGTAACCTCCCACCATTAACTCCAGTGAGGAGATTCTGGCTTTGCCTTCTTTACTCCCTCCCATCAGGCTTAAGCTGTGTAGAAGTGCAGGTGATGTGAACTGTGATGGATACTGAAAATGTGCAAGACAGTGTTAGGAACAAACAGCACACTAGGGATGTCTACACTGCACACCACATAGACATACTCATTTAGATCAAATACCAGGCACAGCCTAACTATAGAAACGCAACACTGTTCAAGAAAATTTATCTTATTCCTCAGCTACTTAGCTCCTGATGTCCCACACCATTCATTTAAAGGGAGTTTCGGCGTCTTTTCAGTACACTGCCAACTACAGTTATCTATGCCCTTATATTACTTGTTCCTTCTGACATGCCTGCAGGCAAACGAGCCCCATGAGGGTGACAACACGAGCTGCATTAACCAGCCTCCCGGTCCCTGAATCATTGCAGCTCAGCACTGCAAGAGACATGGGAAAAGGGACACTGAGAACATCTGACTCATGGTAAACAAATTGTGAACACACACAAGTTGTCTGCATTTGCAGAGTCAATTGTCACTTCCACACGCTCACAGTGAAAGCTATAAGCACTGTGTGACTCCTTATAAAACAACCTTCATTTCCCTGCAAGGTTCACCATTCTACTGTTGACAAGAGATTGAAAGTCAGAGAGCAGGTTATGACTGAAATCTGAAATGTCATGTAAGACCTGTGCAAATAAGTCCTAAGTAAATTTGAAAAGAAGATGGTTTCTTTTGGCATGTTCAGGCACCAGCTCTTTAGAAGAGTATCTGTGTCCTCTGCATGCCACTGGGCAGCTCTTGAAGGAAAGGCAAGTTTCAGGACACAAAGTGTGCATTCCTGGGTTAGGCTGAACAGCATGGAGATCTCAATTAAAGCAAGATCATGTTATACAGTGGCTATTAAACACTATATATGTCATAGATATGCAATATATATGACGTGCCGTTTCCAATAGGGTGAGAGCTTGGAAATGTTTTAATGGATTTTGAAGTGGCCGTAAATTCTTTTGCTAAAAAGGAAATAGACTGATAGGATCTTATAAATCTAATCCTAAAAAACAATGCATCAGGGTTCTTTTTTTAATCAGTTCCTAGTACTTCTTAATGACGCGATAGTTGACAGCCAGCTAGGAGCGGAGGGAGGAATTAAACAAGAAGTGTGTGGGAGGAGAAAAAAATAGGAAAATGTGGATAAGAAATGGAACAGTGGGATATGCATGAAAGAAGAAGGGAAGGAGTCACTAGGAAGGATGGGGAACTGGAGGAAGAAGCTGAAAGGCTACTGAGAAACACCAGCAGAGTGCCCAGAACAAACGCCAGGACAGAACCAAGAGACAAAAACAAAAATGAGAGAACGGAAAAACAAGAGTCAATAAGGTCTGCAGTTCAAAAGGATGAAAATGAGAGTAGGGAATCAGAAAATACTGTGGGACAGTTGCCATGTCAGAGACAGAAACAGTGAGCAAAGAGCTCAATATTTATCATCTCTCTACCTGCCAAAATGTATTGCAGAGGCAGTGCTCAGGATTTAGGTCTAGAAGTGATTTTTACTGTGCAATGTGGTCAATTATTTTTATTTTGCTTCGAGTTTTTGTTTGTTTTGTATGAGAAATGTTAGTCAGGAATAGGCAAAAGCAACATCAAAATACCTTAGCCTGAGCCTGCAGAAACTCTTGATGGCAACAGCACCTTCCCAAGTCTGCAGTGCAAGCTCACAAATCACCACACATTTGCCATGTCTGCTTACTTCCAACAAGGCTTGGGGGAGAGAGGTCAGATGGAAGAGGAGAGGTGCTGTTAACAGCAGGATGGGGTCTCCTCCTGTCCAGACATTTAGGGAATTCCCCACAGAGTACAGACCTCCTGCAAACAGGGGTCAGGCAGGGTCTGCTGGAAGCACTGAGGAATGCACCTCCAACAGCTGGATTTCATACCTCCAACAGCTGGATTTCACTAAGAGATCACTGAATCCCAATGTTTCACTGTAACACAGCCAGTGGGATTTCTTTCCTATTGCAAACAGGCTTTTGGGAAAGCAAATCCAGCTCTGCTCCTCCACAGGGCCTCACCCCCTGGCTTTGCCAAGAAGTCTGCTATATTAAGATATGAGGCAGCCATGCCGGCTGGGCCATTTCTCCTTCGTGCTTGGCCTCCCGTGGGAGTTGCTCCATTCTCACGTATCTGCTGAGAAACAGCTTGTTCTTTCTGCCTTTCCTCAGTTTCTTTATTTAGTGGTGCCTTTCTGCCACTTCACACAGGGGAAGCCAGGTTCTGCTCTGACTCCAGAACAGACCTGCCCAAGTCCCCTTCCCACCATGCATTCCTCAAAACAGAAGCAGCTTTCTCCTGCACAGCTCCTAACATCTCCTAGGTTGTTTCCTGACATTTTGTTGTACTTTATCAGAAACTCTCCAGTTTGCTTTATAACTCTCTCATAAAATGAAAGGCTCTACTATGAATTCTTGTTAATGGCTTACAGGATGCAGGTTAATAGATACAGGGGTTTTTGTGCTTTCCATACTTAGATCATTTCCCGTGTAGAAGAGGAACACATGGGGACAAAATGATTATGAGTTTTGGAAACAACAGAAGGAAAAACCTGGATTAGGGTTCTAATCCTTCAAATGGAAAATGTCTCCTCACCTATTTGTTTGCTGCTGTCAAATTTCAGTGCCTGAAAATAAAGTCTCCTTCTACATAAGAGAGGAAGGGGAAGATGTATTGAGAGGCACAAACAAGAGTCATACATCTCCACAGTGACATAGATTTATCTCATATGCATACGCCTGTGTACTTACATGTCATACATGTACCTCTATATGCACACCTTCATATCCATCCTTACTATTTAGTACAAGGATTAATGTGTTAAACACTAAAAAAAATTTGGCATCCAAGTCTTGTTAATTCTGAAGACATCTGCACACCTATAACTCATCCTATAAACTAACAAAGACAAAGTTCCTCAAAAGTTTTCCTCCTGATATTTCTTGAAGTGCCTATGCTACCACAGTACTCAGCATCTAGCCTGAAAACTAAATAATTTCAAGCAGTTCCCTTGTGCAAGATGTGACAGTGGTCAAAATCTATGCCAGCAGTGGGAGACTAACAAAATCAGTGTTTATAGAAAATCAGGGACAAGAGAGATTGAACTGGTGCTTCTTGATCATAAATAACCTACTCAAGCTGCAGCTCTAATAGGAGTAATTCTCATTACTGAGAGTGTTTCACTTTATAACGATTTCACAAGATCGCTTTGCAAGTCTTTCACGCACAGAGTTGCGCAATGTTTTTCAGGCAGAGGCAATGTTCACACTGAGACAGGCACCAGCTCGCTCTGCCCATGCTTCCAGCCAACTGGAAGACATGGTAGATGTCAGATGTTGCCCCAAGCTAATATGCCACGTCTCTTATTAGCTACAATGGGGCACTGCACTAACTGCATCCATATGGTGCCTGGTCAGCTCAAAATGCACTCAGGGTGAGATCATCTCTGCCTCTACAATACTCCTAGGCAACACAGACAGGGAGTTTAGCCTGCATGAACAATGCAGTTGCAGGGGGTATTAATCCACTGTTGCTTCATTAATGCTTAATCTACCCCAAGTATTAGACTAAAATAAATCTTTATACTATAATTTAACATAAAACAAAAAAACCTGGTAAATGTTTTACATGTAGTAAGTACTGAGGCCAGAGATAAAAATGTCTCCTCAGAACTCAGCTGATTTGCTTGTTATAGCAGAAAGCATGGAAAAAATCCCTCTCTGATGCCATCCTACTGGAGCAACCTGAAAGATTATTTGGGTTCTATAAATCCTGATCATCACGCTACAATACAGTGCTTGGTGTCTGCTTTCATTTTCTTTGTACAAGGCTCAATATGAGAGTAAAGGAGGGGTCAGCTAAACGGTGCAGGAATTTTCTTCTAGTCTAAATCCTCCAGGGAAAGCCACATGAAATATTGCCTGTGGACTCAGCAGCAAGGCATGTGCCTGCCCCTCCACGACACAGGGCCCCATCCTCTGGGGCTGTGGGCAAAGCTCACAGTCACATTTGTCACCAGCAGCAGTTCTCCTGCCACAGCTCTGCCATCCACATGAACACAGGGGCCTGAGGTAGAAGAAGGGGAAAGATCCTTTTCTAACATTCCCAAAATCCACGGAATTCAAGAAAATTAAACAGACATAGGTAATGAAGAGACCTTCACCTACCCTCATATCCCCACTGTGATGGAGACATTTTAGTCTTTAAAATTTTATATTTTATATTAATATAATATTTTATATTAATCAGTCTGTTCTGCCATCTTTCTCCAAATATTATTTTCATTCAACAGTGAAGCTTGCCAAAAACTGCAAAAAAGCATTAGCTGAAAAAAGTTATTTGTCAGGAAATAAGGTTTCCTCTTCTCTACCTAATGCATTCCAGCAAGTTTCAGCTACATTGCTTCCTCCCAGCATTTAACTTGACAAAGCATGTGGTGAGCCTGGCAAGAGTCTGAAAACCTCAAATGTTTATGATTACCAGCATTATCAGTCACTATTTTTCTTATCTCAACAGTTAAAGCTTGCCCTCAATAGGAAGTGCTTCTTTTTTCCTCATTACTACAAATTTCTTTTTGCACAAAAATCCTCTTTTCAGAGCATCATATTTTCAGATTTTCCTGTTCAGCTTTGAACACTACATGAATACTGCCTGATGATAAAAAACATACTACATTTTAGTTTTATTCTTAACTGGATTTAATACAGTTGTTGTCATTTGTTATTGTTCCTTTCCCCAGTTGCATTGCTGTGACTGCTGCCTTCTAAGTTTCTTGGTTTTTTCCCCCATCCACATTTCACTACCATTACTGCCATGATTTGCAGTATCAGATTGTTTTTCACAGGCTGCTACTAATTGATGTTAAACTTTGCAGCCACACAACAATTTTGGGTTTTTTTGGTTTTTTTTTTTGAGGGGGTGGTGATGGGGAAGGTGGGGTCCTGACATGCATCAGCAATGGCATCCTGGAATCATTTGGTTTTCCATCCATTTGTTTACATTTATCCTGACCAGACAGTAAGAGTCCTCATGCTGCTGCTCGTCTTCAAATCTGACTGAGTTTTTATGTAAATTAGTATTCAGAAGTGCCATTTCCAGAAACAAAATCATCAGTAGTTAAACTGAGTGAGAGATAGTTGTGTATACTTTTGTAAATGTGGATGCAGTTTTGGAATGAATGCGCTGAAGGCAAGGAAGCTTTGTAAGCTCTGTCTGTGCTGTGTAGCAGAGGAGATGAGAGTGGACCAGGCTCCCCTGCACAGTCTGACTGGGATTGCAGAACTCTTCTTTGTAGGAATACAGAAGTCCTGTTTGAGTTTCAGCAGAATACCATCTCTTTACTACCTTCAGGACTAAAAGTTTGACCTGAGAGCCGGTAGATGGATTCAAATCAACCCCAGAATGCTTTGCATTTGATTAAAACTAAGATCTCCCTCTTTGCTCTAACCTCCCCAAATACTTTAACTACATAAACTGGCTTTAAAGAGAACCTGCTCTGAGCACAGATTAAATACACATCTGCAAGACATTTCTTTGGATTCAAGGTAAAGTACCCAGATACTGTTCTGAGGAGTATGATACACAATATCTTAATTCTCACTCAAACAGTTCCTGTTTATCTTCATAGAGGACTATCTCAAATATTAGCTTTAGGATTTGATAAGGGACACATTAAACAAACAGTGATGCCTGTATCATAAAAAAACTGGCTCTCAGCCAGATAAGTGAAGCTCTGCCTACAAATTAAGTATTACTATATTCAGGGTATGCTTGCAATGGTATTTTCTTCCACTGCCTGCATTTTTTTTCGGTAGTGCATAAGCATACCTAATAGAGTAGCTTATAGGGAGATTTCAGTCACCCCCACCACACCACAAATGAGACATTTCTGATGCCAGCTCATCTGCACTCAGTACTCCTCTCCCTCCCAACAACTCTGGTAAGAACTGCAGGTCCGAGACGCCGTTTTGTTACTCCATTATCATGCAGTCATGAAAGAAACAACACTTTAATTGTTTCCATCCCTGAGATAATGAATTACTCCTCTCTCCAAAACAGAGAGGCAGCAAAAGAAGGAACATGAATACTCATTTCCTTTTCCAGTAAACAATTACAACACTTGTCAAAAAATATGGCAATTGGAAAAATCAATGTAAAATTTAGTAATAGGTTGGCACTTTCAATATTGCACAAACTCTCACCTAATAATATCAACTAATCAGCCTTACTAAAGCGGATTGGTTCCTTATAATTAATGGTGCTTCCTGTGGACTACGCTGCTTCTCAGCATGAATTAGACGAGCAAAAAATCCAGTGTTTTACAAAGACATTTTGAAGAAGATCTACAGTAATTCCCAGGGAGTTCTTTTGATTAAAAAAAAAAAAAAGCAAAACCAAACTCAGCCAACATAAAACAGAAAAAGAAGGGTAAAGAAAAGGTCACACTTAACAGAAAACAATGAAAGTTTCCACAGGCATTTACCAACTTCCTTACCCTGCACCATGCAAATGTTTAATTGTTTAAACACATTCTTACTAGATCTTCCAACAGATAGCAAATAGTCCCCCCGCTGAAGGTGACTTCCACATCTTCTCAAACCTGTGTTTTACCTCATTATTTTCTGAAAACACAGCCTAAAAATGACAGAATTTGCCACCAAAATGTCCCATGCGAATTCAGTGACACTTTTCGAACTTGACTTACAAACTCCTCTCCCCAGGACTGAGCCTTCTGCTGCTCACATCCTGAAGTAAAATGCTGAAAGGATTTATATTGCTCAGGTTGGCCATAAATACCAACAGCTCTGCCACTCATTTAGGAACAAATGTGTTTTTGCATAAAACTTGCACCAAACTTCAGCCAGTCCCCAAGGAACTGTTTGCCTTTCATCCCAATCCTGCTCATAATCAATTCCCTGCACAAGAGGGCTCTGAACCATGCCTGTGGCTCTCAGGTACTACCGTAATAAAGAGCAAATAGTGGAAACACCACCAGGTTTCCCCAGGGAGGATTGCATTCAGGCACTCGCCTCACAGTGATAAGCGAGCACACAAACAATCACAGGCACAGACGGCATTGCTCTCAGAATAATTCCTGCGTTCCCGAGTCTCAGGAGAGGTAAAGGAGAAGATTTCCCTCTTAAGAGCCACTGCTAGGCACGCACACTTCCCTGAGCCCTGGCTCACCCCTAGCCCTTATCGCTCTGTCTGCCCTGCCCCTCAAACAATTCAAGGGGGAAAACGTCAGCATAGGAAACAGCACAGCTCACTGTGCACTGCTGGCCATAGATTTAGCGTGTGCTCTCTCTCCAACAGCCCCCAGGTTCAACAGCATTGGCTGTACCTGCACACTGCCATGTCCTCGGGGAGCAGTGCTGAAATGGGTCACTGCTGAGGAGGGTCACCTCTCAGAGGAGAGCAAAGCTCTATTGCACAAAAACTGGCACTAACTGGAGTCTAAAGCAGCGAGAGAGAGAGGATGAGTATTGGCTTTTCCCCAGGCAGGCAAGCATCCATTAGAAAGCTATTTCCAAAGGTCTAGAATAGACTGTGATACCTGCCAGGTGATATAAAGCCCCAAGCATCCTCAGCAGATCTTGTTCCACAAGCAGGTAAATAAGCTTCCTGCAGCTGAAGCACCACAACATCCAGTTCTTGGCTCCCATCTAGTAGAATCACCCAGGAAGCAACATCTATTTTCCTTAAGGGTATAGAAGGTCTGTTCCCACAGGAGAGCTTCGCTTCCTGCTTTGGGAAAACGAAATAGGTTGATTATGTCTGCTACAGGCTCATAAATCCACATCAGCTGTTGCCTCAGGGACAGCCATTGCTCCTCTGGGTGATTTTCATCCCCAGTTAGAGAAGATGAACAGCTGGTTATGTATATCACAGCTCCAGCAACACACTTACCCATAGCCATATGCCACTGAAGGAGCAGGTTTCTGTCATTGAGACCACAGGAAAGCAGGAGGCAAAGCAGAAGCAGCTTATTTCTTTTACACCAGTTTTTTTCAGGTCAGAGGACAGAACGGTAGTCAGAGTAGGCATAGGTAGCTGGTTTCCCAAATGTAGCTACAAACAAACCAAAGAAGCAAAATTTTAAGCCTGCTTATATAATTGTAATTTGTAAAGTAATTGTAATTTTCACACACTGTAAACTTATGTACTAAAAACCAGCATGAGCCTTGATAAGATAGATTCTGTGCTGTGGAGAGAGGGCTGGTGCAGCAACTGTGCCTCACAACCTATGAGCTTCCCATGCGGGGCTCCAGTGCCAGGGCCATGTCACACAGCCAACACTGTTGCTCAGGATGAACTTTAGACTCGCCATGGCACGGGCACACCCTGTGACCCACCCCAATTCCACCTCTGTACCACCTGCAGGCAGCAGGCAGCTCACTAAGTCACTGCCTGTGTTCACTCATCTGCATCTCACATTGTCCAGTGGGGCTTCTGACCCCAGGGACAGCCCCTACAATACAGACATACAGGCAAAAAGATTAATCATTGTAAGCAGATTTAGCAAAATCAGGTCATCACAAAGTTCCAGGAACTACACAGCTCTGAATTTTTCTAACAACACATACAGCTCCACTGATACCAACAGAGATGCATCTGCTCATACCCACTGAAAATCAAGCACAAAATGAATTAGGGTAATGCTGGCATTTAATAACTTGGTGCTTGTAAGAATTTTTTAAGACACGCTGCTTCGCGTACATATGACAAGTTTGCAAGGAACATAAAGTTCCTTTGTACTGGGACAGAAGTATTATCACACGAGCTCTCAACAATCTGTTTTTGCTTTCATAGCTGGACGTGTCAAACAGACCACAGCCAGCAGATAAGAAATGCCTACAGAATCAAAGTGCAGATTAGAGAGGCAGCAGGAGCAGCTGAGAGAACCATCCACTGCAGCTGGGAGACAGATCAAGGGAGCTGAGAAAAGCTAAGTACAGATTCAAACTTTACATGACATTCAATCTATTACATAAATAAATAGGGCATTACAAGGCTGTAAAAACACTGATTTTTCCTTGCTTGCTTGTTAGCCATGGACTCTGTGACATCAGTTGTGGCCAGCACTGCTGCTCATGACGCCAAAAGGCATGAACATAGAGCAAAAATAAATTGGCCCCTTTCCTCAGCTTACAGGGGAATTTTC
Organism: Climacteris rufus; assembly: GCA_013398175.1. Classification (NCBI taxonomy): domain Eukaryota; kingdom Metazoa; phylum Chordata; class Aves; order Passeriformes; family Climacteridae; genus Climacteris; species Climacteris rufus. The sequence goes on from VZRZ01004144.1 coordinate 175,916, forward strand.
ACATATCAGTGTTTGTGAGGATGTATGCATCTGTTTTCAGCAGACTGTCACAGCAATATTAAAACCTAGAACTATTAATATGGGGGTGATTCAAAGACATGCCAGCTGTGTAAATGTCTCCCTGCAATATACACATTACCTAGAACTAACACACAGCAGAGTTTGCATATCCAGGCACAAATTTATGTCATGCAACATCCATGTAAGGAAAATGCATGGACAAGGCCTGCAGTATTTTCCAGTGCCTTAGAATTACAAGTCAGCTCTCATCAGGAATCCTGTCCTAACAATTTGTGTAAAGGAAGCTATGCAATATGGAGGTGGTCTCTAGCAGAGACCCAAAAAAGGCCAGGAGATCATGAATTCCCCTAACGCAGACAAACAGTGCTCTGATCAGGCATCCTTTACCCACACTGGTGAGCACCTGAAGCAGCAGCATCTCCCATCAGATGAGGATCAGCATTTATGGGTACTCTGGTGGCTTCAGACAAGCAAAAATGCTGCATCTATGGGAAAATCAAAGACAAGCATCTGCTGTTTTGGGTCATATGGGCACAAAGCAGGACCAGCTAGGGGAACTTCATTCCCTTTAATACTGTAGTGCTTGTTAAGCCAATTGATTTATGTTTGCAAGTGAGGAAAACTAGCTTATTAGGAACCAGGTAGTTCAGTTTCATTTTCCTGAGTTTCCAGGTGGGAACTTACACCAGTATTTCAGGAGCAATCCCTCTCTGTTTAAAGCTGAGTCTATGCAACTGGGTGCCAGCCACATTCTGGCAGGTGCTTATCACATCTATGACAATGAGAATATCACCTGACAAGCAAGACTGTGGAACCCCAACTAACACTGAAGAAACTTATAATAGCCTTTGAGATTTCTTAGCTGCTCCCCAGAAGGCAGGGCACAAAGCCTTGCTATTTTATTTTGGCTTTGTTCTGTTTAGGGACAAGGGCACCCTGAATAAAAATGGCAAAAATCAGACTATGCAATTTTTTATTTTAGGGTCAAAAAGAATATTTAAAAAAGAAAAAAATTTAAAAAAAAGAAAAAAATTAAAAAAAAAAGAAAAAATTTAAAGACCATCTTCTTCTTCAACTTTATAGTCCTTCGATCTACAACAATCCAACCATCTGAAATTCACCTTTTCCAAAACACATCTTTCTTGCTATGAGAATATCAACACAAAAAGTGAAAATACCAAGTGAATGCAACTGTCTTCCTGATGTCAAAACAGGAACAGAATCTAAGAGTAAACAAACAAGAGGTACATGTCATTTGTCCTTTCCTGAAAAAGAATGTTCTAACATCCATAACGCTCCTTGCAGCACAGCTCCTTTTTGTATGGTTTAAACCACTTTCAAGGACTGTATTTACCTGCTCACAATAAGCCAAATAAAATAGGTTGAAATGAAATTGCCAAACTAAACAAAAAAACATTGTTGCAGCTTCAAACATCCACCCCATTTCCTGCTCCACCTCAATGGGGCCGCAGACGCGTTTATGCTGCGATGATGAAACTACTACAATGCACAGACAGTACAAGAGCTAAGAAAAACATCCAGGGTGCTATTGAATTTCAATTGAAAAATCTTACAGCACTTAAACTATCCAGTTATTTTTACCTGGGGTTCTGGTGATTAACAAGCTGTGAATGTCAGATCCATCTAACTCACCCTGAAAGCACTGGAGAGGGAACCAAGAACAGGTCCTTAGCACCACTTACAGAAACAATACAAAAGTAAGAATTATTATTATTGCTAGTTCCACTATTGCACTTCAATTCAACTGAAAATCTGCCCTCCCATAACACAAAGGTAACTAAAGTGCCTCAGGAGATGAAACAACCAGCATTTTTTCCAGCTTAGCTTATATCATACCTTGCAAGGTGAAACTATTAGAAATCAACTTTCTTTGTATGCCTCACATACAGAGGCACTTTTAATTCACAGCTCTGCCTTCTCCCCCACCTTCCCATGAAAGTGTTGGAGGGTTATGAATATCAATTAAGATAAGAATGTGGTACTAAAGGCTTAACATGCCTCACTACTACCTAGTATCAGTGGCACATGCCTGCATGGCTAAGCATCAGGCCAAAGCAGGAGACAGTGTCTGCTTCAGGAAAAAGTGTGTACTCGGGAATTACCTTCCACTGGAAAGTATTTAACCAGATGGGAATGTTATTTATATGTGATGCTTCCTATTAGCAGTGACTAACATTTATGGTACGAAATGTCTCCTTACTACAGAATAGAGTTATGACATGCTTTTAATACTTAGCACTTTTTTTTTCCCTTCCCCAACCCATACTTTCAAGTCATCTATGCAAACCACTGAACTATTATGGTCTGGTGACCTGCTTAGCACGAAACAAGGCGGCAGCCAGCAGATAAGGAAGGGAAGAGAGGTAGTGGCAGGGACTGGAATTCATCAGTGTTTTATGATTCATCACTAATTTATGTGGGATGCTGCGTAGCACAAGCAAAATCCAAGGACACACAGACGCATTTTCTTTTCTGCATATAGGTGGGGCTCAGTTCACAGGATTTCCCCTTCCTCTGACATTACATATCCTCAAGGTTGCTTATCCAACAGGGAACATGGATTGGAAACACTCTGGGAAAACCCACATTTCACCCCAGCTAAGGGCAGGTCAGTGCTATGTCCTCAGGACAACTTAAGCTGCCAATGCCACAGGACAGGCATTTTTTGGACCTGCAAAATTGAGCATGAGTCAGTATGTGTTCATGCAAAGGCTGTATTTTCCTTCCACAGATCTTGTGCTTAAAGTTACAGTATGTCCAGTGCAGGTGTCTTTTTTAAGAATATTTACTGCATGTCTGGCAGCACAAAGTCCTGGTGCAGCCATTTTGCAGGCAGACAGTGCCCAGCTCCCACACCTGGGAAGGGCCAGCCTTACCCCCATGTGGTCAGTCCTCCCCAGCCCCAGGCCAGCCAGCACTGCCACCTCTCCTCCTCAGCCCATGGACTCTGGAAGAAGCCAGCCCACTCCAACACAGGCTCCCAATGCTGTGACATTGGGTGGTGGCAGCCACAGCTCTGCCTCAGGACCAGCACTTTTTCTCCATCCCCACAGCAATGGGAGCCCAAACACAGCCCCTCTGTTGCAAAATGTGGAATATGTGAAAATTTTCTTAAGAATGGCCTTTGTTGTTTGATTTCTGTATACTTTAAACCCTCATCAACAAGAAGGGAAATGTAATCTCTCTGAAATAGCAGCTAGCAAGCAAGCTCTGGGTGATGTTCAGGTGTTAAAAGACAAATTACTTGTTGGTAGAATTGCCTTGTTAAGGTTTGGGCCTTGACATGTTTCAGTGATCTCAGACCTAGGGGGAGGTTACCAAAGCTTGGGAAGAAGGATGTAACACTGATAGTGGACACAAAGAATGCAGAATTTACAGGCCACAGGGACATTTGGCAGAATCTCTAAGATAAGGATGAAACAAAAAAGCCACCACAGCAACTGTGGTCAATCAGCTCTGACTGTGTAAAAGGTAATTCTGGCAGGCCACCAACCCAAAAAATGCCCCACCCCAAAGAAGAGAAAGACTGAGCATGGGAATAATTAGCATGGGAAATAAGAGATTCATTAATCAATGAAAGATATAATAGTAATTAATAAGATAACTAGGTTATTTGTAGCAAATTAATATTGATGCCTTTGTTTGCTAAAGTGTATAAATAGTGAAAAGTTTTCATAGTCATGCTGGCTTTGGGGATTTGCCACCCAGCACTCCTTTCTGCACAGAACTGTAAATAAACCAAATACCTCAAAGCTGTGTGTGGATTGGCCTCTTGCTCACCATGTGAAAGAGCCTAATTTGGGACAACACCTCCACACCATCAGGATCAGTGCCAGTGCCCAAGCCCTCTCCACCAGCAGCTGCCCTGCAGGCTGGTGTGACCCCAGAGAAGGGCCAGAGCAGATCACCTGGCTGCCTTCAGCTCAGGATCTCTTCCTCAGCCCTCCATGTGTCCCTCAGTCTGCAGGCTGGCAGGGTAGAAGCCCCTCATACCATGGCAGGCATTAAAAGAGCTAAAACCAACTCTCCAGCATCCACCCATCCATCTGCATCCCCCTCATTAAGCCTCCTGTCAATAAAGCCCTGCTGAGACAGCAGTTTTCAGAGCTGGTGCATTTCCTGGCTGCGCTTCAAGCCCTGGTTGGAAGCAATTAAAGCTGCTGCTGTGGTGCTGAGCTCCCGAGGTCCAGCCCTTGTTTAGTAGGTCGAGGCTGGCAGGGCAAAGCCAGAGCATGTCCAGCCAGCACGTCCATGCTGGGGTTTGTGTGCAGGCAGCATGCTCAGGAGGCAGCACAGGATTCCAAAGGAACCAAGAAGAACAGACTCACCTGCACCCTGGCTAAGATGAGCATGTATTCTCCTGTCTAAACTTAGGCCATCCAAATCCCATAGAGATCAGAGGAAAATTAATGTGGAAAGGAAAATCCCTTGTGCCCATTTGTTCCACCTTGGCCTGCCCATTAAGTTTGTCCCTGATTTAATGGCATCATACAGTAGGACTGAGCAAAACTTGCATGAGCAGCCATGATCATCTCATGCTTTCCTTCTTTTTCAAAGGAGAGCAATGATGCATATTTTGCCTTCAGCAAGGCTTTCTTTGCAGACATAATCATTTAAAAAAGGATACATGACCTAGAGTACAGAAGAAAATCTTGTTTTCAGCAAGCAGTATCAGTGGTTCACTGTCAAACTGAAAGGATATTTTCCACGATGATGTGTCTTGGATGACTTGAACACTTTCATAAATAATTTGGATGATGGAAAAGAACATGCTTACTAATTCTGCAGATGACAAAAGCTTTAAGGAAGTTTGAAGACAGAGCTAGAATGAATATGATTTTGACAAAGTAGAAGAACAGACAGTTTCAAAAATGTAACCTAGTTCATAATCTAGTGAAGAAAAATTCAGTGGGCTACACTTAGTAAAGATAAGAACCTGTATGAAACAGGGAAGGGCAAGGCAGTGGCACAGGAATGCTTCTGGAATGTTTGTAAGGAATCATAAAATTAACATGTGTCAGAGTTATATTAAGGCAAAAGACAGAGATCATCAAATGCAGTATCTCTAAGAAATCCCTATGGAGTAGCAGTAACAGCAAACTCAATAGCCCTTAGACCCTGGCTGAAATACTGCCCTTACAAAGCTACAGGCCACTTGGAGAGAGCCACAAGTGTCAAAGGAACAGAAAACATGACAAGATGCATTTGTCATAATTGAACCATCCTTCACAAAGTGAAGACTGCATGAAAGCATAACTAGCTGTCAGATGCAAGGAGGACTTTCCAAAACTAGGAAGGAATCATCTAGGTATTATCTCCCTAAAGTAAGGGGGGAAAGCAATGACTTAAGATGTCAGTTATAAGAGCTACAGTGAACATCAGAAGGGGAGAGAGGACGCTCCTTAACAGCAGCCACCACAAAGTACCAGTGAGATTGCCTGGGGAGGCTGAGGAGCTACCATCATCAGATGCTGGTTAAAGCAGGTTGTACAAATCTCTGCCAGGAATGACATACCTGTAAGCTGGACAAGCGGGTGGGACCAGACCCTCTGCAGCATTGAGGCTCCAGTTCTGTTCACTGGCAAGGATGAAAGTGAGGACATGGCTAAGTCAGCCCTCCCCAAATCACATCAAGCATCCACTCAGCTTTTTGCTACTCTCTGCCTGCAGGAAGAGAAACACCACGCAGTTTTAAGAGATTGACCAGTTCTCCAAACAGCACTGCTTAAAATACCTTCCTCCCTCCTAGGGCTATAAGCAATCTAGACATTTGAAATGCAAAACTGGAGTTAAGTCTCTGACTGGCCACAGGAAATACCAAATTGTATAGTCTAACTTGAAGGGTTTATGTGAATCCAGTCAAAACTCTCTGAAGTGGATGCCTCAGATCAGGCCATTAAGTCCCTACACAGAAGCCTAAATCAGTGGCCTCATTTTCAAACACACACTGAGCACTCAGCAGCTCCTGGAGCAACTAAGAGGAAATGGTGATTGCTTGTCACATCTGAGAACTCATGCCACTTTGGCTCTGAAATGTCGACCTGAAAGCAATTTTCTGTGCAATTTTTCACAGTCCTAATCCTGGTGTTCTGTGAACGCTTTCCCTGGATTTTTTTTCCTAGGCCATTATTTTCTTTGTAATGTAAAAATAAATATTTCACATTAAAGCAACTCCAAAGCTCCAACTTTGGAAATCTTCGATAGGTGCAGAACTTCAGGCTGAGAACTACAGCACAAGGAAGATTTTACCATATCAAACAGTTTACACTCCCACATCCCCTCTTGCATTCATAATTACATTCTGACTCACACTGTAATCACATTCAGGTTCCAGTCCTGCTTTGGACATTTCATGGCTGCAGGCAGGGATGTATCTTCCAATTCACAGCACCCATCTTTGGGTAAGCCCTGTGGAATCATTATTGCAGCCAGGGGACTGGCTTTACCATTTGCATGCACCAGCTCCTGCACCTGGATTTTTGACTGCAAAAGCCTGTGGTGCAGAATCCTCAACACCCTCTTGAATAAATAGAGGTGCAAAAAAAGAAACCCAGTTCCAGCACCAAATGGAGAGATTTTTGTTGAGATTTTGTCACTCTGAAAGAATGCTGGATTCTTTGGAGCTTAGGGATAGAACAAGTATGCTGTAAGAGGGACAAGAAGTTGGTTACCTACTCTTCCAATAGAACAGGAAAAATCAATTTTACTCCTAAACTCTGTGTCTTTTACGCAAAATGTATCAAACACATGGTTTGGGGTATGCTTCAAACAGAAGTTCCCGACTTCTCCCAGAATTCATCCTCAACAAGCTAAGAGCACATTTCAGGAATTTAGCCAGGAGGATGCACAGTGAATAGCAGATGCTTCGAACATTGATTAATACTCAAAAAAAAAAAAAAAAAA
>VZRZ01004144.1:182891-381188 GCA_013398175.1 Climacteris rufus
AAAAAACTCCAAAAAAAGGAAAAAGACATACTAAAAATCTTAACCTATTGCTATGGAGCATATGTGTTGGAATCACTCCCCTCTAACCTCAGCTATCTCTGTGAGGTGAGGTCCTGCATGGGACACAGTCACCCTTGGCTGGCACCAGAGCAATGAGCTTGTGGTACTGAACAAAACCAGCTTACCCCGGGTAGCAGTGTTTCCACAGGGGGAAAGGGAGAGCTCCACTTGCTTTAATGACTGGTTTTTCCTTGGATTATCAGGTGGCTTTCCTTAATCTACTGCATTTGTCTCAGGTGGTTTATTTTAGAGGGTTGCAATTCATACAGCATCAAGTTTGCTTTCCTTTACCCTTCTGTCTTTCCTCTTCATTAACCTTGTAAACAATTACAAGATTTATAGGGAGCTATACATCTACCAGAGAATACGAACCCTTACCTGACCTAAACTGCTTAGATTTCAGATATTTTAAAAGTAGTACAAGTTAATTACAAATCCATTTATAGTATACTAAATACATATTTCTTAAGCAGACTTTATTTTGTATGTGTTTATGTTGCCCTCTCATTTTCCCATCTGGAAATCAAAATATCCCAAGGATATCCTTAAACCATGCTGAAGCTGGAAACATAGCCAACAAGTACCTGCTGAGCCCTCTTAGGTGAAATGTAAACATCAATAATTTCCTTCACTTCAGTAATTCTCTTTACAACTACTGATGCATGAGGGTTTTTTTCTTATCTTCATATTAAAAATACTACCTGAAAATGAAAAAAATCCCCTTCCACTTCCAGTGAGTGAGCAACCCCGACAAGCTGCAGCTATAAATTTGGAAGCCATTTCCCACTCTTACATGTGACACCTCCAGTTTCTTAGGATAAGTCAAACATTACCCTGCAGTCCCAGCTGCTCCATCAGGAATAGGAGATGCCTCCCCCATACCTGTGTGAGGCAGATGGAGAGAGCCACGTGCCAGCAGCACAGGGGCCACACAAGGTGGTGCATTGCCACACATCTCCCCGGCCACCCTGCACACTGCTGACACAACCTGCCTTTGCAGCATTGGAGAAGGCAACAACCCACAGAGCCAGTAAACAATTCCCCAGCCTTAACCTTCCCTATACATGTTTTAGTACCTTCTGAAAACAAATTGACAGCTGAAAACAAACCAACAATGGAATCAACATCAACAGGCATCTGAAGTAGCCACAGATCTGAAGATGCAACAGTTCTGCAGGGTGCTAACAATATTCACATTATTTTGGGGTAATATTACATATATTTCAAGAAGTGACTTTGAATGCTTCATCTCTTACCAAGGAAGCTTCTGTTACCTGAATTCTTTTGTCTGAAGTTATAATTATTTGGGTTCAGAGACAGAAGAACCAGCAGTGGGCTTCTCTTCATAAACATGTGGTTGTATTTCAGGGTGAATAAATAAATCCTAAAACAATCATGTCTATTAGCTACTCCAGTCAGAGATTTTCAGAACAATACAGGCAATGATAAGACCTTCGTGTTTGTTCTTAAAAGCAAGTACTAAATCCTGAGCACCATAATCAAGGAATTAGTGTGAGCAGAAGTGTGGGACTTGTGGGCAAGTCCAGTCTGATGGCAGGGCTCAGTCTGCCCGGAGCAGCCACCACAAAGACCCCTTGAATATCTGCTGTCAGCCACAGGAGGGCAAAGCGAGCCTAACCAAACCAAAGAGGCCACAGTAACGGAGGCAAACCAAGGCAGGATCACACGTGGTAAAGGGGAGGTGTCAGGATCAACTAAAGAAAACAGACTATCTCTAGGCATCCTCCAGACCAAAGGCTTTTTTCCACTTGTCATTAGCAGCAGGAGCCAGCTCAGGAAGGACCATCAGGCAGCACAAAGAGGAGCAGCCGGCCACCATCAAAGGGTCTTGGGCACCAGACCTCCTTTGTGGAAGCAGAGTCCCAACTGGCAGCTCTCTGCACACCAGCAAATTAGGCCCAAAAACCTCAATAGCTGTCGAGCCAGTTGCCAATCAGAGCCCTGGGCACTGATTTCAGAGTAAACTTATTTGGCCGTGGCAGACACAGTGGCTATTCATAATTCACCCTCAATCAAAAACAATTGTGATTTGAAAGAATACTAGTTTTTCATAAACGCTGGCATCTCCCCAGCAATCAGCAAACTCCCTGGCAGCCGGCCAGACACATCCACTGGTAGCAGCAGTAATTCCTTCTCATTATAATGTTTATATGTGCACAGATCTGAGCCAGGTGAATTCACAATATGCATTAGAAAGACAAATGTATCACATACAGTGAGGGGTTGAGAAGGTGACTCTGAAGATTTTTTTTTGTCACTAGATGAAAGTATGATCCAAATACAGAGTTCTCAAGGTTTTTGAGCTCACAAATTTATTGCCAGATTTCTGCTAGACCGTAGCCTTTTACTTTGGCCACAGATTTCCTTCAGCTTTCATTAAATAGGTGATAAAGGTAACCAGTGCATGATTTGTTTTGTAACTCACTTGAGGTTTTTTTTAATGCAAACACTCTAGAAACTTTTTTTAAAAGTAAATCTTATTTTTTTCTTGGAAAGATAAGGCAGATCATTCCCAGCTTCCCTGCAGGACCTGTGGGAAATAAAGGGTGCTTATTCTACACATTTTTCATACTAGCTTAGAGCTGTTATATACAGGTTTATTTTTTCCCCCACTTGGACACATTCACTTTTCTTGTTAAAAAAAAAAAAGTCAAGTCTTGGGAGGACCCAATAGAGCACAAAGGATGGTGTATTTTAATTTGTTCCTTGTGTGCTTACATCATCCAAAGGGAAAATTACACACACGTGACCATGACCAGAAAGACAAAAGGCTGCCTCCACCTTCCCTGCTAGTACACTTTTACCAAGGTGAACTCTTCTCAATGAGCACGTCAATAGCCATGGCCAAAACAGCTTGGCTAAAAATCCATGTCTTCCAGTCTAAGAAAAAACAGTATTTCAAATGTAAAGGCCATACATAACAAAAAGACTTTTCAGAATGATCCTTTTCACCCTGAGATATATCTCAAAGAGGCAAATCCAGGGGAAAACATTCTTTCATGTGCCATCTTAAAAATAAAAGACAGCTGGGAATAGTTGCCAATAGCACTCCAGTATTATCACCCTGGCTTCCTACAAAGAAATCATGGCCTCAAAAGCCAAAAAGCTTTAAAATGAGGGGTTATGTATCTTTGCCTTGTATTTTTCAAGCCAGAAACACCCCCATGCTTTCAGGCCAATTTTATTTGATGAAAGCAGTCTGATCACAAGACTGGAATCTTGAGCCCTAAGGAAAATACTGACTATCATGAGACTGCCTTGCAATAGAACAGGGGTGAATTGTGAAGTACAGAGGTCTTTAAACATAGAGGCTGTGTTCCCTATCTGTGCCATTTGCCTGTTTGTACAGGAAGCACATGCCTGGCTTTTTCCCTGGGGTGGCAGGCAGTTCAGCTTTCCATCCAAGAACTGAATTTGCAGTTTCCAGGTGTATTTCAAAAGGAATTTGAAAGATCCTCTGCTTGTCTGCAGGTATTTCAATCCCATCACTCAGACAGGAACTGAACAGCTGCTACATTAAAGGGAAAGCCCACACGTCAGAAGCAGGAAAGAGGAAGATGTTACAAGCAGACCTGAGCAAAAGCCAGCTTATGATTTAGTCATGAGAATGTAATTAGGGGTGTAAGAGCACTGGAATACCCTAGCAGATACTTTCTTTGAGGCCTCCTCCTCAGAGAGGCAAGAGGTTCTGCTGTAAATGCATGCAGGACCTATGTCAGCTCTTCCTTGTCACAAACCCCTGCTAACTTCCAGAGCTCCTACACTGAGACAGGCTAGAGTAGAACCTCATGAAGGAAATCGGTGCCACCATGCCTGTGTCAAATTCAATCTGAAGAACAGTTAAAGTAATAGGGAGGACTGACTTTTACAATACCTGGGAAAAGGTATTGAGCCTGTTCTGATGCATTTAGGTCTGCTACTAAATTGCCCCAGTTACTTCTTCCTGGGTGAGGATTTTTAGCTCACAGTTCAGTGGGGTTGCAGACAGGCAGGAGAAACACCTAAGGCAAGAATGGAAAGAAGGGATGAGGCAGCAGCTGAAGAACCAGGGAAGTGCTACTGGACTGTGGGACACAAGAACATGCATAGAGGCAGAACAAAAGAGTATTATTTCAAAATGATGGGAGGGACAGGAACAGCTGAACCAGAGATAACAGGAGTCAGCAGGGGAAGGATCTTGGGTCAGACAGAAGCAGGAGGACTTCACCGCTGGAAAGTTTAAGTGACAAAGAGAGATACTGGGGGTTAGTAAATCCAGGAAAAGAAGGGGAAGTCAGAGTCTCTCTATACAAGGCTGCTTTGAGGAAGGTCAAGCTCCGTGCATTTGGTGGGCGGGGGGGTGGATAAGAAATACTTTTTTTAAATCCTTGAGCTGCTTTGTGATCTTTTGAGTTAACTTGGGTTGAGTTTAATTCACTATTTGCATACAATTAATTTTTGCTGCTAGGCAATCATATTTGTCATTTTGAGTCTAATTAATCATTAAGGCATCTGGAATTTTTGTACTGACATTTGAGAGATTCGATATATAAAGGCAGGTTTGCTTTGGTTCTGTGGTTTGTGTCTTTGTTGAAAACAAAGCCAGGGGCAGATCTCACACCATTCTAACACTGCATGCTCATAACCTTCAAACCTTGACAATCAGGTCTCTTTATAAGCATTTCATGTGTGCACTTCTAAGTCAAACTGTATACTCAGAACATCTTTCACTGCAACTACTCATCTATTTGGTGCAAAAATAGATTTAAAAAAGCCAAATACACTACAAAGGATATAAAGGAGTAAAAATACTTCCCTGTCTGTATGTGTTTAATCAGGGAGCATTCTTAGCCAGCCATAGCCATGGGCCTCTCCAGAGAAGGATTCTGCATCATCAGGGTCAGTTTTCTGAACATTTAGGACAGCAAGCAGACCCTTGGGAATGGCACAGCTCAAGGACTGACACCAAGAGAGAAAACCTGGGACTGTGGAGTACAGTTCTGCCCATTTTTACATGGAGCAAAATGTAGTGTCTGCTAAAGCGAGGTGTTCCCAAGGGGACAGGATGCAGTCAGTACAAGGGGGGAGGAGGAGGTGTCTCCAACCCAGCTGGACTCAGCCCAGTGGAAACCTCAAGGCCAGACCTCACAATACCCTTCACAAACTTTAGGCAAGTAATGAAGTATTATGAATAAACATGCATTGGTCAACTAGGCAGACAACAGAAAATAAAAAGGTAAAATTTGTAACAGAAAGGTGAATATCAAAAGTCACAAAAATCTCAGTTCTCCCTCAGTCAGACAGAAGAAATGAAGGACATTTCTAACACTGACTTACTAGAGCTGCACTTTGCATTTTTGCCATTACCATTAAAGTAATAGTTTTGATTGACAGGAGCTCATTCTTAATTAGCCAGATCAACCAAGGCACAAAATCAGCATTTCTGAAAGCATCTGAAAAGCAGCCTACTTCTGCAAGAAAAGCTTATTTCCATTTGAAGATTAAAGGTTCTAGACGGCAATAATATGTTTCTATCTGCCATTTCAAAAGGAAGGCTTGAAAACATGAGGCAGTAGCACATAAGAGATTAAAAGATACAAGAAGATAACTCACAACCAATCCTGCTTCTCACAGGTCTTTCTTCCTTAATCCTGTCCAGCAACAGCCTTTAACAAGAACAGCATAAACACATTAATCAAGGATTATTAGCAAGAGCTCCTAATGCGGTGTTTTCACCCACCCATCTCAGATGCACTCCATGTTTCACTGGAGAGTGCCCTCATCCCTGAAATCAGCAACAAGAGAATCACACACTTAAGTGAAGAGACCCCTCCTGCTTGGCAGAGCAGGTCGTGTGGTGGTTCAGAGCAGGACCTGCCCAGCCAGCAGAGAAGCTGGAGACCATGGCAAGGTCTGCTCCTCGGCTACAGCAGCTGGGGATCACTGACACTTTTTCCTGTGGCTTGACTTCAACACTGTGCTGTGCAAGGAGGGAGAGAACAAATGGCAGAAATACCAGAGTGTGGTCTGCCCTAACTTTTCTCTTCCATCCTGTCTGGGAAAGGCCTTGATGAAATCCACAAACACAGCAAAGTGACAACGTAGTAGAAAAGCCCTCCAAACCTCATTATCTTCACTGCTTCTATAACAAGTAGTGTTCTTGCTGTTTGAGACCTATTTAACCAAGTAACATATTCCTGAGGTATATTGCTTTTCCAGAAAGCCTTTCTGCCTGCAGATATACCGCTTTCAATTAGGACTGCTCAGAAAAGCAGTCATGTTCCAAGGGTGCTGCAAGTTGGTGCCACAATGACCACAGGGGGACCAGAGTCTCCTCGTAGCTGCACCTAATGCTCTTGCACATCAGGACAAGCAAAACAAAAACGTGCACTGCATTGAGAACACACCCAACTATTTTTACACCCAAACCAGATGTTTCCATTTTGATGAAAACAGTCCAAAAGAAATTTTTTCTTGTTTCAATGTGAAACAGATGCAGTTAAAAACCTTGAAAGCTGCAGCCAAGAGAATCATCATTCCCCAGACAGCTGGGACAGGGTGACTGCCAGCTACAGGGCATGGAAACAAACCCTTGTAGGAATATTCCTGCAGCCAGACTGCACCACTTATGTTTCTCTCTCCTCAACTTCATATCTCCTTACATTAAGCGTGGGGAGGGGGGGAGGGCAGCAGAGTATTAATTTCTTCTGTTGGGTGGGGCAGCTAGCAGCTACCCACAGGGATCTCTTTTGAAGAAAAGGCCGAGCCAAATCTCTCCATATAATAAATTTAGGCTCCACAACCCCACAGTTAACCACTGGAAACACTAAGACAGAGTTCCTCTGGCAGTGGAAGTCCTGATGGCCTTGTGCTCCTGCACACTACCATCTCTGATTTATGCCAGAGGTATAAATCTGAGTATATCTCTGGTTCTGTACCTCTCTGATTTATACCAGATTGCCCAGACCTGCAACATAATCAGTTGCAAACCTTACAGGACACGTTTACAGTCTGACTGACAAAATATGCAATTGCACATTCAGCGTGCAAGGACTTGTTAGACATACAGATTTTGGTTTAAATCATCTTTTTTTTTTTTATTATTTTTAGCAGTCATGGCTGCTTTAGCTGACACCAGGGGCTTTGTCACTTCTTCTCAGCATCAGCAAGGTTTCCACTTTCCATCATAACCATTTAATGGCATGCAGACCAACAGTCTGATTACTTTGCTGTCCTCCTCTGTGTCCTCCAGAGCCCATTTTGAGTGAGCACAGCTCACCCCTCTCGCAGCACGGCTGGGGGAGCCACCGGCAGCAAACCCGAGGCTCTCACTGACCTGGTCATTACCCTTGGGGCTGTCTCTGTCAAAACCTGTCTAATGTCACCTCCCGGGCACATCCCCGAGTGGCCGTGGAAGTGACACTCATGACACGACACTGCCTCCTCTGTGGTACTGGCCAGCTATTGAGAGGGGTTTTATTTAAGATTTAGCTTTTACTTACAGCTGGCACAGCGTTCAGCTTTTCCTTCTCCGATCCCACTAGCCTAACACACGTACTGCAATCATAGAAAAGCTGCTCCAGCTTTTCCAGAAGCCGCAGCAAACTTGCACCACCTATCGACACGACAGAGCCACTGGTTTGGGGCCAGGCACCCGGCACAGCCACGCAGCGGTGCTCCGTGGTACGGAAACTCACCACGGTACTCACAGCATCCTTATGTTATCTCAGCAGATATTTAACACACGCCAGGGTGCACCCGGCCCGACTGTGTCGCCTGCCCTTCCACACACCCACCCATCCCACTGCAGTGGGTAAGCCTGGGGCCCTGGGTTGGCCGAGGTGTGCTGCTGCCACTTTGTGACCAGCTGTGCTTTGCAGAGGATGCCCTGTGCCTCCTCACCTCTGCCTCAGGCATTTCTGGATTCCTTGTCACAAAGAGCCCTGGAGAGAACTTCCTCCACTTGAAATTAACTTTTTTCTCCTTCCCACGTATTTCAAGGACTCAAAGGAAACATCATCTCCACTTTAATTTATTCTTATTGTATAGGAAACTCTCATCCCACTGACCCTGCAGGGAAGGGGTGCCCATTCCCTGTGCAGGTTGCAGACACCTCTGGCACCTCTGTACCACTGAGCCTCTCCTGCCCACCTCGCAGCAGGCACTGAGACACTGCTATTATCAGAAATATTGTATTATATAAAATCCTCTCCCAGCATCATCTCTCCTCTGTGTGCAGCAGAGAACTACAGATACTTTGGGAGGCTGTCCCAGGTGGTGACATCTGCTGTGATTTCTTTGAATACCAGTCACAGCTATGAGCACTGAACACAACAGTCACACAACGCCTGCCAGCAACCAAAGGATGCTATTTCTTCCTCACCTTTGACCACTACTCACTGCACTCAGGTCATGGTCTCTGCAGAGGAGGCATCTCAATGACCTGAGAACACAGCAGCCTCTCAAAGTACAGAGCTGGTGTGACCAAGATGGATATCAGTCCTGCTCAGGGCACAGGAGCTGGGAATCTTTTCTTTTGCTTTTTCTTGGAGCAGAAAAGGAGACATCAAACACCCTCAGAACAAGAGCTCCACAGGAATACACAATTTCTGGCTAGGCTCTTCCCAGACGATTTAGCTGGTATTCAGCACACCCCATGTTTTGACCACAGAAATGGTATATTAATTCCACCCTAATGCACTGAGCTTCCTACTGTGGGTATTGTGGATTTGCTTCGTATTATAACAATTTTAACTTGCAGGCTTCAGCATTACCAGCACATATTACACTTTTACTCCTTCAAAGCCATGTACTTGCTGGGAAAAGCTGGGTTTATTTCCATTTTTCTCCTTGTGCTTGGCCCATGCTCTGCTTTCTACCTGCTCTGAATTCTTTTCCAAGAATCAAATCAAAGCAATGGTGTCAGCTTTTTCAGATTAGGTCTTCAGATGGCATTAGATTTAGATGTCTATGACCCTTAGGGATTAATTTCACCTTGCTCATAAAAGGAACACAGGGGAAAGCGCTACCACATGAACACCCAGGATTTGAGCAGCACCTCCCATTCCTCATAATGAATCCATTTCTCAGACACATTAAGTCATGTCAGTTCCTCAGAAGATAAAGAAACAGAAGCAATACCCACCAGGTGAGAACTTGCCCAACAACAATAAAATGCATGGTGCAGAGGGCAAAAACAAACTGCTGTTTGCTCATTTTGGTGGTGACCACCACTCTCCACCGTCTGCAGTAATAAAGAGTTCCTTCAGCCCTGAAGTCTGAGTCTTTTTTAACCTCACCAACAACATCCTGAAGCACAGGCAGCAGATGGAGGCTAAATGCATAAATGGGCACCACTGCCATCAGCTCAGCCCATGGGCTCACAGCAGGCAGGATCCAGCTCCAAACCTCTGGCCACAGGTACCACATCTGGAGCCAGTCCAGAAGTGATGAGGAAGGGGAAAGGCTGGACAACTCTTTCATCTGAGTCTTCACATCTGAGTGCCACAAAACACCCACAGCAAACCTCGGAGGCAACTAGAGAGAGACCCCAGGCAGTTTCAGAGCTGGGATGTAATGGTACCATTTCAGAAATGCTTCAGTGGCTCCAACACTGTCACCTCAATCTCAGAAATTCTCCATTTTAAGGCATTTTGATGCTTAGCAATGAGGTGGAACTTCCTTTCCTGATTGAAATAACACACAAACCCTTCCAGGGTAACCAGCACCTGGGGTAAAAAAACATTGACTTGGAATATTTGGGAGCTTGGGATTTCACAGTTTAAGTTTTAATTTTATTAAGGTGTAAAACTGCTTCAAACCTGTATTAGTTAGGAGGAAGTTTGCTGGAGAAAGCCAGAAGTACAATCCAGTTCTACTCAGCACAATGTCCAGTTGCCTCTATAATATAACAGGGACTATTTCAGTGTCTGTTATACTGATGCATCACATTAAACTACAATACAAAGGGATGCAATAACTAGAAACTACTTTTTCTAGCAGTTTTCAAAGAGGCAGAAACCCCCTTTCACAACAGAGATTGTTCAAATAAAGGAATGAATAAATTATTAAATAGAAAGCTATTTCAACCTTAGTGGTCTGATCCATCAAACCTCTGAGAGACCCAAGCACCTGACTTGTCTCTTATATACTTACACCCAGTGTTAGTCAGCCCTTGGAAGAGAAACTGGTGACATCCAGAGGCAAATTTACTTCTTTTTGCAAAAGACTCAGCTACATACCAGTTCTGATGCTCAGTTTTACATAATGCAGCATCTGCCAAATGACAGCAGTCGCCAAGCACAGGTAAGAACATCATGCCAAGAAAATAAAGCAGTTATTTCATCAACAGTCTGGAACAAACATGTCTTAGCTTTTCAACATATCTGCCAATCTTACCCAGTCCATTATTCTGCATGGGCTCTACATCTTGAAAGGTCTGTTAGATTTGAGGTATTATAATCCATTTTTTTCCAACTCTCTTTTTGATGTCTGGAAAAAAATTCCACCTATGTCTTTCTTCCTATATTATATATCAGTATAACTGCAGAATTGCCTAGAGTCTATAATAATACTGTTTTCTTTCTTGAATGTTCCTTGCCCAGGTCATTCCCTCAATTAGGGATAAAGCAAGCACCAAGGAATCACAGTGATCCAGAAAGTGCTCACCAAGTCACATGAGGGCCAGATTCTCATCTTTATTATAATACCATTTCTTTCCAAAAAATTATGTATGAGACAAGTCTTTTGATATTCAATAACCTGTTTACGGGAAATGACTTTACACAAAACATCAAATGACTTGACAGGAGATTGAATTTAAAGTATGATTTTTTAAAATGCTCATGAAATTCATATTGCTTTAAATATAAATTAGCAAGAGTGCCAGAAGGGATGAATGTATTTCACTTCCTGGCTGCAGATAATTTAAATGTACAGTTTTACCTACATTACCTCTATTCATTGTACTTTCCCATTAAGGGATGAAGGAGCTTTCCTAGCCGCTCTGCTGCCTGGTCACATAGATTTCCTGGGAATGTCAGGAGGTAAAGAGATGAAAGGAGAAGCCTTTGGATAGGCACACTGCCATATCAGTGCCAGCTCAAACCTGGCTATCCTGGATCCACAGGATCCCAAGAGAAAAACAAGAACTGCACAAGATGAGTGGTATCATTTTGCTTTCCCAACCAGAGTGTCACCTTGGTTCCAAGAACATTAACTGCACTACTGTGATGTCCCACCCTTAAGGGGAAGGGAGCATCTAAGATTTGCAGATGCTCGTGGTTGAAAAGAGCAACAAAAATTAGAGAGTCCACAAAAGCTTACCAAGTCTTATTAGTAAATTACACACTTGGCATGGAAATTGGTACTATAGTCCCTGACCTCCTCTATAGGTACATGGCAGTGGGGTTTGGATAAAGAGGGAGAGTGAAAGGGAAGAGAAAAAGAGAAAGATAATTAAAGAGGGGGAGACACAAGGAAAGGAAGAATATGAGAAAAAGAAATCACCAGCCCTAGTTCCAGCATGGATGAGGTGATGAGGTGTCCAGAGCCCTGGGGGCACCCACACACCTGGGCTTGGTGGGGGTACCTTATCATAGGGAGACTTTCCCTGCCCTGGAGACAAGTTTATCACTTTCTACATAAATTAGTTATCATGCACAGTCCAGTCTTCCAGACCTTTCTGGAAGGGAGTCAGAGGGCTTTGGGGCCTTTTGGTTGTCTTGACCCCCCCCTTACAGTCCATGCCCACTTCTCAGCCTCATTCCTGTGCTTATCTCCAAGAGCCAGAACAATGATGTTTGTCCCAGTAAAATGCTGCCCTACCTCTGTAGGGCCCCTTCTCCAGCCACATCCTGTTCTTTCTCACAGTGGGTTCTTACCAACAACTGTCTGTTACTACCCACAATCTTTGGTTGACTCCACAGCCCTGTGGCTATCAGTGTTTGAGACATGCACAGCGGCCCCTTATCTTCTGGGCTCCTGCAACTACCGAACATGCACCTATCCAAATTAAAAGTGAAACCAGACTCTCATATCCTCTGACCGGGGTTCACCCTATAGTAGCATCCCTCCTTAAAGAAGTATTATGTTTCACAGGACAAATTCCAAATCTAATGATTGTATTATTCTTACAAATTCTTCCCACAGCTTTAAATAGAGTCAATATTCTTTATTTTCTGCCCATAAATACTCACCGTTTTAAAGATTTGCTGCCTGCTACCCCAAAGAAAAGCTGAGGGGATACATGCAAATTATTTTGCGAGGCCTCTGAGCTCCTAAGAGAAAATAGGCTCAACTTCAGAATTTTACAGTCATTAACAAATTCATACGGGAAGTAACAATAACACGCATTTTATAGTTCATACTACTCTCACAGAAACCTTAATATTCACACACACACAGATATGCAGGCTTGCATAAATTCATATCCAAAATTTCACTTAATATTTTAATTCAACCTCTGACATGAGAAATAACTATCTCACTGGTTCCTTACTTCCCATGCCCACAGTCAACCACCTCTGGACTTCTTATTTTTGCAGCAGAAGCAAACCAGGAGGCAGTCAACATGATCAGTCAAGAGTCAGCCTAATTGATCTCCACAGCCAAAACTCACATACTTGAGACAGAGTTCTCAAAATCCCAGTACCTGCACTGCCATGTGCTATCTACACGTCAGCTCCTTTTTCACCTGAAGTACAAGATATTTAAAGATCTGGTAAAGTGCCACAGATGTGCAAAGTTTAAGTGTGCTTCAACAGAGAGTGACTACTAAAACAAACCTGTCTGCATAAAATCAGCTCTGTGTATTTTTCCACCCTCTATCAAATTACAGCATCCCCAAATTATGTTAAGAGAAGCCCTGTCTGAAATGTGAGGTGCTGTATTTTATCAACTATCTGAGATGACTCAGGATTACAAATACTGAAATAAAATGGACATCCTGTCCCTGTTTCTTTAACTAAATTTTCTCCCTCAAATAGCATCAACAAGTGACTCAGTACAATGTCATAACAAACAGTACTTGTGCTGCAGCAATGTACTTGGCAAACAGCAACTCTCACAAATAAATCAGTCACATTTTACTGTAGTCGATAATCAAAAGAACTTCATTTATCTTGGGGGAAAAAAAAACAAGAAAATCATGTATAATTATCAGATGGCAAGTAAACAAGTTATCTCCATAACAGTGGGAAAACTATTTGACTGCATTTGGATGAACCCATAAATGATGTCTAGGACTAAATCTGGCTGTGAGTTGAGACACCACTTTCATAGTGAGAATGTATCGCTCTTCAGTTTCACTAAGACCAGCAAAAGGGACATCCTTTTCTCTCCCAGATTTTGGTTGGAGTATTCCAAGCTAAAATGCCAGATAGGTGCGGGGAAAATGATTTATGGCACAGCAGGACCGGCCTTCTTTAGATCAGAATCACTTGCAAAGGGAATTAACATCATTTGGGGCTGCCCATGAGCTGTACCTGTACACTATTCTAGGGTTTCTGACGCACTAGAGACACAGTGTGTCTCTCCCACATGCCCAGCTTCCAAGCACTGACTTTATTGCCACATCACTGCTACCAAAGCAGCAATAACCCCACACTCGTGTCTGCACTGCAAGTTTCTTACATTTGGGAATCCTAGTAAAACACTGAAAGCCTCTTCTCAAACAGGATTCTTTACTCCTGAAAAGTCAGCCAAGTTACCACATACTACATTTTGCATTATATTTGGGAAAAAAAACCAAAACCAAACAAAACAAACCAGGACCTACATCAGTAGAATACCTCATTCTCAGTAAAAAATTCTGCATAAAAGGATATGCCATTTGGAAAATCCACTCATTCTCATAAAACAAAAATCTCATTAAAAATAAACTTCTCACCTGTAGCTAGCTCAATAATTAGGTGCAGCTATATTCATTAGTTATAATTCAGAGATTACATGGGATAATAGCATGCTCTAATAAGGAAAAATTATGCTTGACTTTTGAACATGTGGGTTTGTGGCAATTTCCTTAAAGAGGAGCATGCTTTATAAAAAGAATGGATACAAACAAAGTAGCAATTTTAATTGTTTACTGTGAGAAGTGAATACGAAAACAGTTCTCAGAAGCACAGGAGATCAACCTTGCTGTTTCTTCCAAACATCAAGTAGTCATTTTTAAGGAGTTTTTTGAGGAGTGGAAGCCCCAGGAGAGCTGTGCTGCCACAGCCCAGTGAAGAGAGAGGCTGAAGCCCTTCAGGAGAGACCAGAGCAGCTGCTGAGGCAGAGCTTTAATAGCAGACAGGTGAGACCCGGGCAGCCAACACTGTGTGGCAAACTGTGGACAGAGTGTTCCTTTGCTCATCAAGGGTGCCGCAAGCAAGTGGCAGGGCTATGACTGGGTGAAAGTTTCTTTTCTTACTACAGACCGGAAAAATAAAAAATCATTAGCTTGTGTTTGATTTCTCTACAGCTCTTAATAACCTCCCTGTGAACCTCCCATTGACAACCTTCAGCTGCCTCTTTCCTGTCAATTCATCTTCCTGATCTGTATGTTGGGGTTAGCCCAGTCATATACACAAAATACAAGCAATACACAAAATCTCCCATTATTGAACACCTTGTTTCACACTGACAAACAAAAGCAACATTCGTACTGCTTCCCCACATGACCTGCCAGTTTTCTGTTAGATTTCTCAACACCAGAATTTCACCATGTCAGACAGACCGTACAGCAGCCTCCCTCAAATTTAAACAGGCAGCAGAGCACTGGATTTCACCACAAAACAAACATAAAAGTACTAGCAATGAAAAGTGAGCTCATATTTTGGGGAGAGTGATGCCACATTTGAAGGCTTTAGTGGATGGAGCTGCCTTTGTTACTGTAAGTAGTAACCTATCCTTATGTGCCAGTGGAAAGCATATTGCTCCCTAGGTTCACAACATTTATTTTTTATATCTAAAATCATGTGATGGTGGTTCAGACATTCCCATGGATAAGTACTTAACTTCCAGCCCAAGAAAAAAAGTTGTAGTTTTCCAAACAGTTTTACAGTGACTTCATACTTAACTTGCTGCCCAGTAGGTCAGAGTACTTTTTGTCGTCTCTAATACACTTGCTCACATGGTGCAGATATGACCATATCAAAGCAGAGGCACTGTTTGCAGAATGACTTCCTTAAATCATGTGAAAGTTAGTTCTTTTGGCTCAAAAGAAGTATTTGTTTAAACCCCCCCAAACTCCACACTATGGAACTAGCCACAGAAAAGTTACAAATACGCACCAAGCGATTTATTCCACCATGGTGTACCAAACTCAGGTGTTTTCTTAAGCAATTGCAGAAAGTCAGATGCATGGAAAAAACCCATGCCTTTACCATGTAAAATTAAACTTTTTTTTTCTGTTAGAGAGAAAGAAATACCACTTTTAACATAGATTTCTTATGAAAGCAACACAGCTGTTGCTCACTCACCTGCAGTCAGGGTCTCCAACCCCTGCAAATCCAGGTTCTCTCTTGTTGCTCAGATTTTGTTTGTGACCCTTGAACAGGAACCCCCATGAAGGGGGTACTGCTGCCAGGACAGTTAGCAGCACATTGGAATGCCACTAGATTGCCCAAAACATCAACATCAAATACACCACCCAACTCTTTGACAGTTCAGATATTTCAAGCTACTCTAGAGTAGCATTTGGGGTCCTAAATGCTACTGTGAGCCCAATGTGTTTTTCCTGAGATCTCACACAGGAACAACTCCCCACTCTCCTACCTGCTGAAGAGTCACGCTTTTAATGAGTTTCTGCAACAGCTCCTTCTGCTGAGTAGATAAAAAGGATCACCTGAGATTAATTACAGTAATAATTAAGGGCTGACCTTCTGGCAGTTAAGCCAGATATCTTGCCTTCCAAAAAGGCCCCCTCACAGGTGCAGGATGTTGTAGTTATTCAGGATAAGTTACTCTCCACCCATTTAGAGATGTGCAATTTGCCTTAATTTATAAATCACTGCCCCAAACCACTCTCATCTTCCATTTGCAAGACTCAGTGCCTTTTCAGAAGTAGAAAAACATTTATTTCCATGGTAAAGGGAGAGCAGACTTTGTTTTCTCCAGTATTAATGATTTCTGTCCTTGCATACAAAGATATAAATCTAGATGCTAGAGATAACTAGGAGAAACAAAACTACCCACTCTAGATTTAATTATTTTATAGGACAGATTAGACAAAGATCCTGGAGTTAAACAAGAAACTGACATCCCCACTTCTCAGCAGAGACTCCTGGTGCCCTGGGGATGACAAGGACAAAGAATAGCAGGCAACCTGGCTGGCTGCCTCCTGTGCCCTGGCCACACACTGCCTTTATTCCACAGGGCTTTGGCCATGATACGTACCATGTGAACATATAAAACCTAAATATC
This sequence comes from Climacteris rufus, assembly GCA_013398175.1. NCBI lineage: Eukaryota > Metazoa > Chordata > Aves > Passeriformes > Climacteridae > Climacteris > Climacteris rufus. The sequence goes on from VZRZ01004144.1 coordinate 199,356, forward strand.
CAGAAGCAGAACACTATGTGGTTTTCTGGTTGGCAAACAGCCACTAGCATGAGCCATGAGTCCAGCAGTCACTCATCCTTCCACCTCCCTGTCCATCACTTCCTCCAAAAGTTGGTGTAGCAACAGGTATTTCCAAATCCAGCCAGCCTGGTGAGACAGATTGTGGGTTTTGGTATTCAGAACAGCTCAGCCGTGGTTTAAGCAGATATTTTCTTGTTTGTTCAGCTCTTTTCCCCCACATCGTGGCACCTCATTGAAATGGGCTTTAGTAGGCACTTACACAACAGAGCTGTAAAGAAACCAGCTGGTTAATTTAAAAGAGTGCAGTCCTTACAGCTTCCCCCTCTGGGAATTTCTTGAAGCATACACACAAAAAATTTATATTTCATCACTTTTTCTACCATGTCATAAGTTTTACTTGCAAATCCATACTCCAAGGTGAAAAAAGTCTCCATATCCCTTCTGCATTAGGCTGCAAACTTTGCAGGGGCAAAAGGAGCTAGTAAATTAAAAAGAAAAAACAACAAAACAGCAGGATTATGGTCTCACTTCCAATCCAAAGCCACAAAGATGTTACTGTCTCTGCCAAGAGAACATTTTGTCACTAAAATAGTTGCTGCTGCAGACCAGCGTTAGCCCAGATCAACCACATATCAATAGAGAACCCCTGACATTCAGCTATACAGGCCTAGGCTGCAGCCCCCTGGAAGGGACAGTGATAGGTGGTGCCAAGAAGCTTTTATGTCAAGGGACAAGTTTTGGGTGGGGCAAGGTACAGAGCTGATGCACGAGAGAAGGAACAGACAGACAGGCAGGGTCCTGAAAGCCCTTGGAAGTATAAGAGTAACAAACAGCTGAACCACTGGAGCCACGGGAGCTCAGACAAACCACAGAGCGAGGCTGGAGGCAAAGGAAGGCAAAAATAATCTATAAACCTATTTCAGCTGAAGACATGGAAGCAAGAGGAATTTGAAGGCAGAAAGGGGAGTACTGCCTTGTGGGAATGATGCATATGTAGTCATACAGCTATTTTAGTGTCTTCTTTGTAGCAGGATCAGTCATTGTTTGTCGAACAGCAAATCCTTCCAGGGCCATGAAGCCAAACAACAAATCCTTACCCAGCCCTCGCTCCCAGGAACTACCCATTAACAAGCTACTCCGCAGTTCTCACTCGGTTCCGCGCCCCACTGCCCGGTGCAAGGCGTGACAGTGACAGTCCAAGGAAATCCAGCCCCACACAGGGCCAACCCGCCAGATGCCAGAGACACTGAGCTACCCCAGCAAGTCTGCGGAGTATTTACAAAGCAGTTTGCTAAATTATACAAAGGGAATAATTTGCAACGTAATGGTGTGTTTGCATTCTGAATATCTGATTTCCTGTTCAACAAATAACCTAAACACTCCCAACCAAATGAAATGTAGACAAGACTTAAAATGTTTGAAGAAAAGCACTCATCCAGAAAATTAAGGTCAACACGAAACAGATGGTGCCTCTGAAAAATGTGCCTTCAACATTTATCTTTATGTAAAATAAAAATCTTTTAAAAACCTCCGGCTGTTTGGTGACAGTCCTACTTGAAATATTGGATCTCGCACTCCATGGATAATAAAGAAGCACTAAAAAATGACTTCAAAATACTAAATCTAAATAAAGTTCTCTCAACTACTGTGCAATAAGATTTTTGTGGGCACGTAAATACATATCAATAAAATATAGATTCAAGCGCTTCTGTAACTGCTATAAATATTGCAACTGCTCTCCCCATTTCCATAAATATGACCCACAACTCCCAAGTGAAAAGCTTTTTCATTTGCAGCAGTCAGGAAAAAAAGGATCTTTTCTTCTTTATCAAAGTCTTTTGAAAGGCTGAATTTGAAGCCCAGCACACGGGGAGTTGTGAACAACTTGTTACAGTGATGCATGAAACGCCTTCTCCAGCCCCGCTGGATTCGATCAATGGGCCTGCAGGCAGATCGTGGTTATTCTTGAGGGCAGGCAATGTCACACCTACCCGGGGAGGGAAACAGCGGCTCTAACTGGGCAGGGCTGTCAATTACTTTGGTGACACAGAAAGGAGCTGGAACAAGCAGAAATAATGAGACAGACCAGTCAAACCCCGCCGCCCCCCTCTTCCCCAGCAGAGACAAAGCAGACGTCGAGCACTGGCACGAGCAGCAGTGCATGTGCGCACACGGCAAGGTGAGCAGCAGTGCATGTATGCGCACGGCAAGGTGAGCAGCAGTGCATGTACGCGCACGGCAAGGTGAGCAGCAGTGCATGTGCGCACAAGGCAAGGTGAGCAGCAGTGCATGTGCGCACACGGCAAGGTGAGCAGCAGTGCATGTACGCACACGGCAAGGTGAGCAACAGGCAAGGGAGGCTCAGCAGGACACCAGGTGAGCCCCTCCACTGAGAAGATTTTCTCAGGACAGGTAAAAGAGAAGGCAGTCAGAGCAACCACAGAGCTGCACAGCAGGGAGCTCTCAAGTTTACAAGAAACAAACAAAAAAAAAAAGAAAAAAATCCCAAAGCCCTCACATCCTGAGTGAACCAAATATTTTTGGAAGATGAGGTAACACCTGTGGTACCTAAAATACCATCCCTTGGAGACCCCTTCCTGTGCATCACCCTGCAGACAGCTGGGGCCCTCTGACAGGCTGCTACTTCTGATCACAGGCTACACACATCCCCCAGCTGCTGCACGCAGCACCTGAATCCCGTAAGTTAATTCCTCAGGGGCCACCTCAGTGCCTAGACTGAAGAAGAAGCCTGTGATAACAACTACAGCTCACCAACTTTGGCCATCAAAGTAGACACAGCCAGAGAAGGAGCCATTTGCTCACACCACCCAAACTAAATGAAAATTAGCCCAGTGACAACAGGCTGCTGAAGCACATTGCAAAAAACACAAGGTAATTACAGATCTACTATCAGTTCTTGTTTCCCAGTCACCAGACATCCAACATAACAACCATAATCAATGCACCTCTTTTTTCCAATGTGACTTCTAGCCATTTACATCTACTAGAAAGACCCAGATTTTTGTGACTCACACCTTCAGCTCCAACATCGATGAAGTTGCACAGAGACCTTCTGCAAATCCACTTGGCTAAAAAAACTACAGGAAGCTTATTGCAGCAATTTTTCTGACTTGACACTTCCTTCTTTTACTGGCTTCATGATACTGACTTACTGATGTTTTGGGTCCCGCTTCCTCTAGAAATTATCTCTGATTTCCCATATTGCTGGGGAAAATAAGCTCTGCAAGAACATTTAGACTCACTGTCCCTAGCAATGGACCCTGCCATCAGTAAAGCACAGCCAAAATGAAACCAGGCTGGGTATTCCAGGGAAATGCTTGCAGGAGTGGCTTTTGCACAGGGTTTTTTTGCTTCAAGGTCATCCCAAACCACATCACAGACAGCTCTGATAAGCAACAGCATAACAACAGCTCGCCAGTCTTAAAAATAGTAGAGAGTTTATTAAGTTCTCTTTTTCTCCCTACCTAAGGCTTTTTAAAACTAAAATAGATACTTTATTTTCTTTTAAAAGAAGGTTGTGTTGATTTTGTCAGTCCTATTGCATAGCCAAGCACTGCTGTTGCACATAGAAATGTCTACCTGCATCAGGCCTCAACTCACTATTTCTAAAAATAAAGTAAGTCATATTAATTTGTTCCTTCAGCACCTGGTGTTTAAAGTTACTCCCTGGCAACTCCTGTTCTCGGCATTTACACATTTTTCATATTCAGCTTAAGTCTGACAGCACTATTGGCTATCCTTCTCTGCCTCACTAATAATTTGGTTGATGGCATGCAGGTGGGTTTCTCATAATTAAAAAACCCATTTGCAAAGTTTGCATTAGGTGATCTGAAAAAATGGAGCACTACATTGAAAGGTTAAATATAAGTAGGCTGCAGAGCTCCATGAAAATATTGCATAATTTAGAGATAAAAATAGTTTTGCTTTATTCAAGCTAGGCTGGATAGGTAGATTTTTACTGCAATCAGCCTAAACCTCATCTCTCCAAGTTGCATGCTCAAGTTGATTATAGAAAATTAAATTTAGTATTAATCAAGCTAGGAAGAAGGAAATTACAAAAATTAAGCTAATGCATAAATCATAGAAAAGAATGGTGGAACCAGCTAGAGGAGATCGTTTAATGCATCTTTATGCTTGTCCCACACTTGAATCAATCTCTCCCCCTCCCCAAACCACTTCTGATAGGCATTGTCCAACCCTTTCAAAAATTTACCCACAACACCAGGAGCCACCAGGCAGAGCCCTCCAGGGCCCCACCAGCCCTTCTGCTAGACCTTGCCCTGGCATACTCCAGCAATCCTGATTTGGGGTATCCTCCCACCCCTACCTCAGCAGGCAGGGCCCAGGGAAGCAGCAGCCCCTCCCAGTTGAACTGACAGGTCACTTGCAGTTTTGGGCACAGAACTGCAGCACTTGGCACCACCAAAAAAAAAAAAATAAAAAAAACAAACCCAAAAGGGCAAGCCCAATTACCTAACTATAAAGGATCCAAGCTTAGAAATATATATTCATAAAGTTTCCTGATTTAGAAAGCAAGAACTCTGCACATTGGCTATGGCTTTCAGCTTTTCCACACTATCCACTGTCTTCCTAAATTATGAATTTAGCATCTAACATTCCTGCACTACCATTTTATCCTGATTTTACAGATGAGAAACTACTGCCTCCACAGGACCTAATCCAAATTATCCTTGAAGTCAGTCAGATCTCCCACTGAGCCCATGGGAAACATGCAGAGCTGGACAAGCGTGGTTCCAAACTTCCCAAATAGCTGTCCAGTACTTTGCAAGGCCATTTCACCCTCTGGCCAGGAACCTTGGTAGAGGGCTCTGCTGATACACTACAACACACAACTACATTCCTGTGGTATTGCAGTTGACAGACTATTTTGTCTTTTATATGCAAATTTATCTAACATGTAGCAGCCAGTCAGCCCTACAATCCACTCTATGAAGCAGATACCATCCCATTTAAACTTGTATAATAAAGAAGCATTCAGCTCTGAAGGTACATTTAGAGAACAAGAATGTTCTTCTCTGAGCTATAACCTGATGTTTTACTCCTTCCCTAAAGTTACTCTCTAGGACACATACAAATCCAGACAGTCTTTATCAGCTGGGGATGTGGGAGGGCAGTTTTAGATGAAGCTCTGACAACTGCATCGCTTGCTTTCTGAGAAAAAAACATCAGCAACTTAGAGAAATTAAAAAGCTAAATGAAGTCCTTAAGACTTCCCCTTAGTCACTTCCAAACTTTTTTTCTAATCCCTTTGAACTCCAGTAGTTTAATCAACAGCCTGTTTAGGATTAATCTTCTCATCCCAATTACACGCACAGACACAAATGTCCATCACAGAATAAATTAAGAAGCAGAATCCTTATAAAGAGCCATAACAATTTCAAATTCTCTGGAATCAAGAATAAAGGAATTAGTGGCATGATTAAGGCTGACGTCAGAAAGAGCATCTCTTAATGAATTCCTGGGACGCCTGGGGGCCCCGTGCTCCTCAGCAGCGAGAGCCACGCTCACCCTGCAGCACTGCACAGTCAGGGGAGTGCCTGGCTGGGGCACGGCCAGGGGAGCTCCCTTGCAGTCCTGAACAGAGCTCCTCAGAGCCGGGACTGGCAGTCACAGCCCTGCAAGCTCCTCAGGAGCACGGACTGGTGCTGGACGGAGGCGAAATTCCCCAAACCAACGGAGTGCAGCTCCTGAGCCAGTGGCCAGCAAAGGCTGCAGGGAGACAGCACGGCACCGCCCGGGATCCCGTGGGAAAGCGCTGCGGGACCGCACACGTGCAGTGCAAAAAACTGCTTGGCTCGGGTGAAGAACAGAGGGCATGTTTGACAGGGCAAATCCACAAGCATTTGAGAAGCAAAGGGACAACCTGGTGAAAACACATGGGCCATGATGGAGCCGAGACTTCCCCTGAAACACTCCAAACCCCATTGTTTTTACTAATTCCCAGTTCCCAAAGCACTTCGGGAGCTGCTGATGAAAACTTATAGAACAGGAAAAGATCCCTTGTTTTGGGAGCACGTACATGAGCCGCAGCAAATGGCCGTAGCACCCAGGTCGTTACACAACACAATGTTTAATATCTGTTAAAAACATAAGTGGTTTCAGGGAACAGCACGTTATTTACTGAACACTCCCCTGTCCAGAGAATGCACGTGCAAATAGAACACAGTGGACACCCCTGCAATGCTGCCAAGGGAGGCAGCTGTGCAGACTCTGCACTGAGGTAGGAAAGGTGTTTGGTACCACCCATCACAGTTTTGCAGAAGCAGCACTCACTGCAGACACCGTTCCTGGGATTTGTGATGCTTAAGAGCAGCATTGTTTCGAGTGCACAGGACTGGAACCTGCCAGTTTCAAGTTATGGCCAAAGCTAATTAAACTAGTTGTAAAGGCAGATTACATCTCAGGTCCCGTATTTGTGCTTACAGCACGTTCCCATCTTCACTGCAGACATGGAGTGTATGACTTTATCACATATCCAAAGTTAGGAGTGTATTTCACAGTACAGGTTTTCCACTTTTGGATGAGGGCAAAAATGCACACAAAGGATGGACAGAAAGAACATACAGAGGATGGCAGCAGAAATACAGCAAAATTCTTTCCACTGCCACTTTGCAGTCTGCCATCAGTCCTTTTGCTGGAGTAAGCAAGAGTGAGGGAGCTGTTGAGGGGTGATGAGAACTGGGCATCTTGTGACTCAAGTGTGTCAGTACTACTCAGCTGCACTTCAGCATTGTGCAGTTTGTGTCTGGGTACATGAACACCTTCCAGTGTCTTTTTTCCTCTGGAAATCCTTATCATCTAGAATGAGACTACCTTAAGTGCAGCCTAACTTTTACTAGGAAGACATATCTAAAGAAACTCCCTGACTTAACTACTGGGCACCTGTGAACTGCCTTGTAATGTCACAGTAATTCACAACTGCTTGTTTGCACAGAGAAATGTGTGTGTGTGACTCTCTGTGAACCGAGGTGGTATGATCCGAACAGGCGTAAGGCAGGCTCCCAGATTCCTCTGCAAGCTGAGAGCTCGCTACCTTGACACTGATACCTCTGAGGAAAACAACCTTGTCACAGGTTCAGTGGAAGATCAGAAGACCTTGAAAAATTATTATATTTACTTTAAGTCCATGTCCATTTCAGGGCACAGATTTCCCCTGCAAAGAAGTAAACATTTATTAATAAACTGCAATAGTTTCAGGTAAGAAACAGGGAAGCAGGAATGCTACTAACCTTGAGAACATGAAGACCAGTCTCTTGCTTTTTTCCTCCCGACTGAACATCAATCATCCACTTGAGTGCGAGTTTTTAATCTTATGCCACTTACTAGCAGTAATCACCTCACTTTTTACTTGGAATTTGTGAACAAGTATTATGTTTATTAGCTTAATAGAAGCTCAAATGCATAGAGCTACAAACATCAGGCACCTCAGCACACACTAACAGAGGATTCCCCTCAATTTCAAATTCTTTATGCTGCAGAGAAGTCAAGACCACCAGGACTTGAGATTCACACTGGAGATACTCCAATGAGTACCAAGTCCCCACTATGCCACCCCCTGCACTGTTCATTTGCTAACTTTACAGCTACTACTGGGCAGCATGGCTCTCACACCACACATCTTACGTACTTCTGGAACATATCACATTTACTTCCTGGGTTTAGAAGTCCTCTTGGCATCTTTATGCAATACTGCAGAAGAGTTTGTCCATGCATCTAGACTATACATTACATTTAATTAAATAAGTAAGCAATTTAAAGTCCCTGAGTTACACATCACCTCCTTACACTATTTCCCCAGAAGTGACTGCATGGTTTGTTTCTGCTTCACCAGTTAGTAGTTCTTCCACAGCAGCACCCAGGGGGGATCTCCTGAGGCATGCCACCCTCTTGTGTCCAAAACAAGTTTCACTCGTTGCACCTGGAAGCACGTACCAGGAAAGCACTTTACCAGACTAGAGACAAACAGCCCTCAGGTGTCTGGGCACACAGGTCTCTCTACACCTCCCTTCAGAAGCTTGTTGTTGCTGATGCTTGCATTTCAATCGAAGTCCATATTTCACACCAAGCAAGGAACTTGCATCCATTAGAAGCAATTTTCAACAAATCATGATAGAGTACCAAAAGCAGAAGTATCAAATGTAAACAACTTGTAAACATTAGTAACACAGCAGTAGATTCAAATAGCATGAATGACCACAGGGACAACTCACAATTCAGAAACAGCCTTTTGTCATGAAGTCTTTATGGCTTGACAGAAAGAAAGTTAGATTTGTTTTTGGTGTGGTTAGTGCAATTTTTTTTATTTGAGAGGTCAGTTAAGAGTTAAACAGATGAATCCAGTATGACACCTCAGTTTCCGAGTTGTTTTTGAACCTGATCTGAAATATGGCACTGGACTCTCATCAAGAGTCAAGGCATTTGTGATCTCAGAAATAAAACCAGCTATTTTCCCCCCAGGACATGGAGGTTTATTGGGTTTCTCAAGGGATAAATTCATATTTCATATAAAACAGAGGAGGGAAAGTTTAACAGCGTCAGAAATGCAGCTGTGTGCCTGACCAGTACCTCTGCAATCCACATACAGAGCTTCAACCCATATATAATTCATTTGGAAAAGTGAATGAAGGGAGGAGTAGGCAGCCTTGTTGAAGAGATGGGTAATGCAGCATTTGAAAACAGTCCATTCCTGGAAATTCAGACTCCTGCAAAGTAACCCTGGGCTTTTACACAAGGAGTGGCTACAAAAAGCGTATTCCCAACACTGTCTGATTTTAGATCCTCCTATTCTGCTATCTCATGCAAAGCAAGAATGAACATCCAAGCTTCCATCCAAAGCAAAAATCAGTGTCACTTTCCTTGACAGTGATAATGGTGTTTATAGAGAATTTTCAAGTAGTGTACACCTTTCTGGAATTAGAATCAAGCTTCAAGACACTTACCACGTCTTCAACTTTAATTTGAGTTACCCATTCTCTGATTCCAGAGACACCACTAAGTCTGGCACCACCATTTCCTTACTCTCATTGCCTTTACAAGCAAACATTCCCAGGACACCTAGCTCACTGGAGCATTTTTGCTCTTCCACTTAGTTTTTTCCTTCCAATCCAAAGGGCTCCCATTATCCGTAATGGAAGTCAACGCACATGTGCACAGGACAGAGCAGACCTATTAAGGCTACATAGCTGACCAACAGAAACAGAAATACATGTAAGTAACTGAAATTTTCTTCTGTTTGACAAAGGGCACTGAGTTTTAATTGAGACACTTCCACCTGTGACCCCTACTTCCTTATATCCATCTTCTCCCCCTACCCCCTTTATGTATGGGGAAGACACACTGTGCTTCCCTATGCAAAACAAGAAATAGATCACATCAAGTTTGCTCCATACACAAAAAGGTTAAAAAAAACCCAAAGGACAAACTGGTTCACAGTTAACTATAAATAAAAGTGCAGTAAGTGTTCAAGTAGAGTGTAGAGTTTAAGCAAGCTGTACAACCACATTTGGCATAGTCATCTTTTAAAGGCCCTGCGTGGGTCCCTCCCATTACTGACAGCAGGGGGAAGAGGCTGAACACTATTAGCTGGTGCTGGATTTACAGGTCCTCGTCCATTGCCTCTCCCACTACCTGCATAAATGTGGCCGTGATTATACGTGAATGGAAATCCACTTGCTTCAGGTCCAGTTTGTAAACCATTTCCTAAAAAAACAGAAAAAAGGTTATCACGAGTTCCATGGGTTGAAATCACCAATCCCTTCCATAAGTTTAGCAACAGGGAACACGTGGAATTTGGAGTAACCACCAAACCCTGAAGACCCGAAGGAAAAGCCTCTCTGGCACTGCAAGACCCCAAATCACAGCTTAGCTTTCCCTTCCCAAACTACCTTCCCTCCATCCCTACTCCCCTTCTCATCTAAAGCAAGAAGGGTCGCAAGTAGCTTTACAATGCCAGCTACTGAGTACAGGCATCATGTAGGTAAAGCCATAATTAAGCTTCTCATCTTACACCTGCTCAAGGCCTTGAACCATTTTCTTATTTAAGATTCTATGTTTAAATACAGCACAAAATGACCCAGACAAGTCAAATGTCAGCATTCAGACTACCACCACTTCTCTTTTGGGGAGTTAACCTGTCAGGAAAGCCACGGTGACTAGCAAGGCTGAAGTTATTTTGAAGTAACAAAATTAAGTAATTTTTAAAGCCAATGTCTTGGGAAGTTTAAAAAGGCATTTCAAGTGCTACAGAAACTCTTTGAAGGCATCCTAAAAAATTAAGATTAGTCAAGTCTCCTTATGTGACACAGGCAGCCCGAATATTCTAATCTCTTCTACAGAAGAAATCCTGAAAACAATATTCAGGAAATGTTCATGCTTACATGCTTGAAGTTCAGGCCCTAGTTTGAAATACGTTTTAGAGGCTAGTACACTTTTACGCCAAGAATGGAGAAACCTGAAGATAAATTTCTTTCTATTCCCATTAAGTGTTTCTCATCTTTTCACTTCTACAAACTGAAAAGAACTTACCCAGTGGCCCAAAAGTACAAGTACCCATACCACTTGAGGCAGAAATATTATTCTGTTCACCCTGTGCCTTTAGAGAAACACAAAAAAAAGACATGGATCAGAGGGAGAAAAATCACGTATTTACAGAAAGGGGTTGATTTTTTCCCCTGTGTTCTTACAGTGGCTCCACATGAAATTCATCTACTACTTTAAACATCGGTTCATTTTTAGCTATATATCACTTCAGTCCATTTTTCCAGAAGAGTCACATCTGATCACAGCCTAGTGTGAAATATTCAGAACAACGAGCACTTCATGCCAGAAGCCTCAGAGAAGTTCAACATACCAGTTTGTTCTGCCCAACGTGTTCCGAGTTGGGTTCACTGTAGTTTGGCACTTCTGAGTACACCATGCAGAACCTGGGAAGAGATTAGGATTATTAGAAAATTCTAAAGCCATTTCTTAACAGAGTTCTCAATTCCACAATTCACAGAGCATATGTCCGTGACACATCCCGTCACCTAGAAGTAATTAATCCAGACCCCACTGTTCAGAGAATATCCACAGATATTAAAAGGCTATTTGATCCCTTTATAGGCTTGTGCTGAGGCTGCCACATCCTCCTGGTGAGGGCATTTCATTCAAGCAGAGGCAAGTATACATTTACTCAAGGAGGTAAACTGGCCTGAATAAAACAAAAGGTGATGAAAGGGCTCCCTTTGTTTCTCTTCCAGCTGCACAATCTTGTCCAGCGCCCACTCACGAGGTCACCTGAGGCACTGAGTCACCCAGCCTGCTCCCAGACTGGGATTGCATTACACCCCTAGAGAAAACTGAAACACTCCCTTACTATGCAGTGCCCCATTAACAGTAATAGCACAGAGGAGCCCAAAACAGGGAATGAAATTCAAAGCATCCTTTTCCACTCAAGGGGGCTATGGCAGAATAGGCCCATCAACTCACCACATAGAAATTACGGTAGAGAGGAAGATTTGCATCATTACACTGCTTGGAGTAGTTAAGCAGAAGTGGAGCTCCCACCTGTTGCTTGGAGGCACAACCCAGATAAGGACTCATCACTCCAGCTTGCTGGAGAGCAGCTCAGCTGGATGACGCTTCTGAGATAATGGATTTACACCAAAAAAGCTCCACAGGTTCTCTCACACAAAATCCATCTGAACACTGGGCATTTCTGAACCATACAGGAAGAGATGTGGCCACCTCAGAGCCCCACTTCCCTGATGACTATAAGGTTTCCCACAGCCCTTTGTGCAACAGTGGAAATACTCTTCTGGTTAGAAAATGCTGCTATTTTTTTCTGTTGCTGAAGTATATTACTCATGTTTGTTCTTAGCCAGGAGCTGTTGCCCCAGTCTGTGGGCAGTTTAAAGCAGGTTTAATGAGGCTTGTTTCTGCTTGGATATGATTCACTGGAGTGACCTTGCTCTTCCTTCCCTGCATTACCTGTCTCTCAAGCATGATACACAAGGCTTCCACTAAAATGAAGTGGTGAATCAAGATAAGGCCTAGGTAAGCAATGCAGATTCAGTCCCTTGTCATTTACACATTTCCTCCTCCTAGACCTGTGCCAACAATAGAGGCTGATTTTCCTCAAAGTACCTCCAGTCCAGAGAGGGTTGGAGCTCATTACCATCCATGACAACATATTTTTGCTGCCCTAACTTCCACTTCCTAAGAGCCACCAGGTCTCATACTTACCGTGGCACTCTCCTGACAAAAGAAGTTTGAACATACAATACTTACTCCCCAATTTTATGCAGCTCCCCTCCTCGTCCCGTGTAAAGTGTCAGGCATCCTTTCCACAGAGATGCGTACCTGGCCAGAGAAAGCAGAATTGAAGCAGTCTCTTAGTGAATGAGCTGATAGAGGAAGTGGAAGCATGTCATCTTCCAGGAAGTTTGCAAGTATTACAGATCAGCATGAATGGACTAAAAAAATTCCCAGGGACCCCAACTTCACCCACCCTAATGGTTTAGAGACCCCCATGTACTACTTCTAGCAGAAGGTACCGGAAGCTCAGCAGACTCCTTTGACAATTCCAGGAAAGCAGCCAATTATTTTGAGATTGGATGCTCTTTTGTTGACTGGAGCAACCCTTAAGTCTGGTCCTGCAGAGGAAAGGCATTTTGCCAAAAGCAGTATCTGTGTTATATTCAGTGACAACTCTCAGTTCTGTTTGCAGCAAGAGCCAGGAAGAACCACCTTTGTTTGCTGAACAGCTACTGCTACTGAATGCATATTACTGAAAGTGCTTACATGCTTAGTATATGCCCTTACCAGATTGGGTTGTTCTAAAGGCACAAGTTTGACCGTCAAGCTCCAAGTGATGCATAGAAATGCAGTGAAATGATTTTTTTGATTGCAAGAACGTTCCCTTACAAGACAGTGTGAGTGGACTCTATTTTTTATAATGCCACAACTACAAGTACTGAAATTTGACTCATACAAAACTTTCTGTGAGGGGCATCACATATGTGTAGATAATAACTAAAATGCAGACCAGAAACACGGGCACAGTGCAAGGGAGCTAAAAGGAATGTGCATCTTCTAGCAAAGGAATCAGAAGCCTCAGCAACTGCACTCTTGGGAGTCACCAATAATCTGGCCAAGTCAACACTTCCTTATGCTCCAGGTCTATCTCTGGAACATAGATAAGAAAGCTTCCTCTTGCCCTTTGCCTTATCTGCGGAGACTGGGAGACATCCAGCCACACACAGGGCCTTGAAGAGGCACCGGGGGAGTCACATTGGCCAGACCAGGACAGTACTGCCAGTGCAATGATAACCTACTCTGTACTTCAGCACAGGCACTCTAACTGTAGATACTATCTTGGGAGCTTTCCATCCAGAACCAGGACTAATGTTTCTCACTTTGTAGTACTACCTTTCACTTTAAGGATTCCCTTAACGCTTAACCTTTAATAAGCAGCTAGATGGGCAGTCTTGTGGCAGAAAACAAAGCAAAAGAGCTACCGAACAATAAATGTGAGTGAAACATACATTTACTGGGACAGGACCCAGCAAATCATGTGACTAACAACCTCCAGCACAAAGTTATTCCACGTATGCAAGTATTTGCTTTTATCTCAAAAAGAGCTGGCCATAAAGCACTAAAGTCCACCACTAACTTCAAATTTAGAAATATAAACTGCAACAGCTTCCTGTAAATGGGCTCATCAGCCAGTGACAAAAGTAAGCAACACTGTCTGCTTTTGCAGAGGAATGCATCTGCAGCTTAAAATTCAGCAAGGGAAAAAAAAGGGCATGTTTACACGTGGGATAAGTTTTGTGGATAAGCTGGATAAGTTTTCTGCCTGTAAAGGTGGGCATCCTGCACTGAAAAGTCAATTAGCTCACAGAGCTGAAATTTACCTGCCCTGCAATGGCAACATCACACACTCAATTCTATTTAAATATAAAACTGTGTTTGGAGAAGCCTGTGTGCCAGCATGAAGGCATTTTTCTGAGGATGAAAGCCAAACCAGAATGCATTGAGCTTTTGCCATTTCACTCCTTCTGCAGTCCTAAGGGAGCATGCAATTCATGTAAATGAAGGCATGACTTTGCCACCCACCAGAAACAGTGATGTCAGCTCATAAATTTAATTCATACCAGCCAAACTCAGATTTTTATATTAAAGGATGCCATTACTCTCCCATTTGTTACACAGAAACCCCAGGGCAGTTACAGTAAGCCAGTCACAGAGGGGAGCACAGCAACACTGCTGAACAGCATCGCTCTTAATTTGCTTCAATGTCATCTACACACAGGGCTTTGTGCTGGCCCAGAGCTCTGGTTTAGTTCCACCCATCCCTGTGCTCCATGTGCTCTCCACGCAAGCAGCCTTCCCCAGAACCACCTCTGCTGAGGAGTCAGCCCATTTCGTGTAAAAGGACATTTGCATAGGAGGAAGCAGCTGTAGTTTTGGTGTCAAGGGTCATCCAATCTCAGTCCAGAACCGAGAATTACACTAAAATGAGCAACTTAAAAACAGCTCAGTTAGCAGCCTCACTGAGTCACCTTTCACCTACATTTCATAAAAACAAATTAACAGGACCTTACACACACTGCAGTTCCACCATGTCCTGCAGTGCTGTAGGCCAAAGTTTCAGTGTAATGGATTTTTAAGTGTAACCTAAGTGACATGAACAACTCAAATGAAAGTGACTATTGCTTTGTTACTGACGATTTAAGTGACACAAAAAAGGATTTTCAGATTGACTCTAATACTCTTTCTCACAGTTGATAAACATAGGTTTGGGGTTTTACGTTTCGGGTGCTTTAATTAAATCACCTCGGAGAAATTATTTGCACCTAACCAAACTAGCACAGTGCCGCCCTAGCATTAATTTTTACAACGAAACTGAAAAGGTTCTTTGCCTGTCGTTTTTGTTAAACCCATTGCAAGGAAAGGCAACTTTTCTACATGAAAGATGTAATCATCCCCTCCTTTAATTAAGGAGGTGACTGCCAGAGTAAAGAACTAGCTGTGAAAATAAGAACATGCTTAGGACTTCCCCTGCTTGATTTACAGACCAGGACTGACTGTTGCATTCCTCCCTGCCCCAGAATAAGTATTTTCCTAGGAAGCTTTTTCAAAGCCAGCCTAAGCCTCTTCACCACCACCTTGTCTTTACAAACCCAAGCCCCTCCTAGCCTGTACGCTCACGCTAGGCATGTTCTGGCCTGGAAAAGGTGGGTTTAATTTGGCGAGTGAACTTAGGGCGCCGGCTCGGTAACAGGGAGCCGGTCCGAGGGGGCAGCCGTGTCCCCCGCGCCCCGGGAGGTGCGGCCGCGCCGCCCGCAGCCCCGCGGGTGACAAAGGCTGCGCGGCCCGGCGGGCGCGGGGCGGCCCCGTACGCACCCTTTGGTCAGGCGGATGATGTCCCCCGGCTGGATGAGGCCGCCGATCTCGTCCCACACGCAGATGGTGATGCTGCCCGTCTTGTCCGCCACCTTGCAGGACCTCACCTCGTGCCCGTCCTTCGTCTTCGTGACTCGCCCTGCGGGGAGAAGCGCGGCTCAGGGGGGGCACGGCGCCGCCGCCCCCCCCGCCCGCCGTGACACGCGTGGGCGGCCCGGGGGTGGGGCGTGCCGGGCGCCACTTACCGATCTCCAGCACAATAAAGATGACATTTAAGTTTTTCAGTCCGGGTTTTATGTCTTTTATGAGGAAATACGTGTCGCTCGCCGCGCTCATGCTGCGGCCGGCGCGGGGCTGAGGGCTAGCGGGGCGGGCCGAGCCCGCATCCCGCGGGGTAGCAGAAGCAGCGCGGGGCCGGCCAGGGGGGCACCGGCGACCCTCACAAGGGACGGGGACACGAGCACCGAGGGGCTGTGCAGTGACTGTGCGGCACGCCCGACCCCCACCGCTCCCTCTCCACACCGACACGACCGGCACAGCCCCCACCCCGCCTCCCGCTCCCGCCGGCACTGAGGAGCACACGTGCGCCCCGCTCAGCTTTATACCGCCCGGGCGCCACCAACCCGGGTGCCGGGCGGGGGCCAATGCAACGAATGGAACCGTCCGGGGCACGCGGAGCGCCGGGAGTGGGTAACGGGCGGGCGCGAGCCGGCGCCGCGCGTTGATTGGCCGGCGCTGCGGCCGCCATTTTCTCCTTCTCGGGGCGCTGCCGCCGGCGAGCAGGGGTTGTGTTGCCGCGGGTGCCCCCCTTCAGCTCACCCTGCCTCTCCTCACCCCCCACCCACGCACTGATTTCCCGCCGGGGAACAGCCCCGGGAGCGCGGCCGGTGCGGCAGAGCGGAGTTAGGGAGCGGTTCGCAGTTCTCCCGCGCCATTTTAAGCCGCGGCTGTAACACCCAGAGGAGCCTCGTCACAGAGGTTTCCTGGATTTCTCGGCAGTTCTGCCCTCCTTCAAGGAGGAAAACAAAAAAATTAAAGATTTGTGAGTTAGTAGTTCGAGGGAGTGTTGATGTTGGTCTCCACCAGAGAAAGGGCTGTTATGGGGGCCTGAAGAGAGGGCGGTGGTGCCGCGGGCGCCTCAGGGCTTGGCAGGGCTGCACCACATCATTCTGCCCCTGCGACCAAGTGCTCCTGGGATGTAGGAAAAGCCAAAGGTTAGCAGTACCGTGCATTAAGCTTCTCTGTGCTAAAAATGTGAGCCTAAACCCTGATTAACACCAAAAAAAAAAAAAAAAAAAGCTATCAAAGCACCTCGAATTCTGCCAGCAGTTTCCTGAGGAGATGCAGTGTTCCTTTGAGCTTGGCTACAGGCAGGGTGTAAAACATGAGGGAAGGGCAGCTTCTCAAGTGAAGCAGAGGCAATGAGGTAGTTCACAAGCCCCCACAGCCTTGTGGCTTCCTTGGCTGGAGGGTCCTGAGGAGATAGCTCCCTGCCACAGAACAGCCCAAAGGCGTGCAGACGGTCCTGTAATTCAGCTCTTCCCCCTTAGGAAAGGTAGCAGAGCAGTATGCAAGCACTCTGCTGCTCCTTTTCAGAGCCCAACTTAGCTAGCTGGGCTTTCCCTTTCTATTTCTGTGAGCAGAAATCCATAGATGACAGCAGTTGTGAAATGCCTGGCCACACGTTCTGCCGCACGGGAGCTCTGGCCCAGCGAATGTTGAGCAATGTTAGTGTGTAGGCAGCAAAGCAGCCTTGCTGGGTGCACTCGGTGCTCGGAATGAAACATGCTGCCTGCAGGAATCTGAAAGGAAGGCAACAAGAGCCACAGGAGAGTTTGCTTAAAGCCCCCAAGAGCTTAATCCACTTCTGTTCCAAATCCTTCAATGAGTGCAGATGGAGGGGGTGACAGACTCCCTCAGGGGCCTGTCTCCTGGCTGGCTCTATAATATGGTAGCACTAAAATTTTCACAGCCATCAACTGTATTTCAGTACATGAATGGCTTTAATTTAGTCACTTGGGAAGGATTTCAAACCAAACTCCAGGAATGACTGTCCCTGGCAAAGGTTGGACAAAAACACTTTTATCTTTAGAATGGGTAAAATTTTTCCCTACATCTGTTGTTTTTCTGCCTTCATTTCTACCTTTTGTCTGCCCCATCTATTTAGAGTAATTGGAAAGAATAATTTTGTATCCTGTGTTTTCATCCACAAGCACATCAGATTTGAGGAGAACCTTTCATTTTTCAAGGAAAAAAAACCCAACCAGTTCAAAGACTTTATTCACCTTATGGCAAGACTCAGGCAGAAAGGAAGTCACAAGGGTGGTTAGCTCCAAAGCAGCAAACACTAAAACATTTCACCGAGAATACACTTGTAGCCGTGTCTGACTGGTAAGATAGTTTCAGGTGAACATCTGTCCAGGAAGGCAAGTGCCAGTCTTACAGAGCAGACAGGTGCAAAGGACACCAGATCTGGGCTCCAGGCCACCTCACAGCCAGTACAGCTGGAAATGCTGCATCAGGCCTGCAGCAGGGAGTGCAGGGGCCAGCAGTGAGTGTGGAAGGAGGTGGATTCATTTTATACCAAAGTTCATTTTAAAGCTGGTAGGAAAAGGTTTAAACTGGCTGTGACAATACAGCAGGCGGGGCCCAAGCAATGTGGGAGAGTTCAAGAGCACACTGACAACTCTCTGGCATCTTTGATCGAGGAACTAATAAGCCAGTGTGCTCTCCTGGAACCTCATACTTAGAATCAAGGAAGAACTGGTTGGAGACATGAAGGTGGGTCAGCACTGGGTGCAGTGCCTGTGAGATGGTGGAGTTTAGGTTTCTAAGAGGAGACAGTGGCACAAAAGGCAGGACCACAATGGTGATTTTGAAGAGTAGACTTTGGGCTCTTCAGAGATCTGCTTGTGATATGGTACTGGAGACCAGAGGCATCCAGAAAGGCTGCCTGGCTTTCAAAGAGTACCTGCAAATGCTGCAAAGGTCCATCCCAAGCATAAACAACAAGAGGGAGGCAGACTCTTCTCAGTAGTACTCACTGACAGGATAAGACACACAAACTGAAACACATCAGATTCCACCTGAACACAAGAAAACAGGTTGGTTTTTTTTTTTTCACTGTGAGAGTGCTCAAAAACAAGTCAGAAAGGTGGTGGAATCTGCCTCCATGGAGATACTCAAAGCCTAACTGGACACCATTCTTGGCAACCTGTGCTAGCTCACCAATCCTTTTCATTGATTCTGTGAAATATTTACTGTTTTCTGAAATGCAAAAAGAGACACAGAGCTGCAGAAAGCTTGATATGTGTGATAGGAAGGCAAGGTCAAAAACTCCCTCTGTAGAGGCCTGGGACTGTGCTGGAAAGACAGAGCAGGTCATCTTCTCCCTTACAAATTCCTTCCAGATTCATTAAAGAGAGTGTTTACAGTGTCTATTCCACCACTGATGAACAATTTTGCTCTGTTTGTTTCACAAAGAGACACTTAAAATCTTGCTCATATTTTTTTAATCATTCCAATTGCCAGCCTCTGAGTGTGCCCTTGGTATTATCCAGCAGTGACTGAATGATTCCTCTTTGCTGTGAAGGTGACCTGCAATGCAAAACAGTTTTCCCCATCCTGCTTCTTTATAATGTATAAAGAAACCAGAATTATTATTAATTCATTTTGTTTTTCCAATGCCTTTTTTCCTGCTCCATTGTTAACCTCAGAACCGTAAGGTTATCAAGTCACAGCTGTGGGTGATGGAAGCACCAGCGTTTCTGACCTTGCTGGTGATGTAGTCAGTCTTGCACAAACAGGAGCACAGGGCTTTGATGCAGGTCTATCTTCAACCTCAAGAGCTCCCAGCAAATACCCTGTAACAATGGGTAGGTCTAGAAAAGAAGCCCAGAAGCCAGGACAGCAATATACAATGTAAAGGGAAGAGAGACATACATTGTCAATATCTAGGGCTCCCGGCATTAAAAAAATGTTGATAAGCACTGACTGTATGAATGGATCACACTGAGAGCACCAAAACTTTGCTCGTGCTGTTCACAGGAGTAACAGGGAGCACATCCAATCAACTGTGACTGCAGCCAAAGCAGGGGCCCTTCCATCTCCGGGGGAGACGAGTGTCTGTGAGCCACTCACTCAGTGTCTTACCATACAAGCCAAACTTAGCCCGCAGTGAATGCCTACAGCAAGGGTTCCACTGATGAAGTCAAAATCATTTCCAAGCTCATTTGCTTGCTGCAAAACATTTTTCTTCTGTATGAAAGATCCACAGGCAGGTTTCAGTCCAAAGCAAAATCAGGGTTGAGTTGTCAAAAGAGTTCTCAGCAGTCTCAAGCCTGGCAGAAGTCCCGTTCATCTCAACAGGGCTGGGATTTCACCCTCTGGCTGCAATGGAGTTATGCCAGCAGAGACATTGGTCCAAACTCCCTATTTCTGTCAGTTGCTCAGTATTCAGTGCTACTGGAGTCTCAAAGTAGATCTTCCCACAAGAAATCTGCCAGCAAGAGCAAAAGCTAATGTGTAATATTTTATTGTACACAGAGATTAAAAATGTACAGATGCCTGCAAATGCCACCTTTAACTAAGCCTTACTGGTCTATTACCATATGTCTGACAAGCTCCTAAATTAAACCACAGGTTCAGCTTCTTAACATTGATGACACTTTAGCTCCCTAATGGCTCATCAATGTGTGTTTAACAAGCTGGCAGCCAGTCTGGTAGTGTGGAGACCCCAGAAAACAGTAGTTTGGTGCCTTCAGCATCTCTTGAACATGCCATATTCAGCCATCCAGGTCAGTATTTCTTCAGGGAAATACAGATGATGCCTGAGAAAACCACACAGGTTTGAGTGGAGCTTCATCCAGAAGTCAGTGGGACAGATGCAGTGGGGCATCCCCACTCTGTTGGGGTTCTGTTCCTGACACAGGAACACAGATCCAAGCTGCCTGCAGCCCTCCTGCCTCCTGCAAGTTGCCTGAAGAGGGAAGGACTGTCAGATGTCTGATGTCAGGATTCCAGGCAGTTCTATCTACCTCTCCAGCTGTTAGCTAAGAAAGTAGTACCAGGGCACTGTAAATACCACAGGGGAAAAAAAAAAAAGAAAGGGGGCAAGCAAGCAAACAATCAATCAGAATTTGCAGCATCCTTATTTTTTCCGGAGGAGCCACGTGCAGCACTAATGTAGCCTTTTCTTCCTGGGTTCCACATATTTTAGCAGATCATTTCATCTGAGAACCCAGTCCTGCAAGGTGTTTTTGGAAGTTGTTCATTTCCCGCTTTTGATGAATGCCAAACACATCGGTCAGATGACTTTCATGAAATCCCTGACATGGGGCAGTTTTAGGGCAACTTTCCTGCTCAGCTGTGAATCTGGGCTTGAACCAGAGGAATTTGGGTCTAACTTTGCCCCATACAGATGTAGAGCATAGGAACTAGTGCCTCCTCATCTTTTCCATTAGAGCTCTAAAAGACAAGTCTCAAAGCCCACTACCACTCACAAAGGCTGTTTCTTGGATCTATTATTAGCAAAACCCAGACCCCTCAGCCTTGCACCTTCATCCAAGTGATCTTTAGTTAAAAGATTTAACTAGTACAGATGGTGGGATTAGCACTTTCCCACTGTAGCTGTGCCAGAGTAACCCTCACTGTTCACAGGGACTCCAGTCACAGTCACCTAAACCAGTTCAGTAACTGCTGCTTACACAGGGAAAATAGATACCAGCTTTATGCCAACAAAAATGTGGAGTGATCCCTTAAACTGCCCCGCAGCCACAGCTGGTTGGCTCATAAAGAGACAAACACTTCAAGTCAGAGGATGAGGGCAATTTCAGTGGGACACTGGGCTCTGCACAGACCTCTGCCTTCTCCAGTGAGCTCAGTCACTTGTTTCATGCATGTGGGGCTCACACAGGGCAGTCGGCACTGGGGAATTGTCTGAAGTGGCTCAGAAACCCTGCAAATACCAGCAAGGCAAGCCCTTTCCTATCAGTTTTAGCAAGGGGAGGCAAAATTTCAAAAGGCTTTGCAGATCCCTTCTTCTTTTGCCAGCCCTGTCTCTGCTAGGAGTGATACCTGCAGTCCATGAGTTTGTCCCATGGCACCCCTGTGGCAGCAGCACATTCCCTTGGAGATGAGAAGGATCTCATAACTCCTTCCACCTCAGGAAGGCTTTTGCTTCTCACCTCCTCTCCAGTGCCTGGGGCAGGTATGCAGACACATCGCATCACCCTGTCTGCCGCCTGGCTCCAGAGCCTAATGGGCTGGAAGTTCAGCCTTGTTCTTGCATCATCTAATGCTGACCTTCAAAAGAAAAATAGGGGATTTATGTCCAGGAAGGAGGCTTTGAAAATTTAATTTGGTTTGGATTTACTTTTTGAGATAGGGATTTTTGCTTCTTTTTGGTATTCTTTTAAATTTTTCTTTCTTTTTTTTTTTTTTATCCTGTAACAGTGTCTGCTCTTTCCTGAAAATTTGGGTGGTCTGGTGGTCTGAACAATACCTTTCTACCTTTCTCAAATTTTAATAAGCAATAAGGTGTGTTAAAGAGGGAAAATACCTGACCTTCCCACAGATGTATTCCCTAGGCAGAGGAACCACTTTGTTCGTCCAGAGAAGGTCAGCAGTGGGGACGCTGTGACGCCCACACTGCCCAAGGCTCTTACCGGCCCTCCTCCCTGGCCTCCCAGCAGTGCTCTGTGGGTGATGGCTGCATTCCTGTTAGGCAGAGAGCGTGCCTGCCCTTTCCCTAGCAAGGCAGAAGCAGCTACAACACCTGGTGGAAAAAGGGGGGTGCGGTGCTGGGATGAGTAACTGTGGGAATATCAGCCCTGCCCTCGGTGCTGTGCAAACAAGGCAGCTGTGCTGGGATGTGGCTCGTGGCTGACAGGCACCAGGCACGGAGCAAGTTCCTATCTGCAGAAGAGCATGTAGACACAGCCTCGCTTGTTTAGCTCTGTGTTAACAGTGAAAAACAAATCCTAAGTGGACTAAACAAATCTCATCGTGGCAAAGTGCTTCATCAATTACTAATTCAGCCTCTGGCAGACTAATAAGGAGTAAAGCTGTTTACCTCAGAGTATGACACATTTTTCTTTCTTGCATTCTCCCTGTGGCACCTGTAGATAGATTCTGCTGTGCAAAGCTTTGTGTCAGTGACTAATGAGTAAGGGTTGCTGCAGATTTCTATAAGCTGCATATTATCAGTGCTATTTAAGACATTAGGAAAGGACCTAAGAATCATCCACCTGAGCCAAAAAGGGTCAGGAGATAAAAAAAATGTTCTTTCAGAACAGCAAACCTGGTGATGCAGCACAATTCAAGTGCCACTGGCAACAAGAAGAGGGTTTGTACCACAGCTTTTGCATTTTCACTTCAATTTTCTGACCGTATATAACAACAACATTCCTGACTGGAGGGATAACAAAGGAAATTGTTCCTTCTGAAAGCCGTGAATATATGTGAAATAAAATGTGTACTCCAAGTGGTTCTTTGGAATGAGCACCTCTGGGAAGGTACTCTTTGAAGCCAAGTTGTAGTTTGGGATATTTTAAAAGAGGCATTAAAAAGCCTTACTCACAGTGATAATATGTTTGTAAGAAGCATTTTATTGCATCCTCTGTTGTTGCCTCGTGTTGTGTGAGGGTGCGGGAGGGAATGGTAAATTAAACAGAGTACAGTGAAAGCTACCTACCTCTTGGACTTGCTGATAACAGACAGTTCAGGAACATGGGTTCCCAGATATTCCTGAATAATCCAGGCAGGGCAGTGCAGAATAGGACCATGCAGCCAGTAAGCTACTGGGAAACAGGCGTTGCACATTGAATTCAGACACAACCGAAAGGCATGTGCTCAGGAGGGGCAGCAAGGCTGAGTGACACACAGGGACAGACAGAGCCAGTGTGGGCATTGCACACACAGGGACAGAGCCAGCCAGCTCCTCAAGATCCCACAGCAACCCTGGGCACAAAGCTGTGCAACAGGCTCTCGGGTTCCCAGCACACGTCAGCAGCCTCAGAGCAGCTGGGTGAACATTCCCGCCTGGCATCCTACACCCACCCGCAGGTTAACCTTTAGAGGCCTCCAAGAAGGCACTGCCAGTGGAGTAGGCACCAGGTGCTCAAAGGGGATTTTACCCACACAAAACAATCTGTATCCATTGTCTCAGTGAATGTAACTTGAATTTAGTAACGAGAAGTGTGATTCCTTGCTGGCACTGCTGGGGAAATGGTTATCCCAAGGCATCAGATGTTGCTTTTATTTGCAGGGATTTGCCAACTGGTTGCAATTTCACTGTTGTAAAACTACTACTACCATGAAATAACTATTGCTTCTGTTCTGCTGGGTCTCCTTGACCAGTAAAAGGCTTTAATAACAGTAAAATATAAGGTAATGTTTTCATGTTGTATAGCAAGCCACTCCATTCCCTTCCTGTTACTTTTAAATATATACGAAGGAGACCTAAAGATTCAGTTCTTGTATGGATTAATTTTTTGTGTGTTTTTAACCATGAAGACACTGGTACTGCCAAGAATACTTCTTGCTGAGATTATAATTTAAAGCTTTTCTAAGAGTCTGATATTGCCTGCACAGTGGTATTAGATAATAAGATGTATTTTCTGCAAAGAAGTAATTAATTATTGCAATTAAGCTTAACAAGCAAACATAAATAAAGCTTTATGGAGCCAGAAGAACAAAACTCAAGGTCATTCAGTTTGAAGTTGTATTAACTATTGATGCCATGGTTTCATTAAATTCTCTAGGCAAGCCAGACAATACTGAAATCTTAGCAAACAAGATAATTATTTAGTATTACAGATATTTTATTACTGCTGAAACGAATATTATCTTTTACCTGTTTAACATCTTTCATAGATGCTTCCACAGGAGACACATCATCTGCTCGTTGTCATTTAGTCATCTGTCTATCTCTTATAACTGAGCTTCAGCTGCTATGCTGCAGAATTGAGAGACATCAACACCTCGATAACATGCTTCAGTAACTGCCTAAGTTATATCCTGATCCTCATCAGATGCCACATAAAAGAAGATACATAGTGACACACATCATGAATATTTTTGTACAGGTTTTCCATATTCAGGCTCATTTTTATGTTGTGTTATAGCGAGAGTTTTTAAAAAGTTCCTATAAGGCAGGCTTTAACCAGATGTTAATTTCAGAAGCTTGACAGCACCTTTCTGGTTTTGAAAGCCAGCCCTATACTGGAACTGTAATGAAACTCTGCAATGTACACTTTATATTAAGAAACCTCCCCATGGCATTTGTCAGCTGAGCTACAAAGGTGAAATCATGGCCAGAGATGTGCATCTGACCATCCCTGTACCTCTGCAATGCCCAGGGGCCATGGAACAATACCCACATCACATTACTGAGATTGAGGGGTTTGTTTAGCCTGTCAGAAACCTTCTCAGCACAGGTTCTGCCACGGATGTTCACCCCCAGGAAACCCAGCTGAATTCCCTGCAGTTTCCCTCAGCCTTCTTTGAAGCCTGCAGAGCAAGGGAGCGCCCTCCTGATGCAGGGCCTCTCTGCACGCCTCTGGAACCACAGCGTC
This sequence comes from Climacteris rufus, assembly GCA_013398175.1. NCBI lineage: Eukaryota > Metazoa > Chordata > Aves > Passeriformes > Climacteridae > Climacteris > Climacteris rufus. The sequence continues at coordinate 224,381 of VZRZ01004144.1, forward strand.
ATTTCCCTCCCTGCTGTTTAATTTTCCAAAGTGCATCTGTGCCAACACAACTGGGTTTCTTTTCCAGCCAGATAAGAAGAAATGGCTTTTCCTAGTGCAGTATGTTCATTTCCCTTGAGTTAAGAACTGTGACTTTTACATACATTTATCCAAATAAATGTTGCTATATTTCTGAATAGGAATATCAGTAAATCCTGAAGAAGATTAAAAAACCCAGCCAACCACTATTGTATTAGCCATTCCAGGTTCTTTCTCTTAACTTTTTATCCTTCACCTCTACATTCACTGGGTCAGGTGGTCACTACGCCAGAAAACACACATCTCAGCTTTGCAGCTTTCCTTAATTAGCAGGAAGGCTGAGCAACACATAATTAGCAATGAGTGTTGTCTGTTTCCAGCCAAATGATGCACCTGTGGAGGGTGCAGGGAATTCACGTGGAGCATATGAAACACAAGCCACTCCATGCTGGCATTATGACCATGCGGTCTCTTCCTGGGAGAACTCATCAGGTTACCCAACACCTCAGCAGAGAGGTGTAAGGCACTCAAAGCCTGATTTTGATAGCCACCCTCTAATTTCATGGGCTGGATTTGGCATGGAGGTACCTGGTGTGCAAATCACAGACCAAGTTAAGGGCTGTGTAAGAGGCTTCAGGCTTTGTGTCAACCATCACTCCCCTCATCCCAGAAGCAAAGTCATAACACTGACAGGAACCCCATCCCTAAAGGTGTATCCAGCAACTAAAATCAACAGTGGTGGCTGGTGCAAAACCCTTGCTCTCTTTAATTTCAAGACCTAAGAGTGAGAAATACTAATTTTTAACAAAGCACAAGTAAAGATATGGCAAAACAAAACAGTTTTGGGCTCAGGACAATTTAATCAAACTGCTTCATTTGTCAAATGGAATAAAAACAACCCAAAACAGTTGTGTTTGTTCAGCTTGGCATTAACAGGTACGTACCCAAGCTGCCAGAGTACTTCATAGGAACTACAGTTAAATTCTCTCATGGCCCTGTTCTCCTACATGGATCATGTTCCCCCATTTAATTTTTCATCCCACTGTCCTCCCCCACTAGTGACAGGGCCTCACGTGGTTTCCTTGGCTGTGACACAGCACAGGAGTTGCTGCCCTGCTGGAATTCTCGGCCACAGAGGAGAATCGAGAACACAGGGTATCCAAGCCACCAGTTCCCATGGACACTGCTGCTGCTCAGGCAGGGGACTTCTCTTGCTAGCTGACCTGGCAAACACAGCCTCAGCATTGCAAAGCCATGATCTTTGTCAGAAAGGAAAATCTATCTTTGTCTATCTTTGTCCCTCCCCTGGCGGAGAAATAAATGTCAAAGTACCAGAATTCTCCATGGGACAAAATGTGTTGTTACCAATTCTCCTGTCACAAACCCAGAGCTGCTGTCCAGAGAAGGTCAGCAGTGGGTGAAGGCTGCCCTGCATGTGCCCTGCCAGCAGGGAAAGGGACAGGCATCAGCAACGACCAGGAAAGTGAGGGAAAAACAAAATACCCAAACACAATCTGACACTGAATGCCAGAACACCATCAGCATAGCTTTCCTGGGCTTCCTTAACAGGCCTGAGAATTTTGCAGAAATGCTGCCAGCCTGTGCACTGCACTTCAGTGCCCCCAGGACTGCATGTCCCCCACTACACAGCTGTGCTGGCCCAGCACACACCTGAAGCCAGCAAACAAAGCGTTCATTCTGCTCAGGGGGGTATCGCTCATTTGAAGAATCAGTCACTAGACACCAGGTAGTTTCCACAGCTGGTAATTAAACCGATTTGGACATCCAAAGGGCAGCTCTCTTGCCAAAGTGCAGCAGCTCCTGGCAGCCAGCCTTCCCAGCTCTCCTGCATCCTGTCGTTGCCATAGCAGCACGCAGGATGTGCACCTCAGTGCTTACTAGGCTCCAAGAAGCATTTCCCATGTGAATTGGGCTGCACAATCACAGGCACATAACTGTTAAGCCATCATGGTATGAAAATTAACAGTGGCCACAATTACCCAAAACTTGAAAAGCTGGAAGAGCACTCATCTTCTTTGTGCATTAGCTGTCCCCATTTAAGGCTTTATCTCTTGACTTGCAAAACACTCCAATAAGCAGTGTCTGCTACATGGGGACAGCAGGTAAACAGACATCCTTTTTGTTTGATAAAGGAGCCCTCCTCCCTTTCCTTTCCTTTCCTGTTACTGTATTTCCTTTAATATTTACCCCACATGCAGTGTTTATTCTGCAGATAGAAAGGAAATTCATCTGCCATGGCTGTGCTAGCAAGCCCTTGGAATTGCCAGCAGCAAATGTAAACTCCAGTGTGACCTCCTGGGCTTGAAAAGCCTGTTGCACTCAATCTGCTCTGCTGTTTTAGTTTTTTAGGATTCCACAGATGCCAAAAGTAATCTTAGTTTACATTAAGTACAGGCAGGCCAAAGACACTCCACCGAAGTCAAGAGAACTACTTGCACGAGTAGGGCCTACTCACAGAGACACGATTACTGGTAGAAATAGGGATTAAAAAACTGAAGCCATCAGACTGTAAGTCTCTCTTTTCCTGTGTCAGGTCTTGATTATGTGAACTGGCCATTGGAGCTGAAAGACTCCCAGGATGACGTTGCCTGGAGATCACAGCCCCACCTACATTCCCCCGAGGTTAGGCTTGGAGCTTTTGAAGTTTTTGTCATTTTGGAGGACAGCCAAGCCCAATTACACAGATGCTGCTCAAAATGTCTTCATACTCTACTATTGCAAAAGTGGCTCAGTGAACTGAGCGGTCCAGGCTCTGGCTCCCAGTAGAAGGGAGTATTAAGGAGTGAGGCAGTGACACGTAGTGACAAAGCACATATGGCAGCAACCCTTTCAGGACCATCACAACACCCTGGACCAGGACAGAGTGTGCACTCACTGGCTGGCATGAGGGTCTTCCAAAGCACATGGGAGATACATCCTTTGACAAGGTCACTAACAGGTGCAGAGTGACCCAGTGTGTTAATCTGAGATATGTCCAGCATAGGAGGAACACTGTGATGTTGAGTCATGCCACACAGCCTCTACTTTGGGCCAAACACTTGGCTACAGCCTGGGATGCTGCCCTGGCTCCTGCTTGTTAGGTGGGGCACAGAAAGTTTTGTCCAGACCACAGCCTAAGAGTGTGAGACAGAGTAGCTCTGATCTCTTCCTTTCTTTCCTAATTTCAACTACAAGGAAGTCCATGGGAGTCACTTCCAGGCTCTGGAAGCCTGTCATGTGGTCCCACAGAAGTCTGCCTTTTACAATGCATCAGTCACCAGTGAACTCAGTGGTCTTCTGTATAGCAGTGGACATCAGAGCACTGATGTCTGTGATGGATGGGAGCTACCTCTGGGTAGGACTGCCTGCCTGTGCCTCGGTCCCAGTTTCTCTCTGCCCATGCACAGCTCCTAGGGAGGACCTGCAGCCCGGTAAAAACTGCTGTGCTGGCAGAAGCTGGAACCTCTGTGGGGTGAGGAGGGGCAATGAGGAAAAGATGCACGCAGGGACAAAGCTGAGAGTCTTTTCCAAGGAGACTCCAGCAACAGCAGCGTTTCAAACCCCCACGTGTGTGAAAGCCGGTATTTCAATGCCTGCAGGTTGCTAGGGACAACCAAAGATTTCTAAACTGTTGCAGAGCAGAGCCCCAGCACTCTGTGCACTGCAATAACATTTGGCAATACTGTTACTAAGAGCTCCATGTTGGAAAGCAAGAAAAGCTGTCATCACTGTTTAACTGAAGATGGATAAGGTCCAATCACTCTGAGGTGAAACCCATCCCTCAGGTAACCCCACCCATTTAAATGCTCCAATACCTGAAATCACCTCCTTAAAGACGCAGCCCCCTCAGGTGACCCACACAATGGCAGGGGCAGACTATAGTCACTAGCATAAGGAACAGGTTCTAGAGAATGACAGGGGAATTAATGGGGGGAAGGGTCTATGGAGTCAAGTTTCCCCCTGCATATAATCCTGGCTGCAGAGAAGCTGCAGGTCTGTGTAGAGACCAGCCTCTGGCTGCACACACAGCACTGCACACCTGACCCACAGGTGGGATCTCTCCTAGCAAAGGGCCCACCACAGCACATGCCAAGGCTTGTGTTCTCTGGCTACCCCTTCCCTTGGGAAGAGGAACATCCCTCCCAGCTGGACAGAGACATAACAGGGCTGCTTTTGCATGATTGCAAGCACAACAAGGACGTACATAGAGCCATGATGAGAAATTCAGGGTCAGGATGCAGAGCCTCTGAGACCCCCAGCCAGCCCACCCAGCCAGCATCTGCCACGTGCAGCATATCCTCACCTCACACAGTTTCAGGAATAAAGAAAACACACCCACAAGTTCTTTCTTTGGATCTATCTCATGAGCATTAACACTGTGTTATTAATGCTGTGCCTTCTGGATGCAGGGCTAATGTTACTACAGTAACAGTAGGGGAAACGAGGTAGAGCGAAATGAAGTGACCTACCAATGTCATGCAAGAGATCTGTGGTGGAGTATGGCAGACTTAGGTCTCCAGAGCCTGCTGGCAGCATTGCAGTTCCTATCAGGACCAAGATAACTATGGAATGTTACCCCCATTTTAGGATGGTGAAAATGCCTGTACAGTCTGCAGTTACAGAAACTCAGCCCCTCACAAACTCTTGCCTTAAGCACAGAAATACACTTTGATTGGCTTTAAAATGTAAACTATGATACAAAATTATGCAGAGTAGTTAATAGAAGTACAATCCCTGGACCATTCTTTGGCTTGTCTCAGGTGCAATGTCAAGGAAAAAGATCTAGGAGTAGATTTTGTTTATCTACTCCATCTATACTCAATGCATGCCCTCCTCTCTTTCAGCAGATCTGCAAAGTGCCACCTAATTTATCTTCCCACCGACACAGGCAGAGAGAGCACACCTCCATGATTAATGGAGTTTTACACCGGAGGAATTGGTTACATTGCTGCAGACAATGAGAAATTTGATTACAACTAATACGGTATTGACACAAATGTCAATGCTCTAAGACACACAATATCATTTTGAATCAAGGATCCCTTTCATCATTGTTATTTTTGTTTGCTTCTTCCATTTTAATAAGCTGTTGTTCTGTGTATTACCCAAATACTCCAGATTAAAACTACCTGGGGACAATTTAGTTTTTATGTAACACTTTATTAAGTAGGAGGCACCTTTAACAAAAAGGTGTTATGTGCTCACGTAGCCCTGTTATCATCTAAATACACAATACTCCAGCTGAAAACTATGGTCAGCTGATGCCTTTACCTTAGTGATAACTAATCTGTTGTTTTTATCAAAGTCAAATATAGCAGTAAGTGGGAATAAGGGCTTTTTAATTTTTGTCTCTGGAGTATTGTACTGATCAAATCACCCAAATCTTGACCAGTCAAAAATTAAATTAAGCCTGGCAATCATATCACATAGTCAAAGAACCAAGAGTCAGATCCACAGGTGGGATCTTTCCTTGCAAAGAGCCCACCACAGCATGAGCAGAGGCTGCAGCTGGCCAGGGCTTGTGTTCCCCTGGCCACCCCTTCCCTTGGGAAGAGGACCATCCTTCCTAGCCGGGCAGAGGCATAACAGAGCTACCCTGCTGGGTTGTCTGGTGGGAGCAGTGGGTCAATGAGGGGCTGAAGGGCTTTGGACTCAAATGTTTTTACTGGTTCTGGACTTTCTTGGCTAGGCTGCTGGTTTTGGACTGTGGTGCCTGACCTAGGCCTCACCTTCTACCTCCCTCCCACGCTCATCCGTTCCTCTCCATTGTGGAGGCCTCAAGGCCTAAGGAGTCTCCCTCCTGTGAAGGATGATGGCTTCAGCTGTTTTCCCTACCTGCCTTTCCATGAGATTCTCATTTCACAATGTGTTCTGATGGTGCCGCCTGCTTCTCTGGGCCTTTTTAAGCACTGCCTGCAAACCCCAGGTCCCAAATGGCTCCTAGCTTGGCTGATGGAAATGGGTCCATGAAGAAACCAGTTACCCTCACTGAGTGATCGTTAAATTTCCATATCTTCAAGAAGGAATTAGCTCAGCTTCTGGCACAAAATTTCAATAAGGACTAGAGAAATAGTCAGGGTGGCAGAAGAAGCAGAGTTCCTGGGGATGAGGGCTCTTAGTGGCACCCATGCAATCACTAAAATTCTAAAACTCAGCATGGAGGCTGCACAAGAAGTTATACCAAGCCTTGAAGCTGATGTCATTTCTATCCAGAAGCTAGAGCAGAGCAGAGGAAGAGGAGCAGGAGGCAGGGGACAAACAAGCCTTATGACCAAGTGGCAAAGTTTACTCATTGCTTTAGACTCTATGCCTCAAGAAATGAAAGCAGAGCCCAGGCAAAACAAACACAACCGAGTTTACCTGGGAAAAACCCGACTGGAAATCAGCAAAAACAAAATACTTTAAGAGCTAAAGAAATTTTTTTTTAAACTCTCCATAATTTTTATTAATATATTAGAAGTCCAAAGTCTGTAAAACCATTCATAACCACCTGAATGGAGTAAAGTATGAGATTAAAAAAGCACTGTGGGACAAATAAATAATCTCCTTGTCTCTGTACTTCTGCAGGATGCAATAGGATGGCATCTGCATCCAGCCTCCTTGGAGCAATGGACTGAGGTACTGTCCAAAGGGGGTGTGATAGGAGGAGACACAAGCTCAAAATTATAAATAAAACAGAAAAAATCCTCCCACAGGACACTGAAATGATATTTCTGCTGCTCATGCTACCAGTATCAACTCTGTCTCAACAGTATCAACAACCATCTGCTTTTCTCCTTCGGACATTATGGCCTTTGACTTGTTTCCTCTGATAAACATTACAACTTCTGCCCTCCAATTACTTAGGTGGCCATTTCGTTCTTCCTCAAGACCTAGAAATTCTCACAACCTGGTGTTATTGTGGGTTTACTGTTTACTGGCAACACCATATTTTAAATCCAAAATGAAGGAATTGAGTCACAAAGAACGATTTGATACTACCTTCAGGCCTGGGAGGGAGCCAGTTCTATAAATCAAGAATACAGTGCAACAGAATATATAAAAAAAGGCTTATTCTGAGTCTGCCCAGGTGCTCTCCAGCCAGGGAAAGTCACAGAACAGCTCTGCTCTTTACCAACTCCTAAGGATTTCCATATAATACTCCAACTCCCAGAACATGAAAAGGGAGACAACAAAGATCACTACACAAATGGCTGGTCATTAGTTCAATCTATCAAACAACCAGAGACAAGAACTAAAATTACAGTGAATATAAAAATTGCATGGAAATGCCATCCATTTCACACCGCAGGCTATGAAACAGGCAACAGCTGTGACAAGGAAAAATATTCCCTTGCTCCTCACTGGAGATTTAGTTAGACAAGAACCTGCTTGGTGAAGGTAAAGCCAGTCCTGCCCTGGGGCAAAGGGTAGCCTAAATGACTTAGAAAATGTTATCCAAACCCCTTTTGCTACAGTCATGCCTGTGCAACACACTGCAGCACTGACTGTCCAGAAGTCTGTGTCTGCTGGCAGATGAGATCACGGTTACTACAGTAACCACGGTGGTTTTCTTTTCTAAGGGAGAGACAGAGGAGGTTTTTCTCCTCAAACTGTAAGTATGCTCAACTCACATGCTTAAAAGCCTGCTGCTGCCAGGCTCTTCAGACTAGGCCTGAACCAGACAGTAACAGCAATGTTTGGTCCGTGTGTGGGCACTGGTAGCATCCTCAGTACAGAGCTACAGAGGTGAGCACTGCTCTCCCAAGAACTTTGGAAAAAAATAATAAAATGAAAAACAAAGGTCCCCACAAATCTCCTTCCTTCAGATTTTAAACCTCCAGTTTTTAATATGGGCAAGTTAAAACCTAACTGAAATAGGTACAGAGGCAGAGAACCATGATAACCCAGTGCATTAAGGGTTCTCATTGGCAGGAGAAGTTTGGAGTGAGAAATTAATTAGAAAAAGTTACTTTTTCTAGTTACTTTTGTCTAGTTACTTTTTCTAGTTACTTTTGTCTAGTTACTTTTTCTAGCAAGTTTGGGGTGAGACTGGGAATTGCTGTGCACCCTGTAAGTCAGGTACATGGACTGCCCTCTGCAGTGGACATTAGGCTGTGTGTGGGTGGCATGTTCCTAAGTCACTGGCACTACTTTACAGTTCAAGCTGCACATGTAACTAACCCCTCCACTTACCCATGACCTTTGAATCTAAGTGTGAGAGCTTGCTCTGACACATTTATCCTTCTCTGCTTTAGACCTTCCTCCATTGCTTTACATTTGCTTTCTGTAACAGAGAAATAAACAGAATTCTTCCTTTGGCAACCTACTACCACTCTCAGTGGTACTCATATTGCTGACAGGGATAGTCTGTAATGCTCCTAATCCTCCAGTCCTTATTTGGGGAGTCATTACTTGGGAAAAAATCATTTTGAATCATCAACCTTGGCCTGAAATTGAACTGATGGAGACTTTATTCACCCCAGATGAGCATTAAATGCTCACCAGTAAGAGCAAAGGCTTTCTAAACTGGCCCTTACTATGCCAGTGGGACTTCACACCTCCCATCCCAGAGATGATCAACTGCAGAGATCATCCCAAGGATATTTCTATTGCCAAGTAAGTCTGAAGTTTTTTATGAATTTATTGATGCCTGGTTTTATGCCTAGTATCCCATCTTCACTGCCATATGTAAAACTTGGGGTTTTTCCCCACCCCCTCTCTGAAAGTCTTCCACTGGGATGAGCTTTTTCATACTGGGCATATCTAACAGGATCACAATCCCTTTCCCCCAGCCCATAGTTTCCTATCCTATTATATTTATGTCTCTGCTTGATTTTCTCTGCCAGCACATTTGTTGAGAAAATAACAGCCCTCAGGGGCAGATATTTCTTATATTTTCTTCATGCCTAAAATAATTGTACCTACTTATTAAAAACCTCACTGACAGTATGATACAATAACCTTTGTGATTTATTTATCTTTCAGTGAGCTGTAGAGAGAGCTACTGCCTCTTTTCCAACTTTGTGCTGTATAGTCCATCATCAAATGCAGTGCTGTGCTCTGATGTTTGCAACATCCTACAACAAGAAATTGGTCTTTGAATTACATTTATTTTACCCTTATCTAGTTGATTTACTGGTTCCTCAAATATTTGCTTCCTTATACTATCTTAATTGAAGATTCCTCCTGCCTATTTTTCCTTTCACCGCTATTCTGCAGAGAGCAACACTCTCCAAACAGCACGTTTATGCTGTCTTCTCCATTTTCTGTGTACACCACCATTCCTACTTTTTTTTTATCACTTTAATCTTAAAAAAAAAAAAAATCCAAGCAAAAGATTTCAAGGGTATCAAAACCATCTGGGTTCTATGATGTGTTTTTCCTTTTCCCCAGGGGAAGGCCTGCCTTCTGAAGGCACAAGCAAAACATGTATAGGAAGTAAAGGACCTCCTGAAGGCCCCTTGTCCTTGTCTTTTTCTTGTTCAGTGTTTTTCTGATGACTTGGCATGCAAGGCACTGCTGATTCCACACCTCTGGCCTGCAGTGTCTCAGCTCTGTGCCGAGGCTCTCGCAGAGCCCAGCTGGGAAAGCAGGAAGAGCCCCAGCAGACTGGGACAGCAGAGACAAAGTTTTTCCAGACAAACAATGAAGCTTTGCTAGCTCAGCCTCACTATCAGTGGGATCTGTACCTGAAAATGAAAAGCAGATGAAAAGATGTTCAAATTTAATCTGTTGGAGGGTGCTTGTTTTTTCAATCAGGTAACTGGAGTATGGGATCTCTCATCACAGAGCGAACTAAAACCCCAAAACTGTAAGTAAGCAGTAGCAAAAAAAACAAAACAGAAAAGGTACAGGTTCTTCCAGAAAAATACCAAACAGAACAGGCAATTCTTAAATATATTACAGGCAGGCACACATGGGGCCGATACAACTCAAGGGCAATGACTAAGAACTTCACTTTATGCTCTTTCCTGCACCATACCAACCTCTCATATAAAGCGATATTTATTGGCAAGGTTTTACACAAATTAATTCAATGCATTCCTTTGCTTGCTTTAACCCTTGTAGGTTTTTGTATCCTTCAGTGTCTCCTGTTAATCCTCAAAAGAGAAAAGGGAGATGGAGCACCTGATTATCTCCTCACAATATCACAGTGCATGTCATGGCACATGACGGCACTCCTTATTCTTTTCTAGTACCTGTTAAATTTTCCCAGGGCTACTAACACATTTAACACATTTGTAGCCCAATTTTGAAGCCTCCTCTTAAAGGAAAAAAAAACAAAAAACACATTAATCCAGAGCTATGCTTTGTTGAAATTTTTTTTTTAATACATCCAAAGAAGGCAACTAATAATGACCACAAATAGGAAAGCTTTGCCTGAAGTTGCTAATAATATTCTATCATCTTATCTTTAAATTCTTTTTTGTGGATTAGAGCCATTAATAATTATGAATCCCTTCAGCTTCATTTTATCTACTACAGTAACATAATCAAAATCATCCTGCTCTAAACTCTCTATAGCAAATCCTCTTTTTAAAGCCCTTGTTCAACGTCCTCCCTCATTTTAATTTCCTTTGCTGCTGCTTATTATACTAAAGCCTGGCATCTGAAAACTGAACTGTAGTGTTAACCATTTTTCCAGCACAGACCATACCTATTCTTTCTGGATATTAATGCTGGAAGTATATTTTTAAACACCAGGCTGCCTGCAGTGAAATGCCTTGCATTCCCATTGTGTTACTGTAAATACCATTATTATGAAGAAATGATTGACTTTGTTTAATACACTGTTCAAATAGTCTGCAGAGATGTCTGTGGTGCCAGTGTCATTCCCTTGCTTTAATTATAATTTTAATCATCCATGATATTCCGTTTGTTTGTGCAGTACGATAATTATTTTTTTCTATCACAAAGAACTCACACAATGTCTTAGTATTATTATTTTTTATTATTGATTTGCACTACACTCCTGCTCTCTCACTCTGCTAGATCGTCAGTTTCCGATGCTGCTCCTGAAAACCCACCATCTAATGGTACATCCTAAAATGGCCTGCTGCATCCTAAACCCCATCTAATTTCTTCTGCCTCCTACCCTCTATATGTAACCAGGGTATTTGACGACTCATGTAGGTTTGGGCTTGCTCCAGGCACACACTCACCTATAGGGCAGTGGAACCATTTGGTACAACCCCCAGACAGGGTCTGGCAGCTCTGGGACCTCTCAAACCCCTTTCCTTGCCCTGTGGCCAGTAACCTACACAAGACAAGTAACCTTCCCATCTTGTGGCAGACTACACCCTTTGCTTTCAGGTCTTTATATTCCCACAAGAGGGAAGATGTAAGAGTGAGGAGCCCAATCTCCTGTGTTTTTTCTGCCTTGGACCCTAATCCTGTACTGTCTTTAGCAGGTACATCCAGGGGAGCTTGCTCTGCCACATGAGTCCTGTATGTAGTCCCATAACGTGGCACCACGTGCGGCAGCAGACTGTAGCTGTTTGGGTCAATGCACCTCTGTCCTCACACGGTGAGCTCACCTCAGGCTGCAGCAGAGCACACAAGGCTTAGTTGCAAAGGACCAGGGTGTTGCTCAGCTCCTGAGGTCACTTCAAGCCCACTGGAAGCTCTGCCAGGGTCTAGAGGCACTCTCATCCTGATCACAGGCACAGCAAGGCATCATACCCAGAGGTGCCCAGGTGACTGTCATTGCCTTGCAGCAGGTAGGGAATCTAATTCTTTAACCAAGCTTATCCTAATCTAAGGTTATAGCTTTATTTCTAATTGAATACCCAGGCATGCAAGTGGAGACACTGAAGCCCTATTAACAGCTACCCTCCATGAAGCAGAAGACCCTGTAGCAGCATACTGTATATAATTATAAGCCACTGAACTATGGAATGTCAAAAATAGCAGAAAACGCTGGGTTTGTAGGATTTGCTGTATTAGTTCCTCAGAAGGAGATTCACTGATAGGTTTTGACAAAAACTGTCTTCCCCTGAATACAAATGTCAGGTTGCAATCAGCACATCCCTGCTAGCGCAGACTTACGGGGGCAGGCAGACGGCCACCGAGGTTCTGCCAAGGAGGTTCTGCCAAGGAGGTGTCACACAAGGGGAATCTGCAGCAGCTCTGGGCTGAGTTTGGGGGCTCTATGGTCCCAGTGCCCATCTGCACGTGCAGCACACAAACAGTCATGTACTCATCTCAGACTTTGAGAGCACCTTCAGGCATATTGAAAACCAGCCTAAGAAGAACATGCCTCAAGTCTGAATGGAGCAAATCTGGAAAACACCTTCAAACTCCTGCTGGGCTAACTGAGCCTACTGCTCCCCACAGCCTTCACACATTAACAGGGCCATGAAGGACTCCCTGGTCCTTTCCCAGACCTCTTGCTGCAGCAGACTCCCCGGCAGGCTGCACCCGGGCAAGGGAAGCATGGCTGACTGTAGGGAGCAATACCAGCACCCGACCCCCCAGTCTGCTCAGCCACCTGCAAGAAGCACATTCTCACCTCCTTGTGTTCATCTGAGAAGTCAGGGGGAAAAAATAACTCTGCACCTGATTATCTTCATCAGTCTTTGGATGCCTGCACATACTAGAGAGCCTGCAGGTCATCTCCAGAAACGAAATATTGCTTAGAAACAATTAAAGAGAGGCTCAGGCTGTGATGCTCTATTCATTTTTTTTAAAAATCCCTAAGCATGGTCTGTATTTGGTTATTGATTATTAGTTCATGTCCACACCTGGAAATGCAGCGAATTTTCTGTTTCTTTTCTGCTCCTGTAATTTCAATGAACAGGTGTTAGACGTGCTACGATGTCACTTGATACTCTGCTTTTATGTATTTTGTGGGTTTCTTAGCTCAGTGTGAAGGGTTTCTCATCCTCCAGCGAGCTGCTGGCAGCTGCCTGCCCTCTCCTGGCAGCCTGGGGCTGCAGAGAAGGGACTTGCCCATCAGGAGCCAGTTTCATGAAGAGTCGGGGACCCAAAGCAGATCCACACAAAGGTTCTCACAGGCTGCAGTGCATGCTGGAGTTTTCCAGTGATGGATTAATCTGGTAATGTGGACTGTATCAAAACACTATACATTCAAATGTACCTGGAACAACGCAAATATTACAGCAACTGTGAAGCATAAAACGGTGGAATCAGAGCAAGGGGAGAGGGGCTTTTTTGGTCTGTAGCTCCTGTATTTTACATCCAACAGCAAATAACATATGCATTTCCAGAACAGCTGTACCACTGATGTAAATACACCAAGTCAAGTATACCCACCAGAGGTAAATATGCTCCCCAGATAGCTACAAGGAAAGCATTAAACTAGGGCTAAAAACACTGAACATATCTTCACCTGTCTGACATGGACAGCAGACATCAGAGTGACCTGAAGAAAATGCAGAAGCTGCAGGTGGAATAAAGATCTCAATGCCACCAAAACCTGGGCAAGGTTGTGGGGCCTCAATCTGCGATCTTAGTTTAAAGCCATTACCCCTTGTCCTGTCACAACAAGCCCTGCTAAAATATCTGTTCCCAGAATTCTTACAGGCCCCCTTTATGTACCAGAAGACTGCAATCAGGTGTCCCCAGAGCCTTCTCTTCTCCAGGCTGAACAATCCCATCTCTCTTACCCTGCCCTCATAGGAGAGGTGCTCAATACTTCAGACTCCCTTAGAGGCTCTTTCTAACTTCCAAGCTTTCCTCGGGAAGGCTGCTCTCTATCATTCCTTCCAAGTGACAGCAAAGCTGAATCAGATGTGACTTAGAGAGATGACTATTAGCTTCCTAACAGTCCTGCTATTCCTTTTTAAGGCCACCCAGAACAATCATCTCCTTTTCTTTGCCTAGGTGGAAGACTAATTAGCACCTAAAGCACCAATGTGTATGCTGAGAGCAATGCTCTCTATGGCTGTGAGAGTCGTGCATTTGTCAGCTTCCATTTCACACTGCCTATCCAAAAAGATGAAATCATTCTCACTACATGGTGAAATTCACATATCATCCTCAGTCAGTTTGACTTCACATGGCTATTGCCAGGGAACAGCCTGTGCATCTTGACTGACAGTAGGGCCAGAGCAGAAAGAAGCTGATATACAACAACCTTGGTCTGTCTTTTGCATCACACAGTCTTTGTTTTCAGAGAATCATAGCATGGCTTGGACTGGAAGGGACCTTAAATATCACTAAATCCAACCTCCCTGTCACGGGCAAGGACACCCTCCACCAGACCATGTCACTCAAAGCCCTGTCCAGCCTGGCCTTTAACACTTCCAGCGATGGGGGCATGCACAGCTTCTCTGGGAAACCTGTGCCAGAGCCTCACCACCCTCACAGTAAAGTATTTCTGTCTCATATCTAATGTAAACGTACTGCCTTTTCTGCAGAGGTTATGCTTTTGCATTAAATACTGTCTTCCTTTTAATGTTGCTCAGCTGGGTTTAGCATGGTATAAAATGATTGTTGCCTTTAAAATAATTGTACAAAAAACAGCAGCAGCCAATGCTTAGGAGTGACATCCTTTTTTCAGCCCTGTGAGACATGAGTTAAAAGCCAATTCAGGCACAGGTAAAATACTAACACCAGTTCCCCAGCAGGGAGAGGAGGAATGCTCATCTGGAGCTAGGGTAGGACAGGGGCAGTTGTGGGGATGGGGCAGAGCACCACATACATATTCTCACCCTGCCTTCCACATTTTGCCCACTTCAGCCCAACAGCATCATCCCCTCACCCACTCCTGTTCTGGGGGCTGCCACCCGAGGAGACCGTGACAAGCTCCTACTACTGCTGTCAAGTCACTTAGCTTCAAGGACCTTGTTTACCAGCTCCCCACAGGGGTCCAGCACAGGCTGAGGGGCAGGCAGGAATGTCTGGAGCCAGCACTACTGTTCCTCCAGCCCCTCTCTGCTCTGAGCTCCCACACTCCTCAGGGAACAGTCTCGGCCTCGAGTCCCTGAGCACTTTCTGCCACATAAGGCTGTCCACAGCCTCGGGAAACAAGAAACCTATATGAAATATTATGCTTCAGAACTTGAATAGGGTTCAGCTGGCTGAGGGCAAGCTTCAGAGCCTGCTCCAAACTCTGTGGAGCTGATGGTAATGCAGAGACTCCCCCTGACTTCAGAGGGATGAAGTCCCAAGGGAAAATGCAAGCTGATCACTGACGTGCTTGCTGTGAGGCACAGGCTCAGAAAGGGAGATCTAGCACAAATCTCTTTGGTGCATCAAGTTACAAGTGAGTCCCCTGATGCTGCAGATGTTACAGGAAAGGTGAGCATGAGGTCTGGGTCTCCCAGGGTTTTTTGTTGTTTGGATTTTGCTGGAAGCTGCTGGTACGCAGAGACTTCCTTTCCTGATCTGCTTTTGCCCAAGTGTTTGTGCTTCACAGTCACTTAATTCAGTTAACAAACAAATTCCAAACTCACACAAAATCTTGGCATTTCAGAGCATTCCCATGCTCATGTATATCCTCCTTGCTAATATTTGCCCATTTCTTTCCCTATGTCCCCAGCCACTTCACTGCTATCAAAGCTTTCTCATCACATTCTTTCCTTAGGCTTTAGGCTCACAAACAAGCAGCATCCTTTCTTGTTACCCCCACAGAATACCAGGATATAAAGGACAAACTGCAGTGCCGATACAAATATCAAATTAGCAAAAACAAACAGGAGCAAAAGCCTTCATGTAGAAGTTTTCATGGGAAAGCCCAGGAACAAAACGCCACCATGTGTTTTTCACCCCACACACCTTCCCAGGCTTTGTTAGCAGTCCCTGTTTTTCCAGTCTCTGATGGAGGAACCCTGAGCACTCTGACTCTCAGTTGTAGATTGAGGGCAGGGAATAGCAAAGCAGATCACACACCATTGAGACACAGACTGGGCAAGGCAAGGGCTCCCATTATCCAAATTCTAGTAACTATGTAAGTGGAGGTTCTCCTCCACTGCTGGGATGGGCTGAGGAGGTACACAAAATGAAAAAATCCCTGTCCACAGAATATTATTTGCTAGCCTAACATCTGTTACTTTTTAAGTAGGTGTTTAAGGAAAGTTGTCAGGCCACACAGTTACTATTTATTAAAATCCTGCAGGTCAATAGGGGAATAACTACACTTTATTGAATAGATAAATTATACATACTAACAAAAATTCATCATAACTGGAAAGTGAGGGGCTCTCTTCTCCAGCTCTCACAATATCTTTCAGCATACTGTGTAATACACAGTGTGTGTGGTTTCCATTATGGAAAAAATGGTTTGTTGACTGTGACAGGCTGCAATTAGACTCTAATACAAAGCAGGGCCAGTGTAGCACTTGGTGTTCATGCACCGTGCATCACAATGGGAGCTCAGTCTTGTTTCCTGTTCCTTGTGCCTGCCATAATGACCATCATTAACAACAAGAGTGGGTAAAAGCCTTTTCTTTGCATGCAGTCGCCTACGTATTCCATAAAAAGGAAGTGATGTTACACTGACCCTACCAAACATGAATGGAGCTAAGAAATTAAGTTCTCTCTGACACTGTATTTCATCATGACCTGGGTCATGTAGAAATTCAAAAGAGGGAAGAAATTACAAGGTCACACTGGAGAAAACTCAGCTTAGCTGTGTATTTCCTGAACTGGAGGGAGCTATTTGCTTACTCGGGTGCAAGAGGCTGCAGCAGCCAACACAGATGATGTTAAAAGAGACCGCATGTGAGAGGAAGCATGAGCACACGGGGTGTTACCTGAGCAGGGCTATTCTGATCTCTTCTGAAGAACTGGTGAGGAAGCTGGCAAGAAAAGAACTCTGAGGGGCTGTCACAGCAGCTGCACTAGGGAATAGTCCCTGGTGACAGAGCCACTGGCAGCAGGGTGAAAGCTCTGGAAGGTCATTTCCCATCTCTGGCTTTCTTTGTTTTCCTCTGCAAGCAGCTCCCATTCAGATGCTGTGATAAAGCAGGTTTCTCATTTGCATTTTCCAAAACAGGCTGATGGTTTGTTTGCTTTTATAAAAATCTTTCCTATGACCTTGGCTGGAGAAAACCCTCAAACTGCTTCTGCTATTTGACATGAGCACTCGTAAGAGGACATTTTGGCAGTTCTCAGCCCATGCACGTCAGTGGCAGCTACCCCGTGGCTCCCAGGTTTCAGGTCCAGGAACTCAGCCTTTCAAGCAAGACAGTTTGATATAAAAAACCCCACAGTATAGATAGGAAATAGAACATTGCAAGTGTCTAATTACTGTTCCTCTGCTGCCCCAACAATTAAGAGCAATGCTAAACGATCTGTGGGCTGTCACCCTCATGCCCCAACTATGTGTTCTGAAGGGTTGATTTCACACTCAGGAGGGTACATGGCACACAAGGAAACAAAGACCCCTATTTTTGCCTAGGCAGTGACTGCTTGTGAAAGCCCATGCAGCAGCTTGTTACAGCCTCTGTCAGTGACAATGCTGCCAGGCATTTAAAAGAGACAAGCAAACATCTGAAAGATCTGCAGAAAATAAAGCAAATCACCAGGGCTAGGATTTTCCAAGGGAAATTAAGTGGGACAACCTTACTGAAGAGTGGACCTAAAATACTGTGAATATTGCTGTCTTGCTGTGACCATATTAACTTTATTGTGACTTAGAATAGACCTGACAACCCCATATGTGATCCAGAATAGCTTCACACAATGCAAGACGCTTTTATTCACCTCCATTAAGAAGATTTCCTGCCTCACAGAGCCTGACCGCAGGCAAGGCACAGCGTTAACGAGAGGGAGGCTGAGGGAAGGGCGGCGGCTCCCGAGCACAGACATCAGGAGTGAACAAGCAGAGCTGGGTGTCACGGACACAGAGCCTTGGAGGAGGATGTACAAGATGTGTTTTCTATTGAAAAACCTACCCTCTTTGTTCAAGGAAACATTAAGTGGTTTCGTTTCTCTGCTGCAAACAATTCACTTCCTCCTTCTTCTAGCAGAAGGGAGATGTGGGGATTTTAGGCAGAACATTAACCCCAAAGAGAGGCCACCTCTGAAACACCTACGTACACCAGTCACTCCTGGCTGCCTCAGAAACGCTGGTTTGCTGCTTGACCTATTTCTGGCTTCAGCAGAGGAGAAGAAAAACAACTCACCATTGATTTTGCAAGTAGCTGTTCTTCAGAATAAACCAGTCCAAACCCTGTGTTTATTTTGCTTCCTGGGGATATGTCAGAGAAGTCACTGGAGAAGTTACAGAGATTTAGAACGGGAGATAAAGAGAACTTATTTTCAGTTCAAGAGCTTGATGCTTCCTAAAGCTACCTACCTGTCCCAGATATCCCCTTCCTACAAGAGTTTGGTAGAAAAATACATCTTATAAATGCCAAACCCTATGAATTAGGAAGTGGCTCTGATTCCCCAAAGGAAGGGTGTAGAGCAGGCTCTTAAAGACTGATGATAAATGATAACCTTCCACACAGGCTCCCAGCATGAAGCACAGCCACAAACATCCTTTCTCAACAGTCTCTTCCTCTGCCCTCGCTGCCACCTCAGCCCAACCAGCTTTTCTTTCTGCTGCCGAGCGGGGGATGTGCCCTCCCTTTGCCCATCCTGTCACAGCTGGAATGTCCTCCACTGGAAAGCTGCTCTTTGCTAACTAGAGAAAAGCTGCTCCCGAGCCCCTGAATAGGAAATCAAATGGAAATCTCCTGCAGCAGTAGCGTTTTTGCCCAGCAGGAGACCCGCGTTCAGGGAGAAATGCTGTGCAGGAAGCAGGTGGGTACATCTGACCTCTGCAGAGCCCCATCCCCACTGGATGCAGGTCTTCAGGGAGGGCCCAGGCAGGCAGCAGGAAGCAGACATCATTTCTGGCAGGTTTCAATCAAAGGCTCTAACTTTCAATACTCGGTTTTGTGATGGGTAGAGGCAGCAAAGCAAACGCTGCCCCAGGTGCGGTGTCCCAGGCAGGTGCAGCGCTGCGGGTGATTGCTTTTACATCAGGTGTTACTGACTGGGGTCTCGGGCATTAGCTCAGATCACAGCACTGGCAGCAGTCACCTTAGAAATTAAACAGGTGACATCTGCCCACGCAGAGCAAAGTGAAATGGAAGCAGGAGGCAACACCATGACAACACCCACCAGCTAATTTTTTTTTTTCAGCACAAGATGAACACGAGAGCAGACAGGTTAGGTGAGAGGAGAGTTCTTCCCAGTGCCCTTCCCTGTCCCCGACAGTAGCCACCTCATAAAATCACAGAATATCCTGAGTTGAAAGGGACCCACAGGGTTCATCAAATCCAACTCCTGGCTCTGTACAGAACAGCCCCAAAAATCACATCATGTGTCTCAGAGGCTGGGGAAAGCGTGTAGTGAAGTTTCCCCAGAATATTTTGTCCGAGGAACTGAATCCTCCCTCCTAGACTTATGGCAGAGGTCTGGAAATGCCAATATGCCCACACAAGTCCTGTGGTAGGAAGCATGGAAGTGAAATGCTCTTTGAGGCTGACCCAAGAAAAAAAGTTGGGGTTCACAGCTACAAGGAAGCTTCTGTGCCGAGGAGTGCCTTTGGGAGGTGTGCAAGAGAGGCAGGCACCAGGACGAGGGTAATTGCTGCCCACCCAGGGCCCTGCCCAGCAAATCTCCTGGTTTTGCAGATGCAGGTGAGGGTGTGTCTCCGGGCAGGCACAGGAGAGGGAGCTGCAGGACATGCTGTTCCTGTTTCCCTGTCTGCCTCAGGAGACTCAACCCAGCCACCATCACCTGCCCAAGAAAGCTTGAAAGAAGGAGGAAAAAGTTGATCAATTTGTGATGAAAGAAACTGTAAATCATGCATGTAAGGGACATGGTGACAAGGACAATCAGCTGTCACTAATGAAGTCCTGGGTAAGAGAGAGATGAGGAAGCAAAACACTGCACTCTCACCTGGCTCCTGCAATTATACACCCAGAAGCATTAAGCATAATTAATTAAACAGAGACACCTATTTTTGGAGTTAGGAAGATACAGAAAGTGTCTAAAAATTCAGATGCTCCTAAAAGAGAGTGGGGAGAGGAGCTACAGAGAGCACATCCACTGCCTGGAAAGCACCAGCAGTGCCTTGCTTTTCTCTCCTGATCACTGCCAGGAGAGCATCTCCCATCTGGGGGTCACAGCAGCACAGGGAGGATCCACAAACTCAGGCAGCAGCATAATTGGAGATTTCGTAATCCAGGGCCTTTTCCCATGCCTGAGGACAAACTGCTCGATCAGCACCTTGCAGTCAAACCTGGGCTATCAGATATGTTTGGTATTCTGAGGAGGAACTTCAGAGGGGCTGGAGAAACAGCAGTTTCTCCCTTGCCAGAGGCTGTGTCTGCCGGTAAGGAGACAAAAGAACATCCAAACTGAAAACAAGGCAGCTAGGTGGGAATTTCCCCTCATTATAAGTATAAGGAGCATTTTCCTACTAGGAGAAGTTGGGAAAAGAGATATAAAAAGTCCTCATCTCCTAAATACACTATTTTTTTGTCAGCAATTTAGACCTAAAAACTCCCCTTGAGATACTCCTCTCAGAAACTGGAGCTGTAAAATCTGCAAAGGGATGATGCTTTTTACCGAGGAATGCACAAGCCCTTCAGAAAGGGATGCTAGCAGGAAAGAGAGCCACCATCAGGCACGTCCCTGTTGAAAAACTGTTTGCACATAATCCCAGTGTGACCGCATCTTTTGGGGAGGTTTTAGTCACTGGTGGTGTTTACTTGCTCACTGGCCCTTAGGGGCTTTCTCAGCTGATGCCAAACCAACTTCTCAGACGTATGTCACACAGGAAAGTCATCTGTCTGTAATAGTGCTCTAATTTTGTGATTGCTGCTGTGCATCATGCATGGGAAGCGACTCGAGGAACTGGTAAAGGACCAAGATCTGAAGTGTCTCTGGACAGCTACTGCCACATCTCCCGTGGCACAGTCAAGGCCTGTGTCCCAGAAGTACAAGCGGTGCCCAGATGTGAACAGGGTAACAACTCACTTCTCACTGACCTGGGTGAAATGAAACACGAGGGTGCCTGAGCACCCTTCATGCTGTGGGTGTAAGTCACCCTACATACTACCCCTGCCAGACCCCAGGCAGCTCTCACGCCACCCTTGTGCCTCTTTACAACCTGATCCATCAACTGAGCCTTACACAGTGACTAAGACCACCAATTTCTCAAGCTGTGCCAGGATTGTTGCCACAGTTCCTATGCAGTGCAGGAGGACCCTAGAGACTCTTTCATGTCATCATCCTGTAGCAAAAAAAAAAAAAAAATCTGTGAAGTGATACGATGAGAAAGTTATCAGTTGTTTCAGTGACTGCAGATACTGCCTGCCCAGTGCTGTGGTTGCTTTTCCTCTGGCACTCACAAAGGATCCAAGGCTATTTTTTTTCCCCTAGGACTGGAAATAAATCACTCCAATGAGTTGCTTTTCTTGAGGTGCTACAAAAACTACAGTGGATATGTTATCACTGGTAACAGATTTAGCCTGCAGGACCACGTGTTCATTTAAATTTTAACATTTAAAAATAGTTTTTGGTGGTACCACGTAAATATAACGTACGGCCAGCACAAGTGGATGCAACTTGAGTGACGTTATGTGACTGGAAGTTATTTATTTCTGCCTCTGACAGTTACTGATGAAACCCTGCCTTGTCACTCCTCCTTTCAGGACACTGGAGTGACTCGGAGAAGGAAGAGCATGCAGGAGACAATACCACCTTTATGATCACACTGCTGCTTGTCTCTATCACACCTACCTGCCACACAACTATCTGGGAGGAATAAAACATTTACTGCCTTGACAAAACGATTGTGGCTGATTCCCACCACTGCCAGAATTCTAGCACTGCCTGAGAGCCGAGGTGTCATCTGCAGATGTCATCCTGCTTACCTTGCTACCATTGCAACCTGCTGTTATAAGCTTGATGGGACAAAAAAAACCAGTTGTTTTCTCTGAAAGCTTTATAAGGAAACCCACTGGGAGGTGGAAGATAGTTGAATTTTGAGCAAAGAAAAGCCTCTCTTGGGCAAAGCCTGCTCCTGAGGCAGAGGCACTCTGCTTTTCTCTCCAAGTGCCCTGGCAGCAGCCGCAGGAGGAGGCCCTGCCATGCTCACCCCAGTCCCTGTGCCCAGAACCACTGCCTGCAGGGCATGGCTTTGCTCCCCACACCCTCTCAAGGCTCACAGGCTGGCCAGAACCAAGCAGATTTAAACCATGTCCCTGGCAGAAGCTACAGCTTCTCCTACAGGTGCCAAGGCCTTGCCCTGCAAGACTACCACAGCCTCTCAAATAGTCTCCTAGCCTCTCTTTTCCTCCTTTCCCCTTGACAACAAAAATTATAGTTTCCTAAAATACAGATGCTTTCCTAAAATACACAGCTGTAGCTCTGCCTGGCACAAACCAGCTCAGGCCATGCAGTTCAATCTTGCTGAATTTACAACAATCTGAGAGCAGGATCCAGTAAGTGGCAATCAAACAACTTGGCCACTTAAAACAGAGGCACTGAGCAGCAAAACGAAAGCTGGCAATGCCTTTATACAGGCTTAGGCCAAGCAAGAGCCAAGGGAACAAAGACAGCACAGAAGAGATGCCGTGTCCTACCTTGTTGGAGGTGAGAAAGAAAGCAGGGATTTGGGGAGACCAGGAGTTATCTTTGCAAGGATTTCTTGCAAGGAGATTTCTTGCAAGGAGATATCTTTGCAAGCCTTCAGCACACAAAGCAAGGTGTGCTCAGAAACACAAGGTTTTCTCCCCCAGCCCAGCTAACAAAGGGTCCTGATGAAGGCAAACGGAAGGACATCTATCCTAGCATTTCCCAGCTGCACCTAGTGGGATAAGCATTCCTCACACCATGATTTTTTTGCCCCATGCTCCATCTTTGCAACCGACTGTGCTGTCTGGTGTAGCTAGACGATGTCCAAGGGCTGTCCTGTGACAGCGTTATCTTTATGGACACAATGACATGAGGAAAGGGAAGGGGAGAAGCAGCAACACGAAACACTGACTGGCAGAGCCCAGAACAAGTTTTTAGGCCTGGCATTTAAGAAAACTATTTCTGCTGCAAAATAAACAAGATCTAGAAATAGGAAAAGAAAAGCTAGGGAAGCCCTCGGCATCAATCTTAGAGTCTGGGTTTTCAGAGAAACCGGCTTTTAGAGTCACAGGCCCATCTGCCAGGTGGCATGTCTTGTTCAACTGAATCCTCACCGCAGACAGGCTTTTAGCTGAATTTGTTCAAAAAAAGCCAAACAAAGGCAAACCAACTCAACCCTCAAAACCACACATGCAGAGAAAACTGTCACAAATGCAAAGGCTTGTCATTTCCTATCTTTCTTAAAACAGAGGTTCTTCCCTAACCCCACGAACATAAGGAATCAGGGAAATTATAGGTCTGTATTACAACAACAAAAATCAGTTAGTTTGTTCCATAGAATCTTTAAGGTTGGAAAAGACCTCCAAGAGCATCAGGTCCAGCCTTTGACCAAATACCACCATGCCCACTAAACCATACTGTGAAGTGCCACGTCTACTCAGTGTTTGAACACTTCCAGGGATGGTGACTTTACCACTTCCCAAGGGAGCCTCTTCCAATGCTCAGCCACAGTTTCAGTGAAGAAATTTTTGCTAATATGCAACCTGACCCTCCCCTGGTGCAACTTGAGGCCTTTTCCCTTTGTGCCATCACGAGCTGCATGGGAGAAGAGGCCAATTCATGAGACTCAGGGTGGCTACTGTATAGGCAAAGTATTTGGACTGAAGAATCCTACATTCAGAACATTAAGGGCAACAGTACAGCATCAAGAGCAATATTAGCTGCAATATAGCTTCAGTTCCATAGGATCATCCCAGACATTTGCTGGAAGTTGTGCTTATATTCACATTTTATTTCTTTTTAACATTTAACAAAAGATGGCGCTGCAGAAGTTAGAGGGGAAGAGAGACTGGCCACAGTCTCCCCCTCTGCAGTCTGTTCTGGCAGTCAGCAGGGAATTGCCACACTTACCCACGTCTTTATTTAACGCTTCAGTTGTTCTTCACACTCCTGTACAGGAGATGCCAGGCTTGCAGACAGGTCTAGCAGCAGGTGCACCAGGACTTGAGTGCGATGTGAGGGAATACAAACACCAGCTAATTAAATCTATTGTTAAAACAATTTGTTTCTTGCTGGGGCCGAGTCACCTGACAGTGCTTAAACAAGACAGGTTTCATTTCTGAGGGCAGACTGCCATCTTCACTCAGGAACCCCTCATCCCAGTCATTTTAGATTTAAAACACACATCCACAACAGAGAAATAACAATAAAATAAAAAACCCAAGGCCAAAACTCTGAACTCTTCTCTAGGAGGAATATTGTTCAGTGGGAAATTCCATTATTTAGCCAAGCAGCAGGAGCTGCTACAATAAGCAACAGTGGAAAGCAATGAGATCCACAGCATACAAATCACAAAGGTCTATTTCCGAGGAACACCTGCCCCCAAGAGGGCACTGTGATATTATATATTCCTCCTGGCTTCGGCACTGGGATATTATAAATATGTCATGGCATGGGAGCACCCATGGCCTGAACAGTGGGGCAAGGGCATGGCATCCCTGCAGCCCAGCCCAGCTCCCTGCTCCACAACCACTGCCAGCACGGCAAGAGGAGCACCTGGATTCCGCCTTGGATGGATTCATTTCCCTTTTAGAGAAACCTGCAGGCTGGAAAGCGGCAAAAAGCCCCATTTGCTGGAAAACAGTGAGCAAATGTAATGCAAGATCTGCTGCTACTGGTGTGAACAGGTCCGTACTCATTCCCCACCCATCCCTTGGCAGCTGCAGGTGATAAGCCTCAGTTTGCCTTGGAGCTTTTCCTCCCAGGGGCACAGCTCATTTCTTGCTTGATTTCTCAGGTAGTTTCAGCTTCAAATACCATAAAGGCCTGTGCAGTGAGATGCTGGATGGAGTAAACAAATGGTGTCTGCTCAGCAAACAGACCTCCAGACCCTGTCAGCTGCCTCCAGCCTTGCTCCCAAAGCGCCTGCCTCCCTCTCTCTTTGATATGCGCACACCAACTCTCTGGTCCAAGATAACCCCCTTCTCCACTTAGAATGTGCCTTTAGAATTTGCCCTTACTGTCTTTCACATCTCAGTCTGAACTTTCTCATCAGTCTTGACAGCTCTGAAGCTCTTTGGTTTGCATGTCTAGCCTGTCCTCTCCCTCAGTCCCCCCAGACTGGCTGATCCAGGGCTAACCAGACCTGTGGGAGAAGCCACTTCAGGGGTTTGTTGGACACCTTTGGGAAAGTTTTTAGCACCTGACTCCACAGCACCTTATGAAATCAGCCTTTGATAACATCCACACCATTTAAAGGCATTTAAACATTTGCTTCATAGCGCTAAAGCTTTGCCATCACCTTTCCAACCCTGCCTACCGTAGGCTATCATAGCCTAATAATTGTGCAGTCCTTAATTGGCCACAAATTACTTACAATATGTGCCAGACAGCTAAATCTCTGAATACATCATGCTCTCCACAGGCAGGTAAGGAAATCAGTGCAAGAAAAAAGTTAAGTATTGTTCATTTGGGATAGTTAGCAACAAAATGCTTACCTGCTTTTCTAAGTTATATTTGGATTTAACAGACATAACCTGACATGGTAAGAAAAGCTTCTTACTTCTCAACTTTTCTCTTGACCTTCATCACCACCCATTGTCAACTCCATTTCCACTAACCCAAAGTCCCTTGCTGTGGCTTTTGAAAGCTCTGCCCTGCTTAAATCCTCACCTGAAGCCCTCTCCCTCCTGTCAGGGCAGCCATGAGTAAATACTGGCTAATTCTGCCTGGGGACAGACAGCAGGCACACAAACACAGATAAGCAAGTCACCAGCAGTGGCAGGCTTTAATCTTTCATCTATGAAAGAAGTTTTTTGTGGATCCTGAAGCAACAAGGAGAGCCATGAGATATCCCCTGCTTTCAGGAGATGTGCAGCAAGGTGCCCCAGTTCCTACCCACAACTTGGTTACCAGCTGCCCAGCACCAAGGGGATCTCAGCAGGCTGGCTGGGCCCTCTCCCTGACCTTGAGGAGGGGTAGGAAGAGCAAGCTTAGTGCTTCTCTTGACCCAGCAGCCTGTCAGTCCTGCACAGCCCTTTCCTTTACCTTGTGAGGATGTTTGGAGGATCTCCCTGGTAAGCACTCAGGAATCAGCCACTTGAAGGCCAAGCCAAGTGTCTGCAGCATAGGCCAAGAGAAAATCAGCTTCCCAGCTTTCGGAAGGGAGGTGGTGGGAAGGAGCCATCTGAACAAAGACACAGAGAGATCAACACCTCCATCCAGGAAAGGGTGTGTTGAAAACTGAGGCCAAGTCCCCCCATCTGCTCCCCTCTCTCCCCAGACATGCCTACCCCTCTCAGCAGGCATTACAGCACTAAAAAGGAAAGCTTGCTTCCCTATGCAGCTGGTTTTCCTTAGCTCTGACAAGCCAGGACTTATTTTCCTCTCACCACAAGGATGGAGGCATATGATCTCACTTTGCTTCCTCTTTCCATGAGAATTTTCGTACGAAGTCTCTCAAAGACAGACCTGCCAGGAGCGTCTTCCTGCTCCTATAACAATTCACTTGTCAGTGCCTGCTTAGCCCCCTTTGTCTCCCTCTCCACTCTAATTTATTGCTTTCAGGTTTGAGATTCCAGGCAGGTGTGGTCTGACAATCCCAGCTGCAAAATCCTGTTTGCAGACCAGTTCACGAACCCTTCCATCTTTCATCTCTATTGGCACCTACTGAGGCATTCACCAGCTGCTCCAAGAGGTGGTGATAAGGCCTATTGCCATACATCTATTCCCTCTGATTGCTTACAAACCCATTTTATGTCCCTCACATGCTTTAAATTCTAATTTACATGAAGAGATGTTTCTGGCACGAGGCATGCCAGCCTCGGGTTTCTCTTTAGTGTCTGAACAACTTTGGTTAATCAAGTGGGTATCCACAGACTTTGCTGTTTGGTGGTGTTCCTGTCATCCTGCTGAATTTCTAGGAGACTTTGTACCGGTCCCACACCCAGCTTCTCTAGTTTATTCTGTTTGAAAAGTGGTTAAGGGCAAGCTGTGAGGGCAAACAGCTGTGGTGGTCACAGCCACTTCTGATCACCAGGAATGCAAGGTCCCAAAACTGCTTATCTGTCAAAAGGATAAAAACTCCAACATAGTCTGAGTACCTGAAATACACCAGTCCTTGAAACATGAGAGAGAAGAGAGAAAATGCAAAACCAGCACGTTGCCAAGCACAGCTTTCTGACTACCTGAGACCTTGGTTTTCTCCCTTGCCTGCACTGCTGTTGCTGCCAGTGAGGAGCCACAAGACCATGGCCAAATTTAGGGTGCCACTGTACACACACACAATGTCAAACATTTGGAGACAAGCTGGTACTTTTGACTTCCCAGGTCTGTTCAACACCAGTGCCTAAAATAACCTCACAGACATCTTGATTTTGCCAAAAAGGATCTAGGGCAATGACAGCAATTCAGCTCCTGAGGCAGCTTCAGTTCAGTATGTTTTTCATGGGATCTGCCCCATTTTTAAAACTGCTCAGACATCACAGACCAGTGGTCAGTTACCACTCTGAATAGTTCTTGGCAATAAAAGGGCAAATAACGTCACTATTAAAAT
Organism: Climacteris rufus; assembly: GCA_013398175.1. Lineage (NCBI taxonomy): Eukaryota > Metazoa > Chordata > Aves > Passeriformes > Climacteridae > Climacteris > Climacteris rufus. Next base: position 251,979 of record VZRZ01004144.1, read on the forward strand.
GAGAGTACTTGCCAAGTGTCATTTTCTTCACTGGCCATGCCCTAGATGATGAGTTGCTGTACCTGTTACAGGATGGCCTCACCTTGGCTTGTTCCCTTTGGTACTGATACCTAGAGGTTGTAGTATAGCTCCATGGGATTACTGGGGAATTCTCAGGTGCAGAATTTTCACCAGCCTCCTGCATCTGCAGCATCCAGACAGATGGAAAATAGTGCTTCAAGCAGTGGGCTTTTTACCAGGCCAGCATTCTCTGGGAAAGTAAACCAATCATAATTTCAAAAGTAATAAAATCACATACATGATAAAACATAGAAAACTTCTGTTAAAGGTTTTCTTTACCCATTGCTGGCAAGATGATCTTGGTAGCTTCAGCATCTGCTGTGAAAAACTGTGGTTACCCTTTGTCCTACCTATAATGACTTAGGAAAGCAAAAATGTTAACATTATTTTTACTTGTTCTGCAGCAGTTTGCTCATTCCCATATTCACAGGGTACTAAGCAGTAAGTTCTGGTCATGAACTTGCCACAAATTGGGCACCTAGGAATTCCTTGACTGGTCTTGAACATTGCAACCCTTGGGCAAAATATTTCTGCTTGTATGGAAATAGAGGTATTTAAAGAAATCTCAAGGGCTCCATGCAAGTGCAGAGGTCGTTCTACACATTGTAACTTTCAGCTTCATGGCATAAGGTATAAAAATACGGTTTGTTATGGCTTCTTGGACATCTGCATTCACAGGAGTTATGTTTTGGTACACTTGTGCCAGCAGGACCCATGTTACGCTCAACAGTGCCTGCTCACATATGAAATTCCTGCCCCAGAGGTGTCAGTCTCTCATCAGATCAATGGCAGGCTCTGAGACTCACACAACCCTGCCCCAGGGGTCAGGGGCAATGTGTTCACAGGGGGAGGGAGAAGTTCCCAAAGCATGCATTGTCTAATGGCCCTTCTTGCCTCCCTGGTTTGCCATCTGCATATCAGCTGATATCTCAGTAATTACACCGAGGTAGGGCTGCCTCAATGAGCTTAGGCAAGAGGGCAGCCCCCCAAAAGGCACCACACAGGCATGTTATTAGTGAAAAAAATCTATGGGATGATGCAGAAAGAAAAAAGTCCCTCCTCTGTTATATGTCATGGCTTGTGTGTTCTTCTCCAGTGGAAGGTAGCTGTACACAGAGCAGAAGCCCAGAGACCTCCAGCTGCATCAGCTTCTCAGCAAGGCTGACTTACCTGGATGGTCCTCAGGAGTTATCAGCCCTTTGGAAGAGGAGTGGTCCTTCAGGAGCTGATCAGCCCCGTCTCAGAGGGACTAACTTCAGGCCAGATTGATGCACAGTCATGCCACCAGGGTCAGAAACATCCCATGATGAAAACCCTGACAGTGAGCTCCAATAATTTATACCTCTGCAGACCAGCTCCTCGTGCTCACATGCCACACCTAACAAAACAGTAATTGCTGCTTGATTTCTAATTGCTCTCATTAACAAGAGCAATGGAACAAGTCAGTTCTATAAGCTCAGCTTTGGTGCAAAAAATGCACCAGAAAGGACAGAAGCTCAACATTCTTTTATATATGTTGGTAGTGAGTGCTCTGCTAAAGTGTGTCTGTGTGACCTAACTATTTAAACCACAGGTAGCAGTGCTTGAGGTGCAAGAATTGAAAGCAAAAGAGATTTTTGGGTGCATTTTTATACCAATAAATGTTGAGCCAGCAGCCAACAAGGTAAAAATCCGTTTCTCTGAGATCTAAGGACAGCACAGAAAGCTGAGCTCAGCTGTCGTTCCTCCTCCTCTGCCTGACAGTGCCCTGCCAAACCAACCCCTCTCATCCCAGTGTCTTGCTGCCTGCCTTTGGAGCTGCTGGCAGCAGCCCCGGGCCGTGCTGCCGGCTGTGGGGCAGGAGCACAGGGACGCACAGCAGTGATGCCTGCAGCCAAGCCAGCTCGCAGAGCTTCAGCCTGGAGCATACAGGAGGGGGAGCTTTTGCTACGATAGCTGCTTCCTCCATGTGAAACCAGGACTTTCTTCCTTATCTCCTTCAAGCCTTCCCACCCCCGGGTGCTGCAGCAGCATCTGAATGAACAAGGCTTTTTCTGGGCTCCGAGGAGGGCTTACTGAGACTGAAACTGCCCGCTTCAGCCAAGCCTGCAGAAAGCCTCCTGAAAGGATCTGCTCGCTCGAGCAGATGGAGAATTACCAGCAGTGCAGGACTCCACAGTATTACTCCTTACCACTGCAATCTGGTTCATATCTGCCACTTTGGATTTTCCACGGTGGTGTGGGCACTCCCTCTTCTGGTTATGTTATTATAGGGGTTTCAATGGCATTTCCCATAAGTGAGGATTTACCTCTAGGTTTTGGGAACTTGCCTGTGATGTGAACACCCATTCCTATTTTAAAAGACACACTGAGCATCAGCCAAGCCCCTAAGGAAGTCTGCACACATCTTTCACAGGAGCAGCAGCGGCATTTTTCAGAGGTTACTTTTGTAGTAAGTGGGGAAGGGAAGCCTGGTCTAAGCATTTTTCCTCATAAAAATGCCTGCATTGGTTCAGTTATGTTTAGGCATCTCAAAGTTCCCCACTGCTCTGAAAAGTCCAGCTCAGACCTCTGCTGAAGTCACTGTGGTTATGACTCAAGGGCTAAACTTGTCAGGAAATCATGCATATCCAGCAAAATGGGTTTCTGCATCTGGCCTACTGATTGCTAGGTGGGATTTTTTTGTGTTCAGTAACCACAGTTTCTGGACATTATGGAAATGGCTTCTTGCTGTTCTGCTTTGGAAATAAGAAAGCTGGGGGCATTCATTTGATGGCCCAAACATGCCTGGTGGTATATGCCTGGCAGCCACATTTCCATGGCATGTTGAATTCCCATACTTCCAAATGGCCTGTAGAAGTAGCATCTGAAATGGGAAAGTGGTTTATTTGCACCCACAATATCTAAGCAGATAAAAGTCGATATGGTGACTGCATTACTTTCTCTTAGCATCAGAGCTAAGCACCCCTGCAGCACATATAGACCCATGTTTGCAGCTTTGAGCTAATTTCATTTCCTCAGGTGACTTCAGAATACTGACAAGATGGACTCACAAGAAAGATTTTCTTTCATCTTATTGCCATTCCTCTTTATAACTGACTTGCAAAATGAAACATATATTCAAAAATTAAAAATAGCATTTGGGCTGGTACTTAGGAAGACAGGGGTTTTGTGGTCCTAGGCCTCTTTGTGCAGCTGGAAAGGAAATGTGGGCTCTGCAGGGAGGACAGGATCCTTGAGCAGCTTAAAAAAAAACCAGTACAAACCAGAAACAACTGTGAAAGCCAAGGATAGAGCACCTGGAGCTGACACTGGCCTGAAATGCAATGTGTGATGGGAGGGTTGCCTTGCTCTGGAGTGGGTGTTGTGGCCCAGCCCAGCTGCCCTCTGCTCAATTTGACTGCCACCTTATGGCAACTAAAACTGACTAAAAGCTTTTGAAATCCAAGTTACAGAAGGTCTCTGAAGGATCTCTGGTCTCACTTCTTCTCTGCAAGTCTCCAAAATATCACTTTGATAAAAACAGATGAAGAGTGATTCCAAATTCAAGAAACCGAAAAGCTGTTTCTTCTGGAAGATGCATTCAGAGTTCCTCATCCACCCCACACAAGAAAGCCTCCCTAGTAATATAGTAACTCCATGCACTGTCACCAAAGAGGTCAATATTTATAGCCAGCCAAGGTGGTTTGCAGCTAGTGCCAGTAGAAGTCACTCCTTTGTACCACTCTATGTAGTTAGGATTTTCATGTAACTAATACCTTGCAGAAAACTGGTATAGATCCCCAAATGGGTCCCTTATCCCAGAAAGCTGACATTTTAACTCTCCATCCACACAGCCCTATTTTGAGAACTCAAGAGGCTGAAAGGGTAAAAATACCCACCCCCAGCGGAGTTCTCCCCTGTGCATGTGGGCATGCCAGGGGCACCCATGAGCAGAGGGGACCCACCAGACACTCATGTCACCTCCCAAAGGTGCTGTCACACACAACATTGCCCCCATCACAATGCCTGGGTGGGGCATGGAACCAATGGTTGCCGTAGGTGAAAGTGAGCAGTTGCCATGCATCAGACTTTACAGCTTCCAAATCCTGGAGCAAGACACCAGCTCCAATTAAGCCCATCGGGATCACACATCATGTCAAGAAGTGATGGAGGAGAGAAGTTACTCAACGAGCTGGGCTACAGGCTGGGTCAGACGTTAGGGGAGGGCAGCTTCTCCAAAGTGAAGGCGGCCACCTCCAACAAATACAAGGGCCCCTTGGCCATCAAGGTGGTGGACCGGCAGCGAGCGTCCCGAGCCGTGGTGTTCAAGTTTCTGCCTCGGGAGCTCTCCATCGTGCGCAAGATCCAGCACCCCAACATCGTGCACGTCTTCGAGCTCATCGAGGTCTGCAATAGGAAGCTCTACATCGTGATGGAGGCCATGGACACGACCCTGCTGCAGCTAGTGGAGAACCTGGGAAAGCTGCCCTGTGTGCCCAACGCCCGGGACATCTTTGTGCAGGTCGTGAGGGCCGTGCGCTACCTACACGACCGCAACCTGGTGCACCGGGACCTCAAGTGCGAGAACGTGCTGCTCACCGCCGATGGCCGCCGTGCCAAGATCAGCGACTTCGGCTTCAGCAAGGAGGTCAACGGCTACCCGGACCTGAGCACCACATTCTGCGGGACTGCAGCCTTCGCCTCCCCAGAAGTGCTCATGGGCATCCCCTACGACGCCAAGAAGTACGACATATGGAGCCTGGGGGTGATGCTCTACATGATGGTGGTGGGCAGCGTTCCCTTTGATGACACCAATGTCCAGAGCATGCCCCAGCTGCAGAAGAAGGGGGTGCTGTACCCGGAGGGGCTGCCCCCGCTGCCAGAGCCCTGCCAAGCCCTCATCACCCAGCTGCTCCAGTACACCCCGGCCTCCCGGCCTGGTGCAGGGCAGATAGCCAAGAACCGCTGGCTGAACGGGGACGTCTGAAGGACAGAGCCCTCTCCAAAGAGTCTGGAAGAGCACTAACACTTTGGTGCAATAAATGCTGTCATGAAAAAGCATTTCTGTGGCTTATCAATTGTTTTGAGGTCGAGGGGTGCCTGTATGTGGAATTGATTGAACTTCAAGCACCAGCAAGGCCATGTGCTCACAGGAGGTGGTCAGATCCCAAAAGAGGAGTGTGAGCCTGCTGCAGATGGGGTTTCAAGACAGAACAGCCATGCAGAGTTAGTGGTTAGGGCAAAGCATGGGGTGCAGACACCAGCAGTGGCTGCCTGACTGCAGCAGGGCCCTGCACCCCTGTCAGGCAGGTTGGGGCCCTCCCATGAAGCCAGCACTACCAGGGCAGGGTGGTGAGGTGCAGCAGCACAGCCCATTATCATGCCTGCTCCTTTGAACACCAAAACACTAGCACAGCCACCCCTCTGTGCTGCTCCCCACCCTCCGCTGATGTGTGCACAGGGACCGTGTGAAGAGAACTACTCTCACAGGGGTCTTGGCTTCTCCTCAGCCTTGCTCACCACCAAACTGTGTTTGACCTGGTGAGAGGGGAGAAATAGTCGCCCTGCAAATCACTGTTGTAAAGAAAATGTCACATCTTTTGTGTGCCACTGTTTTGATCTCACAGTGATATTCATAGCCCAAATTCACACTAGGATCTTTGCAGGCAACCAGACAGCCTTACCCAGACAAAAGTTTTGGTGTGGGTTTGAGATCCACACCTTACATGGAACATCTTTCAGATACTAATTCTTAGCAGTATTTGAAATGCCTACCAAAAGATACTTGATGAGGAATGCCGCCAGCCATGGAGAACCTGAAAGGGAAAAGTGATAAAAGTATAAAGGAGAACCACTTTGCCAACTCCTGCTGTCCAGCTTCAGTGTGAAAAATTAGCAATTAGTCTTAATGCAACCCCCAAAATTTTCTATGGGTCCCATTTTCAAAGTGTTAATTAAAGGTAGGAGCTGGCATCCATAATAGGCTTTCGTGAGACATTTCAAACCCCCTCTAAACAATGTCCAATCCAACTTCCACTGGAACTGAAGTCAAACAGGAAAAGTGCATTTGAGTGGTTTGATGTGTTGGTGTTGCCTTGTGAGCGGACACAGCACAGCCCTAGCAGCACAGCCCGTGGCCATGTCAGGCCATGTCTGACATGAACAAACCAGTGCACGTGGCTCCACTGGAGGAGGAGGAAACACCTTTCCCAAAGCAAACATTTCGGGTCTATTAAAAGCAGAAGTTTAAGTAGAACAAGATGTGGCAGCAGAACCAGCCCAAGGCTTTCCAGCAAGCGGACTACAGGGAATTTTGCCACCCCGAGAATGAAGATTTATTTTGTTCTTCTCCTTGCAGCTGCAAAATTAAACTTGCAGAAGCAAAGTCCAAAGCAGACAGAGTAATGGGATACAAAGGGTGTCTTGTGGCCATCCACGGCTGAGGAAACAGGCTTGGGAAGGATGAGGAAGGGGATGGAAAAAAAGGGGAGAAGTCATAAGGATATGGGAAGCAAGGAGGTGGATTTCAGGGCAGTGAAATTTTCAGCAAGGATCAACTCTACATTTCCTACTCATCTGCCAGCCACCCTGACAGTTTCATCCCTCTCCAAAGCCACCAACTTCCTTTGGGAGAGCACCCCAATCCATGCCTCAGGACATCCAAGTACCTGTCCATCTCCATCTACTGCCTCCCTCCAGCCCCTCCTTGCCCCCAAGTATGTCCCCACAACCTGGGAAGCACAAACCTGGTGCTACTGTATTGCCTCTCCTTTTGCTTTATTTTAATTTTCTTTCATTAAAGACAAAGCTAATAGAAAGGGAGCCATTCGAAAATCCAGACCCTATCAATACCCCCTCAGAACCACATTCTCCTAAACGATTGCATCTGTTGAGGGCTCGAGCTGGGACGGATGAGTAATGTTTTGAGAGGATGTACCCCCCTCGGGTGGCTTGGGAAAGCAGCTGGGGTTCAAGTGGTGAGTGGTTCGAATGAGCCACAGGAGGCTCGTCAGGCTGCCCGCGGCCCTCGCCCTCTGCAGGCAGATGGTGCTCTCCCAGGGCCAGCGCTAACGACCTCGGAGCAGTCCCCAGCCTGTGAAAATAGCCCATTACACGTCTAATTATGCAAATTAAAAATAAAAATCACAATTAAAGACTCCGAACCAATTCTTACCTAATTTGCAGCAGTGGGATACCAGTTTTGAGGGAGGGCTTTGAGCAGGATGAGGCAGAGGCTCACGGCTCTGCCAGCATCCCTCCCCTTCAGAGGGCTCTGCATGTACTAAGCCTGCTGCTGCCCTCCGTTTATTTCCTCCTCAGGAAGGTAGAAATGATTTTTAACCTTCCTTGGAGGTGCACAGTCAATGGAAGTGACCCTCCTCTGACTCCTGGCAGATGAATCCCACTATCCCAACCACAAACACAGTGCCCTCATTTATGGGAGCCTATGTCCAAGGCACAGCCACCCTGGGTTATCAATATCTTGATCAGTCCCCCAGGCTCATTCTGCAATGTGACTCTCTCGTTCCCAGGTTGTTTGGAACCTACTGGTGCAGTACAATCTGAAAATGAAGGGTCCTCTCTGATACCAGCACCAAATAAATAACTTTCTGTCGGGGACCTGATCTCCATGCAAGATACACAAATAACTATTTGTTATTTAATTCTTCTCCAGGTATAAGGAGGTAAATATTCAAGGCCTGTAGGAGGCAGCTGTGTGTTGTGCCACCACCTGGCTCCTGGAGGCTCATCACATGATGTGAGCATTACCCCATCCACTGCCCTCCTTTGGCTGTCATTGTGCCCTATGTCACTGACAGGCTCACTGGAAAATCTTTCAGATTTTTAGATGTGTGTCTTCAAATCAGTTAGAGGGACTCTTAAAAGGACATTCAGCAGAATAGAGTGTTTAGTGTTTTCTTGAGATCATCTTGAAGCACTTTTACCCCCTTTAACCTCAGAAGAGCTTTAATAATTTCAAAGACATCTTCCAGACCTTTAGTATAGCTTTCCTCCCACTGTTCTTTTGTCCAAATTCTGCATTACTTTGCCTGAAATACAGCCTTTATTTCAAGCAAATGAAAGCAAGGGAGGTAATTCACTGCACGCTGACATTAAAGCTCCCTTTTCAGCTAAACAAAATTTGCTTTCAAGATTTTAGGCCATAGCTGATGCGTCTGATAAGCTTTAGGACTCAGCTACTTAAAAGTCTACACATTACAAAACTCTGGAGATAAGTATATTCATGAATTGTGGGAAAACACTGCCGGGTAATCAAACACCTCACGTATTCCTGCACTGACTCTGGGGCTGGCTCTGCCAGGGCTCTCCATCTCTGCCTCCAGCCAAGCCGGGCAGCAAATGACCTGCTCCGGTTACCCTGGGCCAGCCGGCAGCAGCAGGCTGGGCAGGAGCTGCACCGGCGTGACCCTGCCTGGCTGTGGAGCCAAAGCTTCCAAAAGGCCATTGAGCAAACCTAGCCCTGCTTGAATACATCAACCTTTCCATACTTGCAGGCTCCAGTGCTAGCAGCCTTTCATCCAGTGACCTAGAATCCTCCTGGCTCTTCTCTAGACCCCGCTGCACCAGGTTGTGGGTCTCCATGATTTGGTGTGCATATCAACCCTTCTTCAGTTGAAGATCTCCTCATCTTCTCTTTTCATCATCCCTCACTCCACAGGTCTCTACACTTACATGTCTCCTGGAAGAGATATGGAGGGAGAATGGGGGCAAACGTTCTCCTGTCTTGAGCCTTTTGGTTATATCAAGCATAATAAAAAAATCAAAAGCTAACAAGAGGCTCTCACCAAAGGACAGAATCCAGAGGATCTTTGCAGACAAGAAGCTTTCTGTGTACATTTTCATTTTCACAGCACCTAGCAAACATTAATCCTCGCTCTCACATCGAGTGGTAAATATTATTCTTTCTGTGTTACAGTGCACAGGCTAAGGGGCTTACCTCAGGCCAAGGGGATTTCATTTTACATTGCAGTTCAAAATTTCCCTGGCCACTCATCTTCTGGCCAGATCATGACTGTCTTCAAGTGATAATAACTTCAACAATATTTGACAGCCTGGAAAGACGTGAATTTCCTCTTCCAAAACTGCTTCCAAATCAACTTCATTTTATCTCATAAATGAATGAAAGGAAATAGACTACACAGATGGCTGGTGCCTCTTTTCCCTGCTCTGAATGAGGGATCCAAGTTCGTTAACTGTGTTTAGCAGCCCTTTTCAGTAAAGGCAGCACTCACACCACAGGATGTAAGGCAGGCACAGGCTGCCCAGAGAAGCTGGGGCATCTCAATCCTTAGAGGTTTCCAACGGCCAGTGGGACAAAATTCCCGGTCTGATCTCAGAGGTGACCCTGCTTTGAGCAGCACATTGGGCTGAAGATCTCCAACTTTCCCTCCCACATAAGTTACCCTGTGATGCCACAAACATACAATTTTTTGTGCCACGAGGTGACAACTGTTCTTTGTCTCAGAGACGCACAGACTTCTCCATTGACTGCAGGAGTGATAAATAACTGTATTTTCCAGAACCATTAAAATGAGGGACAGGAAGCAATGCCTCCATCTGCTAATTACATCTTGGTTATTACTGCTCTTATAGGAGGCAACATGACATAAGGACCTGGGCATGGTTGTTAGGTGTTTCCCTTTGAAGTTAAAGAGCTACACAAGGGTGGGTGGGGTGTCTGTGCTCCTTCATTCCTTCTCACATTATTATCAGTCACAGCAGCAACCAACAGATTCCCTGAAAGACATTCATAGTGCTATTTCTTCCTCTCAGCTGGCAGATGTTCATTATATTCAGGTAGCACCTAAATGTCATAGATGTCCTATTGGGACAGGTCCTGTGTACAAGGCTTGTTATTTTTTTTTTTATCATCTCTGCCTCAGAAGATCTCACCTCATAAATGAGAGGCACCTTAGTCACAGGAGGGAACCTTTTCTTGGACTATGCAATCTGCAGCTGTCCTTATAAAGAGCAGACAGCAAGACACCCCAGGCATGTTTGCCTCATGCATTACACAGCATCAGAGAAGTATTTCTGGGCAGCACAGCTCAGTGTGCTTTACAATACAAGTGATTCTTGAGAAAAAATGAAAAAAAGGAAACTAATTAAATACCTCTTAGTAGACCCATTTAACACCAACAATGTGACAAGGTCAATGACCAGAGCATCAGCAGAGCTGCCTGGAAGCCACCAGGGTCACAGAGCACCTTGTACCCTCACAGGAGTGTATTTACAGAGGGGCCAGATCCCACCAAATGCTGAGCGCTCTCAAGTCCCACCAAACTGTTTTAAAGGAAATAGTAGCTGAGGGAACTCCAGACAAACCCTTAAGAAACCCCTGACCATTCCTCCTCCATGTTACATATTCTCCATGTACTGTAGCAACCCACAGGAATTGTAACTGGCAGCACTGTTTTTTCATAATACCCTGCACAGCACTGTCATGTCCTTATATTCTCCAGAGAAACATGCAATTTCCATTAAAACCTTAATTAAAAATACATATGGAGCATTTACGGCAGCTGACTTGGCTTTAGCGTTAGCTCAGAGCTGGTCATGCCCACGCTGAAGGCTGGTAAGGTGTTGGAGTTCCTGCACAGGTATATAGCAGGACCTGGTGGATGGAGGCAAATTGGACTTTGCTAAGAGGAGAGGCAGGATTTGTGCACTGCATGGACTGCTACCTCCTCCTGGCAGAGCAACAGCCAGCCCAGGGGACACCAACAGACGAGACAACATTCATTAATTATGAGCAAAAAAAACCCAAAATACACATTATTTTCTCAAAAATAATGATATTCCTTGGCTTCTTGCTTGCATGTTCATTAACATGTTAATAGGATACCTATTATGGAAGATCTAAACCACGCAGTCATGCACATATGCACCCAGTCATTTATTATAGCAACAGCTTCCTTTCTATTTCACATATTTATCCCCATCCAGAAACTAGTTCAAATTGAGCCATCCAGGGCAAGCTGTAATTGATGAATAAATCTTGAGGAAAGCAATTTTGCTTTCTGTGCATTACATAGCCAATTATCTTTTCCAATACTGAGAGCTCTATTTATTTAGTAGTGATGGAGCCAGGGAATTGCTGGAGGTAGGACCCAGGGGAGGGTTGGACCTATCAGTAAACTTCACCTAAAAACACACCAGCCTTCAAATAAACACACACATTCTTACAAACGGGGAGAAATGTCAAGCAAGTCCCCACAAACAACAGATCCACAAACTACTATGTCAAAGTGGAAGGAAACTACTGCTGGTGAAAGAAGCACCGTTGTGCAGAGGGCCTAGGCAAGGACAGAGCTCTCCAGCCCGAGAAGGGAGGATGGGGAATGATGTGGCAGTGGGTGGGACAGCAGTGGTGTCACAGGAGGCATACAGGGCTCAGCCAGCCTGAGTAAGCAGTACAGTCATTTAGGTACATCTTGAGCTGACCACACAATAGTTTTTGACTCAGCAGCAGGGTTAATTATGAAGCTGTGAGTGACAGACATTACTCAGGGCAGGTAAATATCTAGAACAGTCCCTGGAGGAAATTCGCAGTGGAGACTGTAGCCTTTCCTGCAGCCATCATCTATTGCATTTCGTCCTCATGGCAGAAAAAACAACGCCAGTTTTCTGTCTTTTGTTAGACTATTTCAGGCAGTGCCTGGTGGGAGAGTCATGGAGAGAACTGTGCTGGTGGTTTTGGGACAGAGCACCAGTCTGTCAGCAGATTAAATCTCTTGCAAATGCTATTCTCAACACATCATGCAGGATCTAAACTTCAGACCAACAGCTCAGCACAAACTTAATTTCATTATGAAACTGGAGCCTTTCATATTTTGTCTATAACACTCCTAAAACATTTGTGTTTTTCATTGCATCCTGTTCCATTTCTTTGGTTTTACTCTACCCCTAAATTTTCTGCATGTCTCATCTTTTTATGTGGGGGAGGAATAGTTGCCCCACAGATGCTTTGCTAGCAAAGCTCCCCAGCCCCACAGCAGCCAGGGAGGACACAAAAATGGTCATTAGCTGGTGACCTGCCTGACAGCAGGGGAGCAGCAGAGGTCTGGGTAAGCAGGTTGGTGGGTGTGTGCAATAATCCATTGAGCAAAAAGCATCAGAGGAGCCTTTGGCACATAGGGCCAGGACTTTAACCAAGTGCATACATTAAAATGCCAACTACCTCAGTTATGAACTCTGCTGGAAGTTCAAACATTGCAGTCTCCAGAATGAACAGTCAGATAAAACAAATCACTATGTGGAGCTGTGGTTGAAACCGTCACCCACAAAAAGATCATCACGATGCATCGCTGAAGTTGAGCCCATGTTTGCAAGATCTTCCCCTAAATCTATTGCCAAGAACATTTTAACTATACATGCCTGAAGAACTGCAATTCATACCAGCACAGGACAGGATCTATAGCTAATTCCAGTATCAGAGAAATACTAAAAGCAGCACAGAGAAGGGTAGTTTTTGTAATGGTGACGTTTTTCCACTAGTAGACAGACTCAGGTCACCTGTATGTATTTAGCATCTAACAAATGATAAGGACTGTTGCTGGCTAGCAAAGCACACACAGTTTCACTCCGGGCACATAAAACATTTCCATAGCTTGTCATTACCCATGCCTTTTATCACCTCTGCGACCAGATTTGCAATTCACTGCTGCAGCATAAGCAGCCTGTAGCAAATCTCCTGTCACCACCAAACCCCCCCACCTTCCACTCATTAAACAACAAAGTTATCAAGAAGGACCCAACCTTCCCAAGCACTCTTGGGACACTCACTGACCTCAAGCCTTCTGCTTCAGGGAGAACACACAGAGCACCAAACCCTGGTGTAGTGGCTGCCCCATAGGTGCCCATGCACTGAGAAAGAAAAGTCAAGATTGTGCCTTGTGGTGCTGCAAGTGGACAACACAGGAAAGGAATCAGTGATGGCATAGACTAGGCATGGTCAGGAGAGGACTGCTGCTGGCCAGCATGGGCTGTTGTGAAGATCCCAGTGATAGGTGTCCTGTGAGCCAGCTTTCCCCACACTTTAAGACAAATATTCTACAAAGACAAACTCTCAACAACCCACAACTCCGAGGAGCAAATGGTGATGTTCAGGGAGTGCAGAGACTGCTCCTCACTTCAGAGGGTAGTGATCAGTTCAACTGCTGCTGGGGAGGCTGGAAGCGTGGCTGCTTGGAGCTCGTAACAGGAGGAAGGGTCATAAGGAAAAAACTCAGAGACCCACAGAAAGCTGAAGAACATACACACAAAAAAAAGAGCACGTTGTGTCCAAAGAAAGTTCAACAACTTTCCCAGCTCATTGGATTGTGGGAACTTTGCTTTTCCAGGGAATAACTATGCTATTTTCAGCATTTTTATTATTCAATTTGTCATGGGCTGTCTCAGGAGACTATCAACAATCAGTTTCAAGCAGCATCTGACCACAAACACTTCTCCACATGTGATTTAGAACATCTGGAGCGAAGGAGTCGGCTTACAAAGCATGCCAGCACTGTGCTGCCTCCCCACATTTCTTCTCCTGCCTTCCATCTTCACACCCACTGTCAGACTGTGCAAAGAAAGCAGGCTGGAGAAGGCAATTTTGGAGCCCTGACAGTGCATCTCCACCCTGTGTTTGCTGCGAGCACGTGGGGAGAGCGGGCACTGCCCGCTTTGAAGAAGGGCACAGTCGGGGATTGCTGATGGCACATTCCCCGCATTGCTGAGCTGCAGTGATTTAAACGTCACATTCCCTAAGGACAGGAGATGCGATCCTTGGCCTGGAGGCGGGCCAGCCTGGGGACTCGTGCCAAGGCTTGCACGCTGGATATTGCATCCACAGACCTGAAAAGGAGGCACGTGCTTTGCTCCGTGCCAGCTGTACACACCAGCTCTCTCATTAGTGCAATAATTTCTTCGGCAACCCAGAGCAACATTTCCACCAGAGCTATCTGGCAGGTAAATTGTAAATTCACAAAGCAGTTCTTCAGCAAGCCTGAGGAGGGAATGGGAACATATGAAAAAGGAATCCAGGCAAATAGCAGAGGAAATGACATTATGATCCCAGCTGGAAGCTCTGTAATGAACTGCTTGGTGTCTGCACAGAAAACCTACATGAGAATGGGGAGAGGTTCTGGCCCCCGCAAAGCTGATGAGAATTGTATCATCATCGGGGGGGGGAAGGTTTCATACAGTCATTAATTTTATGTTCATCTCTAATTTCCCTGAGTGACCCACGAGGATGTGGTGCAATGACACAGTAGGCTGCTTTCACACTGCCTGCTGCCTTGCACGTCTGGCTTCCCCACGCGGCTGCCAAGTGCTGGGCTCATTAGCACATGTGCTGTGGTGCTCCCAGCGCTCCCCAGCCCAGCCCTGTACGAACCCTGCTCTGGTTTGTAACAACAAAGTCAGCACCAGGGCAGAGAGACACTTTGAACCGCGCTTTGAGAAGAGACATTACAGCAGGATCTGTACCTACTGCTTCCTTTCTTTTATATGTTTTCAAAGAATGACTGGAAAAATTCAGGGACATTTGTCTGCCTTAAGTTAGAGAATCTGGGATTTTGACACCTAGTGTCTTTTAAGAGAGCTTATGAAGTCCCTGAAACCTGCTGTGGCTGCAGAAAGCACAACCACTATCCCATTGTTGGCTGTACATCACACCCACGCTGGAGTCACAGATCCCCATGTCCTCTCCCCCTGTCACCCCATGGGGCTGCACAGGAACCTGTGGCCCCCCAGGGAGCTCCTGTCAGAGAGTGACTTCTCAGGTTTTGCAGCCCATGGTCCCGACTCACCACAGGGTCCAGGACAGACCAGACCACGCTCCTGCGGTGACAGGGAACGTGCCTGTTCAGCTCGTGCTGAAATGTGAAACCACAGCCTCAGTTACACTTTTCCACCCATTTTTAGAGAATAAATAGCTATAAATACAAGTCTTGTTTCTAGTTACTAGGATCCATTTTGGGGTTTTTTTTCCCCAATACTGAGAATGGTTTTCAACTACATTAGTAGCCCGTTCACTCCAAAAGAAAGTAAAAATACGTAATTTTTTTTCTCACAAGAAAAGGGAGGCACCCTTAAAGCCACAGCAACCTTTATGTCATATTGCAAGTGCAACAACCCAAGAAAAGAAGAACAAAAAACTCCACCTAAATAATGGTTTCCACAAGAGCCCAGGCACAACCTTCAAGGAACAAAGTGACAAGATCCCTTCGATGATGAGGAGTTGCATCCAGTGGATGTGCCAGGTGGAAGATGTTCACATGCCATGGACATTTCATTTCTTTGAAGCAGGTACATTCACAGACTCCAGCTGAGGACACCAAAAGCAGTTTCCCAGGAACTGCAGGGACAGCATTTCCTCAGTGCTGCCCTGCCACCAAATGCATTTCCCACTGATTCAAGTTGCTGTTGGCATTGAACTGAGCAACGGCACACTCCAAAAGCTGCCTGCCAGACCTCATGAGCTCCCTGTGAGGCACCAGTAGGATGGCTGCTGTTCTGATACATGGGTTTTGGAGCCCAGGTCTTCAAGACTGAAGAGCCAAAGCAGCTAAACCTGGCAGCTGCAGTTCAGCAGTCACTGACAAGCTCCTGATGCCTGGCAGCTCATGTATCTTTTCCAGGTGCCTCTTACCCATACCCTGCTTTGGATTTGCTCTCCTTCTAGAGAGAATTTCATGCCCTTGCTTATATCAGATTCTAGGAACTTCCCTGCAAGTATGACCAAGAGCCAGCAGAGACAGGCAGAGATCTTGAGCAACTGTGGCAGTGTGAGGGCACACTGGGGCAATGTGAGGGAAGGGAACATCTGGCAGTGCAAAATGTGAGGAGAAAGCCTCTGAATAACACCATGGATTGGGATTAGCACAGAAACCAAAACCAGATCAAATCTACAACAGGTTTTGCTCCCCCCCTGGCTGGATGTAGCACCTACCTGTGGCATCCCAGGGTCTGCAGCTGGAAAGCATGCTCTTCTCTCTTTCAAAAGGTTGTTCTCACCCCCTTTATACAGAAAAACCTGAAGGCGGTCACATGGGACAGGGCTCTGAACAAGCTGATGTAGTTGTAGATGTTCCTGCTCATCAAAGCAGGGATTGGACTGGGGATCTTTAATGGCCCCTTCCAACTCAAACTATTCCACGATTCTATGGGACTGAAACTTGAAGCATGGAATGGCTCACAATGGCTCAGTCCTTTCCCATGGTTTTATTTTGTTGGTTTGTTTGTTTCACCCTGAGAAATCCTGTCTCTTCAACAGAAGGAAGAAAGTCACCCAGGTAAGATCAAATCTCACACCCCTGGAGCCAAACACGGGCAAGACAGCAGGTCAGATCAACACAACAACACTTTTCTAGACAGTGTTCAAAAAAAGGGTCAGGGAGAACATCTCTGTGCAAGTAATGGACTGACTGTGAACTGGAAAAAATCCTACACTTACGCTGCTATAGGTTTAAAACTAATGTCTGTTTTCTTTAGCAGAAATAGCTGATTTTTTTTTAAATCATCCTCAGAACAGTTCATGAAAACTCAGGAACCTGCCATCACAAGGCCACAATCCCCATATGACATTAAGAAGTTTGGGATGCAATCAACATTCAGGATCTTCCACGGCAAGCTCTGCCACAACTTTTGGACTTCTACATTTAATTTTTAATAATGACCAATACTTTATGGTGACTTTGATCAGACAGCATTGAACACCTCCAATTTAAGTCTTCATGTTTAAACTTATGCCAGGGTCCCTTCCCATAGCTATAGCAGCAAACAGGCAAGGAAAGGGAGACCTAAGTATATTCATAGCTATTTAATGCTCCTTCACATCAGTTAAAAATGAGCTCTCTCCTTTTGGCATCACAGTTTGAAACTACATATTTGATATTCTGATGGATTCATCTTTTCAGGAAGCACGCACAGCAGCCTTGAAGGCTTCATGCAGTGAATCAAACCAGCAGAGACTCATCACAACATCACTTCGAGGAGATCTCTCTTCTAACAGGAAGAGACAGAGCACACAGCAACAGCAGCTTTTCATGTTTCAGGCTTCAGGTTTGCTTTTTGTCAGAGTTTTGGGAAACACTGGAGTGTTCACTTGTTCACGTACAGTGAACAAGTTAACTCAAAAGGGAACAAAGCACATTTCATTAAAAACATCTCTTGGTTAGAAGGGAAATAAAACATTTCCTGAATGTTCAGCTGAAACCAAGGTACCAAGGTGCAGCCGTAGATAATAGAAGATAACCTAAAAGAATACATTTGTTGCTGTATCCTGGAGACATATGCCTCCCTTTATCACTGCAGGGAACGTCAGAGGCAGGAGGGAATGAGGGCAGGAGGAAATCAGAATGTGACGTGAGCCAGAGTGGGAAACATCACTCGATGTCTCTAAGACCACCCAGTATCAAGATAGTGGTGGGGAAATAATTTGTAAGGTCCAGAAGGGACATTTCCAGGCCAATCAGAGACAGCCTAAAGGCACTGGATATTTCAGAGAGTGAAGGTGAAAGTGGGCATTAAAGTCCCAGGATCTGGGCAAAGGCTCCTACAGAATGATTCCCTGCAGATCCCCATTGTTTTGCCATGTTTCCACAGAATAAGATTCCTGGCCAGAAGAATGTTTAGTTTTGGGCAGTTTATTTAATAATTGGAGACCATAAACAGTAGAATGTGACCCAGCAAAAAGATCCTTACCTTGGGTTAAGTGCAGGGTGCAGTCTTGGAAATCTGTTGAATTATTAAAAAAAGAGAGTGGGATTCTTCAGGTTTTCTTTTCATTCACGTATAAAGAATTTTGTGCTTCATACTTCAAAATTTTGCCTCGTCTGTTCACAATCAGATGTCAATGGTTTAAATGCCAAACTGTTTCTTAATATTTTTAGGACTTGATTTCATCAATTGCTTATAATCAAAGTTAGCTGCGTGGTCTCAGACTGTCCTAACACTCATTCTGAATTAAAGCCTGAATACCCAACTTATACACGGGTGGAAGAGGACAGAAGCAGAACCACTTCTATCTGATAACAAGACTAAGTTGATATCAAAATCCCAATCCTTTAAATAGCACTAGTTTTGTGTAGACAAATACAGCCATACATAAAACAGTGATATGTTTACTTAAAACCAATAAATTAATAGAAGTACTTTTTTCCTCTTTTCATTCCAGCAAATTTTTCAAGACTGCCCAACGCAAATCTGCCCAAACCTACATAAATACACATTTCTACAGAAATTACTAACAGCAACAGTAAATTCACCACAATTCTATCTCTACACTCCGCTTCAGAAGCGTGGAAGAAGGGAGACGTGGCACTGCCGAGGGAGTGCTGTGGGCAGAGTTACCCTGCAAGGCAGAACATGGCAGTTCTGGGCAGGGTCTGTACAGTCTGGGCTTAAAGCAGCCACTGCTGAGACCTACAGTATTTCAGCAGGAGCAAGTTCTGCTCTGCCAATTAATTTTTTTTCCACACACTAAACCTTCCTTTACCTTCACACCCAGGAGGAAACACTCCAATGAGTCATAATATGGAAAGTCTCACTGTAACTGGGACTGACATGTGAATGGTGTTCTCTTTGAGGGAGTCTCCTGAAACTACAGAGCAGATCACACAACTGCAGACAGACAGGTCTGCAGTGCAAATCACCAAATCCTGTGCTGGAATGGTTGCAAGATCATACTACATGACAACAACCTTTAGCTACATTTAAACTGAAAGGTCATGGGATAGTGACATATCAAATCCAGAGAATTTTGAACACTTCGAGGGGTTTTAGAAACATTGGTAAACAATTGTCCCTCAGAGTCACACGCTTTTGTAAGTTAAAAAATACTACAATAAGGACAGAAGGTAGATAGGAGGAGAGTCAGAACTCATTCATTGGTCATGCTAGAGATTGCTTCAAATTCACACTGCTCTGTATTGTTGTAAGTTGCCACAGCCCCCTCCAGTTCTCTCTTTGAAACATGTTTGTTGGGAAGTTCTAATGTCCAAAGCAGCACAGACGTGTGCATCTCCCATCACCATCAAACTACCGGGAAAGCTTTAAAAAACAACCATGACCATTGTCTATAGAATATGGAAAATTAAGAATTAACAGTGAAATTTATATAGACTGGGGAAGATTTTATCATTTCATATCAAAATTTTGAATTAAGTCTCCAATTTTTCCTCCAGAAATGTATAGGAAAAGGCTCTCATTTTGGCAAAGAAAAGAAACATGAATTAAAACTGAATATGCTTTACCTGGTTTTACTTTTTTTTTTCCCCCATCATTTGTATGAGAAACAAAAGTATACAAAAATTCAGGATATAATTGTTAAGCATAAAAGGAGAGAAACATGTGGAGGTAATAAAAGGAGATAACATGTGGAATATGATAGGTTTGGGCCACAAAGACATATTTAAAAATCAGGTTTAACTTGCTAGAATACTGTACTCAAGCAATTGATGCAAAGCCTAATCTTAGGAAAGCTGAGGTTGTAGAATTTTCAGCAAAAACTATAATAAGGAAAGGACTGAAAAATGTTACTGTGGATCACGGAGGGTGACATGCTGCCTCTTAGGAAACCACATACAAAATAAAAATTTCTTCTCTCTCCAAATCACACACCAGTGTTGTGCATATTTAACCCAAAACCCAGTCACCTGCTCCTTTTGCAGTAAGAAAGATACAGATATAGAGAAAGTATAGGTCTAGGAACAGAATTTTATTTGATTCTAGAAAGCATCATGCAACACAACTTTTACTTAATGATCCTTGCGCAGCTCTGAGGTGAAAGATTAGCATTTACAAAGTAAAAAGATGCAAAAGTAAGGTTAGCACCATAGGAGGGATGCTCTTCTCTTTACAACTCCATTTGATAGACAGTTATAAAAGAAAACAATATAACTTAAATCTAAGCATCAAAATACCACGGCTCTCCTAGTATATCTAATAATTTATGTTCAGCAAAACTTGCTCTGTACATCGAGAAATACTGAAGAGTCAAAAGGTAATTATCACAAAATACCAGCTAATATGCAAGATAAAAATTGTAGAAGGCCAGAAAAAGAAAGGAAACAAGAAAAACCGAGGTGAGGAATTTGCCCCTCTTCCAGTCTTTTGCAGGTATGGCTATTATGACTTGCTGCAAAGATCAAAAAAAACCAAAAAGGGGTGTGTACTGGATCTGGATAGGATGGGATAAATATCCTAATATTATCCTGTAATACTCTAGTTTCATGGGCCAAATATCCAGATGTTCTTAATCTAAACTTTTCCATTTCCTACCTGCAAGCAACTACAGGATTACATCAGATTTTAAATGTTTGCTTTCCTTACTTTTGTATTCATCTTCAAAATTTGCTCCTTGTGGTTTTTACTGTAAGGTTTCCAAGATAATGAACTGTTTTACAAACCCTCCAACCTTTCCCAAGCAGAAATTCTAATAAAGGATTTAAGATTTTTAAATGCCATGTTCTTATTATGTGCTGTCTTCTTAAGGCAACAGAATAATTCCTTTCAAGTATCATAATTTTGCATCATAAATCGATTCTGAAATTTCCTTTGTAAGCACCTATAATTACAATACACGTAAAATTATCTAAACATTTTATTAAACTATTAACCTGCCTCAGTTATTAGAAGAAGTGTTTGAACTATGATTATAAGAAAGAGGCAACTTTTTGTCAGTTTGGGAAACACATCTTTTGATTACTCCCACCTTTCAAGGTCATATACACAGACTTTTAACAACAGCATTGAAGCAGCCTGTTAAAACAATTGTCGTGTATCCAAATCTTAGCAAAACCATTTAATCCCAAAGCAGAATGTGGTGTAACCCAAACCAGCTGTATTTTTCAGGCTGATAACCATTAGCACTCAAACATCAATCACAGTAAACACATTTTTAATGCGGAGAGCCAACGCTAACATTGAACTACCCAGAGGAGCCTTCACAGCCACGAGCGCTACATCACTTCACCACCAGGAGAGGAAAGAGACTCTGAACTTTTCTTTATCTTTCTTTTATTTATGCTTGGACTTCCAGCACTGCACATCAGGTAGCCAGGGTCTTAATCTGTCCTATATCAGACTGCAAAAATACAACGCGCTTTCTCCGTTGTCCTTGCATCAACAAATCAAACAGTCACATCCAACAAACCCTTCACTTGAGTAGTTACTTCTCTCTAGAAAAGCATCTCTCCTCTTAAGGTTTTCAGCTAATGCTTCTGGCTTATAAAAGATTAAGTGCAATCAATTACACTGAAGGTTTATAATGCGGCTCTTGATTGTATTTTCTGTGCACGCATTTACATCAGGCACACGAGTTATATAAAATAGTCTGGAGTACAAAAATATGGTTATAACATAGGAGTACCAAACAGCACAGAATTAGACCAGTTTTATTACCATGATACCAATTTATATACAGACCCCCAAATTAACGATTTTTTTTTAAATTCTAGCTATTCTTCCCAAATTGACAGCTGTAGTGTACACTCTAAAAACTGCAAATAAACAACACAGATCTATTTCAACCCCTACATTGTCTATGCAGTCTGCACCAATCCTCTTTCTTCCACACTAAAGTGTATTATAAATAATTCTCACAAAATGTCACGTATGTTTTATTGCACATTGTACATGCCGATACTTAAAAGAAAGGTTCAAACCTTTCACTTGATAGCTAACTGCTTAAATAACTAGTATTTACTTGTGTTATGAATACTATTGCATTTTTCAGGCTCTAATCTTAACTGATAATTTAAAAGAGAAGAAGCAGAACAGAAAATATGCCTTGAATTTTATAGTTTTTGTGAAAAAAAGCTTCTTTAATTTTGCTGATTTCTACTTTATAAAGTCATTAAAAACATCTGACCTAATTAAAAATGCTTTTTCAAAATTTCTGCATGTTTTACTACAAAATTCTGCGTGTAGCTGCTTGTGTAATCATATATTCCTTCTA
Source organism: Climacteris rufus (assembly GCA_013398175.1). Classification (NCBI taxonomy): domain Eukaryota; kingdom Metazoa; phylum Chordata; class Aves; order Passeriformes; family Climacteridae; genus Climacteris; species Climacteris rufus. The sequence continues at coordinate 273,967 of VZRZ01004144.1, forward strand.
TTTTGCAGGATTAGATGTTTCTGTGCTGTATTGACGAGAAGGCTGAGTTACATAGGTCCTACTGTGAACTACAGGAGTTGTTGTGTCAGCCTCTGCCCTGCTGGTCTCCACAGGGGTGGGACGTGAGGAGCCTGTCAGATACCTAGACAGGTCGGTATAAAAAGACACTGGGCACAAATGGCCACCCAACATCAAGGCCATGTATAATTCCTGTTAAGCAGACCTCTAGACTAAGGAATACGAGTAATTTATCATTAATATGTGGGTTTATGATATGCTGCACTAAAATATGGCTGCTAAAGAAAGAGAATGATTTGTGTATGACAGATATGTGCCAGCGGTAAAAATGCCTGACTGGATAAAAATCTGCATTTTGAGGGTTAAAACTCTGGCATGAACAAAAAGATTTCAATGTTGATCAATCAAATGTTTTGCCAAAGGTTTCTAAAGCTATTAGCCATCAACAGCTCCAGAAAGGGATAAAAATAGCAAAACCAAACAACTAAAATTGCACTATTACAAAGAAACAAGTCCATGAAAGGGAGAGTCACCAGCTGCAGTTAAGGGACAGCCACTTCAAGAAGCCGATTGTTTTTTCGCTTGCAGGTTGGGATGTTGCCATTTTTCTGGCTGCCTTGTATGAACTTCACACACACTTTGTCTTGTTTGAACTGGACAAGGAACCTAGGAGAGGGAATAATAAAAGTTTTAGCCAAGGGTGTTAAAAAAAGAAAAGAAACATGAGCAGCAGAAGTCTTTTTCTGTTGGTTCTAAGCATCACTCCAAAAGATATCATTTTCAGCTCTGTATTAATAATAAAGAGTTGGAATAAATTAAAAAAAGCCATAGTTTGTGGTATGACTGGAATCTCCTTCAGGTAGTATCTCTTAATTAGTGCTTTTTGCCTATAACTGTGGACATTTTACAACAGTTAGTTTGCTATTCCTTTAGAAAAAAAAGCAGTTTGAAACAGAATTTCTAATGTAACAGAAATGCTGCAAAGACTCTTCCCAGCTACTTCACTGTTGGCCAAAGGGACTTCTCTGTTTTCATGGAAGGAAGCTAAATACTGCTATAGCAACATTGGAAGTGCTCTTCTTCTGGTTTGTGCTTAATTTAGTACATCTGGTATTTTAGCCGCTCTCATGTGTCTCATCCCTAGTTAGCCTTTAGAGCCCCCTGCTCAGCAACTGGGAAAATTCACTTCCTTCCCAGCAATCTCCAAATTTAGACATTTCCTACAGTTCAGGATAAATTAATCTGGATTTGACTCTTTACTTTTTACTGGAAGGGAAATTTCATTAAATGTGGAGAATTGCTTTAAAACAGAACAAAACAAAACCCCAAAAAACCAGCAGGCTCCTGTGGAGCCTCAAACCTCTCACTGATCTGGATAGTGAGATTAAAAGCAGTAAGCAGGGCAGTGCTGCCTTTTGGCTCACATGCAGTGGTTGCTGACCTAAAAAGTCCTTTGTAATACAGCCGATTTTCCCTTTTAGCATCCTTAAAAAGTCCTCCAGCAGAGGCCAAAAACTTCAAAGAATTTGCTCTGCAGCCGGAAACCACAAATCAAGCTGACGGCAGAGCTCAGGGGAGGAAGTGGCCTCTGCAGCGCCAGGCTGCCCTTCAGTCCCACTTTCCTGCTGCACAGCCCAGACACTCAGAGCTTGCCCAGCACTTACAGCCATGCAGGCACCCTGAAAACCTGAGCAACTCTTACAGCCATCATCTCATCACCAACACTGCATTTTCCTACACCCCCTGTTCCAATGTTATACATATAAACAGTGTGTCTCTTCCCAGACATAGCCCTGCATCAACAGCATCTTTGCTTATATCAGCTCTCTTCCCAAAAAGTAGTCAAAATAAGGCCACATTTTCTTCTCAATCCCTAGTTGTGTTTCTATTTAAACTCTAGAAAGGAGAAGATACTTCTGCTTCACCATCAACAGAGATGGGACTGTGAACAGCTTAAAATTATTTAGTCTGGATAAACTCAATGGCAATACACACATGAATGTTTTTAATCTGCAAGACAAGGAAAAAAAAACCACATCCCAAAATGCAAGACTCCCAGAAAGCAGGCTGTTTTCTAGACCCAAAGGCAATCCAGACTAGTGCAATGCATTTGCTTTACTATTTTATTCTTTTGTAGCCCCCATTAAACTAGAAACTTGCTGGGCATACTTTTTAGACACTAAAAAACACACACCCTTGGAGCAAATTAAATGACATCTGGTAAGAGAACAAAGGAAAATGGCAGATGTTATTTTCAAGGAAAGAGCAAAATTAGCCTTTCAATAAATCCTCAAATTTGAACAGATACAAACTGTGCTCTCTACCCTGACTCTGGAATACACGCAGTGCGGTGCAACCAGATAATAGGTTCAGTTTTTGCCCACAGGAATTTTACTTCACTATTGTTAAAGGGTTCCAAATTTTCTTCTTTATTCAAAATGAATAAACCCACCAAATCAACACTACTGAAAAGAGGCTACTTCACAGCACAAAAGGAGCACATGACAACGGTGGACTAGGTGAGGGACTCTTACTCAGCAAACTTTGAGTCCACATGCGCACAAACACTTTTATTCCATAGCTAAAAACACCACAAGTGCAGGCCAAAATATTAAACCACACCAAGCAGAAAGAAATACTATTTTGAGATGTAAAATTTTTATCAAACAAAGCTTTTTATCAATGATAAAATCCTGAACAATAACAGGTTGTTTTACCTTCACAAAAGGGAAAATGGAGCTTCATAGACCTACAACGAGTTGGGGAGGAGCTTTGCATTCTTTTTGGGTTGTTTTCAGCAGAACTTGGCACCTAGTGTCCACTCTAATCTACAAATATCTCATAGAAACCTGTGAACTTTTCAGTCACATGCAAAACAGTTCTCTCAAATGTAGTAACTCTTTAATTATTTCTACAGCAGCAATTCTGCTTCACAGTCCTATTTGAAGCTACTTTAACAAAAGCACATTTTCTCTAATGACTTTCAAGGGTGTAAAAGCCAAAATGAATACTATAAATGAGTACACATTGAAAACTGGATCCTTCTTTACAAGTATTCTGTCAAAAGAAAAGAAGTAATAGCAACACAACAGTATTTTGTTATTCTAACACTAGATACTTGACTTTTTAGCATGCTGCATTGAAGCAAATGCACTCTTAAGCAAACAAGAAACATACTCATCAGATATCTCAATGTTGAGCTTCTGTTTGGTTTGGCTGAGAGTAGTGCGGTAAAGTTTAGTGGCCATTTCAATAAGGTGATCGCTGCTGAGCAGGAAATCTCCTTTACTGGCTGCTTCTGAACCCTGAAACAGGAAAGAAAGTAGTTAGGACTACCAAAACCTTGAGTATGGTTAAATGCCAGCCAAGCAGGAGGATTTACAAGGAGTCTTCTCTTTCCAATTCAAGGAAACAACAATCTTTGTCTTGTAAATTAAATACACACAGTGCAGTGGATGGGATCAAAATGCAATTTGCTCTCAAATAATAGACAAACCAGTTGAGAAAGGTAAAAAAAATCCCTTCTGAGCCTAAAGGATAGTCACATTTATTTGTCCTACAAAACTATAGTGTTTCTGTATCCCTCTTCTGGATACATGACACCAAGTTTGCAATATTTGCAGGAAGGAACAGAACAAATTATCAACACCAGGATTAGGATGCTGGCAGTGTGTATGAAAAGACACTATATATAACAGTTTTCAAATCCATTTAAGCAAGAATATAAATGCCAGCTTAATGATTTTAGCAGAACAACACTGACAGTGCAGTGAAGCAAATATAGCACTGAACGAAGTTCTTTAGAGCTGGGTAACAGATTAACTGTGCCTTAACGTGAACTTCTTGGCATCCCATAAAGAACAGAGAAATATTCTACCACTATATGTAAGGAAAACACTGCCAACAAGGTACCTGAACCATATTACAAATGGAAAACTCTGATCCTGAAGAGGCTACAGTGAAATGTGAAGTCTGATTTTCATGAGTAAATGGTTGTTCATGATGTAATAACTGCTCTCATTTGGCTTCAGTAGTTTGAAATCAGAGTTTTTTCAGATATGGCAAAGTTCAATAACCCTCTAAACCTACAGGCTGAACCACTAAGACTTAATGCTGCAAGAAAATTGACAAACAGGTTTTACATCACCGCATGTAAAACAGTCATATTGTTGTGTGATGAAGTTGTAACCAACCTCCTTGAGGTGCACTGCAAAGAAGCCATCATTTTGGGAGCTCATGGACACTTTGGTAACGTCTCCCAGTGGAACCTCTGACTTGATAGTCCCAGATTTTTGATCCGCAAGAAGAACATTATTTTTGGTTAATAAGAAAATCCTGGATGCAGCCTGTGAAAATGTAAAAATGCAGATCATTGTCTACATGAAGAGAGAACTGGCTTTCATGGAGCACCTACTAAGACTCCAAGGAGTTCACAGAGTTAAAAATCTTGGCCCACATTAGCAAATGTGAACATTTGATGTTCAGCAAAAGCTGCAGATCAGTTAAAATCAGGTCAAATTTATTTATGTGTCTAATTATAGATTGAGAAGCTTAGCTCATTTTGGCACATATGCTTAGGTATAAACAGTTCCTTTAATTACTAGCTTACAGTTATAAAATTCAGAAAGTGAAACTCTGAAACTATGCAAATCAGGATAACCTCATTTCTCATGCTCTTTAAATCTCCAGGAAAATCAACATACCTTTTCAGTGATAGCTAATGCTGGACTAAGCCTCTGTATTGACCATTATTCACCAAAACTATGTGCAGAGCAACACTAATCACATAAGTATTTTCAGTGTTATGTTCTCCTCCCTTATCTACTGGAATTCCCCTTTAGGAGGATAAGCATTCATATTTTCAAAAGACAAATATTTTTAAAGTATGAAAGGTGTGTTCTTAAATTTGTCTTAGAAAATAGTAAGGAAGAGAAATGAGAACTTAATCTATATACAGCTTTTTCTCCTATAAATTTTTAGATAATAAAGTCTTTATTATAATTAAGAAGTAGCTGTCTTAAGCACGCAGAACCATAGCTCATTAATTTATTTTTTTCTTAAATCTTGAGAGCTCTAGCCTATGCAAGTACAGGAAAGATATTGTCTTCATTTAATTAGTTTCTTCTAAATCAGAAAATTAACTTGGCATCAACAACAGGCAACCTAATTGCACTCCTACAAATGCATTCATGACATCTACATCTGAGAAGCTGAGATCTACTACTTCCAATATTTAGACAGATATGGTGAAAGCAATTAAATCTACTAAGGTAGAATAATACTTCCTGTTTTAATAAGTATAATTTAAATGCAAAATGTGTTCTATGTTGTCAGAATTAAAAGGTACCCACCATATTTAACAACCTTACTCAAATGATACAAGAAACTAGCCTCTTCATTCCAAAGAGCTTTTGAACACAGACAAAGCCACTCACACAAATTATGAGTATGCCACTCATAATTTTAAAAGATAACAAAATGTGATAATGAGAAGCTTGAGTGACACTGTGGACATTGAAAAGTTAAGTTTTCTAAATAACTGAATAAGAACAATATTATCAAAATGTTTATTTTCTTTAAATGGCAAATAGAAGATCTTAGCTGAGTACAGAGCCTACACTTAGTTGTGATACAGTCTGTTACCAGTTGATGAGATACCATTTTTGTTTGGAAAAGTCACTGAAAACTACAAAACAAGATTTTAATAATCTTTGTGTAAATTTAAAAGAGGTGTTTAAAATCACCAATTTACATAAAACCAACATTTCCAGTCTTCCCCTTAAAAATATGCATTTTTAAAAATATCCTCAGACTATTCCATGATGGAAAAGAAGTCACCCTCTCAATGTATTTTTAACAAAAGTTATCTACCCTTCTGGATAAAGCAATTCCATTTGATTACCTTCCCATTGGCTCTATTGATCTTATTCACAACTTCTGCAATAATGATCTTTTCATCCACAGCATCTTTGAGTTTTTTGTACTTGGGGTTCTCGCTGATCTCCAAGTAAGCCCCTTGGAATGGCTGCCCAACACTGCCCAAAGAAAAGGCAAAGGAAACACAAGTTAAATATGACCCTCAGGGCAGAAGCAAACCTGACACTATCACAGACTTCATGAGCAGATGCACCAAATATAATTTTCAATTATTCTAAACACCCAGAAACTGCCTTAAGCTTTGAGACATCCTTTTCCAGAGAAAGTCACTTGCTGCTTCATCTTTAGTGAGGGAATAGTCTTAACAAACCAGAAACCTCTACACACAACGTCCACCTTTTGCACCTGTTCACTCAGCACGTTGGTGTCTGCATTAATCTGTGCCACGCAGGCATAGTGTGCCAGCAGAAAATAACATGGGAATTGCTGTAAAGTAGTGTGGATACGTCTCCCAGCACATCATCCCAGGGGAAGGGAGAAAGGAAGAAGGGTAAATAATGCTTTGTGTATTAGACACTGTGTCTTCCACACATTAACAGCCCAGTGGTGGTGAATGAAGAGAAATTTATCACCAAAGACAGAATAGGATGGGTTTTTTCCTTGCTCTGGAAACATTTTCCAATTAAATGAGCCAAGCTGCTATGGATATCAAACATACATATCAGACATCCTTGCATATGCAATTAATTGTGATTTTAAACCACACAATAAGAGTCTCTGTGAAAGCAGAAAGTAAAACCTCAGTAGGACTGACAGACACAGCATTAATACTGACAGGCAGGACTTTAGTGACAGCCATGAACACACCTTCAAGATCTGCTGTTGTTTGTTAAACATGTAGCAGCTGTTTGCCAAGACCTCCTGCACTTGCAAATTCTCCCATCTTTATCCACCTCAGGGTGTTAAAGAAGAGCTTCACTAGAGGTTAAGAATTGGTGAATTCAGTTGCTGCTTTCTTTGTTTGGGAGACACTTTAACTAATCACTTGGATTAAATTACAAAGTACTAAGGCAAAATTTTGCCAAGACTAGAACCCACGAGAAATCAATATATTACATGGAACAGCACTGCCTTTGCAATTGCATCTCTGGCACACAGGCAGATGGGAGAGAAAAAGGAAAGGTAATGGAATTTTAGTACTCAAAAGAAGTCCCTCTCTCTTCTTAAATAATTATACTATACACAGAAAGCTAGCCACATCCTATGAATCATTATCATACTAACTAATCAGAAACTTTATACAGTAATTTCCTCTACCCTTAGGCCAATTAAAAAAAAACAGCAAAACAACAGCAGGAGATAATCCACTCTGAATACCAGACAAAAAGAGATGGAAATTTTCTAAATGAATGCAGGGTGGTGAAAGCATTCCAACTTTCTACCACGTTGAAGCTTTGGGGTTTTTTTGTTCTTATTAACTAGCATTATGAAACCATAGTCACCAAAACAGTAGATTCCCCATGGACTTCATCCCTAATCAAATGATGACAAGTTAAAAGCTAAAACTGAAATGAATCAACAGTTCCTCTCTATCACATATACCATTTAAGAATGTCTTGGATAAAAATGACCCAGATATATATATTTTGCTTTATGATATTTCATTGTTCAGTCTTGGTGTAAACAGTACCAAACCAGGGATATAAATAGAATTCTTTCCTTCCCAATGCTGAGCAGATGCATAATGCCTAATAGCAAAAAAAAAAACCTCCTGCTTGCTCCTAGAAAAGTCCAAAGGCACCATCTTTCTCTTTTCCCAGCAGCCTAAAAAGACATACCAAAGCAAATAAGGAATAAACCACAAGCTATCATATATAGCTACTGAATAAGTGATCAACTGAAGGAAAAAAAGAGAAACATATACTGAGCCCATTACAGAAAACCAGGAAACAGCTCAATAAAAAAATGACACCAAACAAAACCAATGAAACACAAACAACAAATAGAGGTTGTCCATGCATGGAACTTTCTCAAAACCCTTGCAGATTCCTGTTTCTGCCTCTGCTGAACCTTGCTTCTCATTTCACTTGTTCCTGCTCAGCTCAAACTACAGCTTCTAAGAGAAAACTCTCTTGAGATGGACAAGATGTTTATTTTCAAGAAAAAACACAATTTATAAGCTCATATTCACTTAAAAAGTGTAAGCCAACTTATTTCAAGGACATCAGATTTCTCTTTTGTCAGTTTTACTGCATACCAAAAGAAGTGTATTCCTTAAATAAAATCAGATACAAGTGCAATTTCTTGACTAATGCTAGCTCTGTAGATGGCAATGATATGGATTTTTCAGTTTTAAAGAACTCAGTAATCTGAGAAACTGAAAAAAATATTTGCAGATATTTCACATTATTAAGAAAAAAAAGAAAATAAGATTATAAAATGGAAATAGAACTTTTTTTTTAAGTATCTTTGCAAAAAGATATACACCAGTGCATCTAATTCTTAAATCACCTAGTTTTCACCTTGGAGCATTATGGTGAATGTGCTGAGTTTGAAGACCGGAGAGCTCCCTGGCACACCTTGTCTGGGAGTGAGTGACATTGTCACCTACAGCCTTCCAGCCCACTATCTTTATTTGCTGCAGGAAACAGTGTGATGGAAACTAGGGGAAAGGGTGAGAGATGCTCCCCTCTGCAAGCTCCCCAAACTTTTACAATGTGAACAGGTCATGGGGGGTTAGAACAACAAACCATGGTGAGTTCTGGACAGAAGTGCTTGGTATCACAGGATAAGTGGCTGCAACAACATCTAAGTTAGAAGGAAACGGAGGTCAATTTTCAGGATGGTAAAGTTAAATGATGGAGAGATGTCTAACAAGGAAAATGCACTTTCCTGCTTAAGATAAAAAGCAAAATCTTGCTTAGAATCCTAAACTATGTAAGGATATCGATTTTCTTGTACACGAAAAGCAACGGAATCAGTCATTACCTGGCTGGATATAAAGCCTTCTTGTCCTTGAAAAGTTCACTTGCTTCCAGTTTTTCTTCATATATAAGCTTTTGCTGATCTGTGAACTGATCTCTGTACTTTTTACACTACAAAACAGGATATATTAAACAAACCATAAAGTTATCTTTCCCAATCTCACAGCACCACAGACTGATGTTTGCTCATTGCTCAAGATGCACATTCTTTGTATGCTTCTGAAGTGACTCAGCTCCATCCTACATACCACTGCAACAAACAGGAGCGGTGTTTTTTCTCCTCACCCATCCCAGATGATTTCAATTACACCAAAAACAATATATAAAATATCTCATGTAAGCACATTGCGTTTGAACATGAGATTGATCTATCAGATACGAGTCATTGGAAAACTGTGCTAAAAAGGTTCGCAGAAACATATATGCAATTTCACAATTGCAGAAGTTTATATAGGCAGAGAGAAAGGAAAAAACACAGCTGAGAGGGTGAATTTTGCAGGCTCAGAAAGAAAAACTGTTCCCTGACAATTCGCAGAAAACACAGCCCACAAGATCAGTAAAACATCCCATCAGCACTTGTACGGATTCTCGCCGTTCTCTCCATCCAAGGATCCAAAACAAATTTCAGCTAACCACAGCTCAGAAGTCAAAAATTCCACACAGTTCTTCCAATGCTGGTCTAAGAGCTAGTCCCAGTCCCGGCCATGGACACAAGTATTACAAGCTATTAATTAAGAGGCAACAGACATGCTGCCCTGCTGCTAATGTAAGAGCTGATGGCAGGAAGCAAACCTCTCTCCCCAGCCCCAGAAAGGAGAAGCCAGGATAGTTGCAGGCCAAAGGCAATTACCGAAAAACCATATTTCTTCCAAAGAAATAAAATTATCCTGGCTGGAATCAAAGGAAATACATCCTAAAAATAGGCCCTTCGTGAACAAAACTGTTGAAAATCATGGGAAGAAGTTCTGCACAGACTGGACCAGAATGTGTCCTACCCTCCACAAATGGAAAATCCTCTTTAGTTCCTTGTGGGTTGAATCCAAGAAAAGGTAAGGCCTCGCTGGCCAGTTTTTATCTATTGGTGATAAAGAAGGCATCTTATTCTTCATTTCCAAGAAGTATTTTTGCATCTGGGATAAAATTGAAGCAAGATGTTTTATTAATGTTCAAATATCAGAGTTATTGAAATATGCAAGTAAAAGCAGATGCTTTGTGATTAAAAAGCACAGTTACCAAACTGCAACTCTCAGCTCTCATAAACCAGAATACAGATTTTAAAAGCCAGGTATATTGAAAAATGCAGATTTAGAAATCATAGAAGTGTGGCAAATACTTAGTACCATTCCTAAACCTTCAAACACCATCAATATCCTTTCTTTACAATATCAGAATATTAATTTGTCAATTTTCCATATGCTTAGCTTGGACATTTTCTTACAAAGATGATTAAGGCCATAACATAGCTAGTCCATTTGATAGAAAATAAAAGCTTAAAACACAGAAAATGTACATGTTCTTTATATGGATATATACGTACCAGTCTCTGAAGGGTAAATTCATAAATTTTTCTTCCAGCATTGGCTCTGAAGAATTTCCTGTATTCTCTACGGACCTGGAAAGTTAAACAAACCCTCAAAGTGAGTACAAAGAATGAATTTGTTTGCACAGGTACTCTTTCATAAAGCTCTGTGGTAGAAAATACTAAAACAAGCATACGTACATGCAAAGGGTTCCCCAAAATAGGAATATCACCTGGTCACACTTATAATATTTGAAACAGACCATGGACCAAGATGTGTGAGAGATACCTCAGCTGACCTGAGTGCAATCATTTGCAAACTTAACATGGAATTTGAAATACTTCCCTCCAAAAAGGCAAGTGATTCAAATATTGTCAAATTCACAGCATGAATCTATTTTCATAGGCTTTTGCATAAAGCTGGACTGCAAAAAGTGAGGCATCATCATTGATACAATTTTCTTGAGTCTGAAGTGACACTGACTTGATGTTAATTACAGAGTTAACTGGTGAAATTTTCAGATTTTTCTCCTTTAAGATTCTTAATACACAGAGTTTTCTATAACAAAAAACATGGTGGTTCTTTTTTTGTTTGTTTTCAGAGCAGACTCCTGCATGAAAAAACTCTTTTAACACAAGCAGTCTTTTTTCCAAAGAAAAATAAAATTTTGGTGCTTGGTAAGAGCAGACAATCAACACAAAGGTTGCTTAATGTCAGCAAGGTTGATATTTGCTCCCAAAATTTATTTTAAAACAAAAGGTGATCACTGAAACCATTTTTGCAGGTGATATTTAGTTTAATACATGTTTGGAAATGCATGTTTCAGAGTACTTGTTTTGCTTTTTGTACTTCTATCAATGGTAATTAGCACAGATCAAAATTCAGAAAAGGCAATCAGAGAGCCCAACTGGTTTGCAGTTTTATGTGATGCTCAGGCTCACATCAAGTCAGCTGAAATAACCCCCAACTTTTTTTGCAAACTTTGGCAGAGCCTGCAACACACCTGTTACGAGTTTTGGGCAAAACCCAGGGAAAATATCATGGCTTTGTATCATTTACCCCAGAGCAAAATTTAGTGGTTTTAGCTAACTCACTGTGTGTTGCTGGGTTTTCTGCAAACAGAAAATAAAGGGAAACCCATAGAGTAAAATCCCCCACCAACTTACAGAAAACATTTTCTTGTCCTACCCTGGCACCCCTTCTGCCCCATAGTGACTGACATGCATTTTAAGATAAACCAGCATTTGGAAAGCAAGAATTTGTCCCAGTTGGGGACTAAAACTACCCCACAGGTAAACAGGTTTTGCTTAATTACACATTAAGATGCATCAAGAAAACTGGCAGCATTCAGCTGTCATCAGTCTATGCAAATTCAGCACATAATTTTTTCCTCCTCACTTTATAAGAAAAAAATCTTAGAGTTCTTATTCACTCATTTTCTGCAAAGTTTAGTGCCCTATAATTAGTGTATATCCTTTATTTATTATTCAGGGATGGTAATTAACACACTCAAAGCCACTCCAACCACAATCATCCCCAATATCACCATGTTCTCAAAGACTCTCCTTAATGATGTTGCTTAATAATATTCTTTGCAAGCTGCAAGGTGTGCAATTAAATTTGGAACAAAGGTACTAAAAGAGACCCACGCATCCTATTGGTGCTGCAGGGAAGCTGCAAAGCAAGCACTAAGAAATGCAAGCTGCTCCAGAAAAGCCTAAATCTGGAAAGTACCACAAATGCTATTAAAATCTACTTATCATACAAGTTAGAAGAAAAGTCCTCAAGACTCAATGGTTTAATCTTGATAATTTGTATCAACTTTATAACTTCAGCTTCATAAGTCATGGGTAAAAATACTTGGCCCTCAAACTACCTGTAGCATCAGTGATATATTGGAATGACAGACTATGGTCTTATTCAGAAAAATCTGCATATTTCAGGTGAGAGGGAAATTGGAAATGTTGCTTACACTATTTAACAAATCCATTGAAAACCACACCACAGACTGCAGAAACATATTCCTGTTGTAATGTTCCTTAAAGGTTTGGGATTCATCAGTTTTCATTTAAATGTTGCTGTTTGATGTAAAACGGCCTCTGAGTTCTCAGGAGGGACATATTCTTGGTTTAAAATCATAAAAACAGACCCACTTTGGCATTAGTACCTGAAGTGTGATTCTGATCTGCAAAATGACTTCTTAAAATGGCTCCTTTGTATTTTTCAGCTCTGGTTTCCATGTATGTATTGTAATGGATTTTTTTTTTCATACAAGTGAACATGTATTATATATAATTACCTGTTTTCTAACTATTTCTCCCATTTCATTACTGTTAGGGTAAGTATAAGAATATGAGAGCTGAATTTTACTCTGCATTATCGAGTGAATTGTTCCTTTCATGACTCTGTAGACTACAATATCCCTTTTAGCAGAAGTCACTTCCAGCCAAACAAAACAGATTCAGATTTCCGCAGTTCTTCAGGACTGCATCTGTAAAACTGTGTTATGTAAATCATTTGGGCACAGAGATGAAACATCTCAAGATGCCATTTTCATAGTCTATTTACAGAGCAGAACTACATTTTTCCAGATTAAAGATGTGTTTTCTTTTGCCAACCAGTCCTTGAAAGCAAGGGACAAAAAACAAACTGCTTTTGTATATCTCAATTTTTCTAGGAATTCATGTCTGTCACAAGCCACAGGTAACTGTGTGCAATGCCAGGCCTTAAAAAGGCTGCTGGATGCAACAGGACATGACCACTGGCTTTACACCCTGCCCTTAGCACTGGGATCAGGGGTCTAATGTGAGTGGCAGTGAGAGTCCACCTTACTTCCCATTCAAACAAGCAGAGGTCACAACAAGAAAATACATCCTTGCAATCTTACTAGACAGGACCTTTGCCAACGTAGGTCAGTTTTTTAAGTCAACAACTGTTACAGAGTCCCTTTAATCTGCCTTAGATCTTTCACTTGAAAACTGCAATTCCTGATATGACAAAAACCACTCAATGCCTAAATATTGCAGTAAATGAGGCATTTTCACCCTATGAATTGTTCAGTGAAGTCTGCATCAAAGTTAAACAATGTAATTCTGTGTAAAAAAAACCCATCCCTACTAGTGAGCCCACACAACTGCTTGTTTATTAAGTGTTAGTACAGTGCCACGCTTTATTGAGTTCATGTTGACAGATGGGAGTGTTGGAGAAAGTACCTTCAGTCCAAGCCAGTAAGCCCAAATGACTGCAACAGCATGCTTACGCCTAGCCTCCTCCTTCAAGCGTTTCAACTCCCTCCGAGCCTAAAAGGTTCAGAGAGTGAACAAGAGAGACAGCCCGATGCAGACAGCACAATGACCAGGAAATGCCTCTCCCACAACCAGGAGCCAGAGCACAACCGGGAGGGACAGAGGTGGAACAGCAGCCTTGAACCTCGCACACCCAATGCCTTGGTGGGAATTGGGATGAAGCCACACAGGAGGTCAGAAAAAGCCTCCACTGCTGCTTCAGCGGCATGTACAGGTGGGAATTTTGTCAGCCTTGGTGTTCACTGCCAGTGTTTCCTCCTCCTCTTCTATGCACACATCCCATAATTTGATTCTAATGGGAGAGCTTTGCCTGCAGTTTCATGATCGAAATGATGTGTATGAAAATGAAGACTTACTGAAATATCACCATCTAGTCACTTCTTCCACTAGTGAGTGCCTGGGCAGAACAGAATCAGCTCTGAAACTACGTGTCATGATGACTTTCCAGCATTGTAATGAGGGCTTTTATTCTGGAGGTTATTTTTTATTTTGATCTTCATGTATTCAAAAGAAAAAAAAATTCTCCAGCCTGGTAAATGATGTCTGTCTATGGAATTAAGGGGTAAAGCCACCAAACCTAGTGCATTCTTCATGTACAAAGAGATAGGCACCTTCCTACCTTTCATCAATCACTCTGTTTTAGGAAAGCAATTTGAGGCATGTGTGGGCAACCTAAGAGAATGTCGCATTTTAGGAGATACCAGCACATTTTTTTATTCATTTATCTGATGACAACATTCAAGGAAGAGTTGAAGTATTATAGGCTCAGTCAGAGCAGCTCTAGCCCTGTATCTGCACTTGTCAGGTTCTAAATTATCAGACTCGTGCAGCAGCAGTTCCAGCCTGTGCCAGTTACGCTCTTCTGGTGCAGCTGGAAAGGTTAATGTGCAGTAGATGGAGACTCAAAGATTATGTTTTCACTCATCTGCTTGGAAGAAAAGATTCTTCTACACAGCAATGTAAAAGCAAGAACTATGCAAAGCTAAGTATTTGTCCACCTTGTGAAAAGGAAGGAAACTGAGTACTTGAGGCTCACTCTTGCTTGGGTTGGTTTGTTTGTTTGTTTTAGGTAGGGGCTTTTTGTTTGGTTTTTGGTCTTTTTTTTTTTTGGTAAAGCAAATGATTTCTGATGATCACTTTTAGAAACTTTTGTTCTAAATATTCCCCCAGGAAAACATAAAAGGTCACACCAATAAAAGGTTGTCTATCTTATCAGAGACTGTAATTATTTTTCTAATCTTAATTCAATTTAAATTATTATCTTTATATACATATATCTAATTATATTTAGATTATTTATATTTAAGGAATAAGGACACAATTTTTCATTAAATTCCTGTGAGCCAATTGATAAAAATAACTACTAAGCCATGTTAAAAATTATCCAAATCCACTAAACATTTAAATGAGGAGCTTTAACACAGTTAACGGTATTGCATTCACTGGATGTATCTTTTAATTCTAAAGACCATCTTAAAACTAGGAAAATAAATACCTCGTCTGCAGTACTGAGCAATTTTTAGGTGAAAGGAACTCTGGTTAAAAATAAAATAAATTCTCAGTGTATTGTGCTTAAACAAATGTAGAGAAAACTGTGTCTGTCAAGTTATATAGTTACCTAAATATTAGGCTAGAGCTCAAAAGTTCCAAAGACTCTCTAGTATATGAAGGAAGTTCTGTACATGTTTGTTTGGATTCCCAGGGCTGCCATTTCACTGGAAATCTAATAGATTTACATCAAAATAGCAAAGGTCAAACACAGAATTATACTCCAGATGTAATTTGAGCGCATTTCTCCATCTAGTTGGCAAGGTGTTCTGACAACAGCCCCCCTCAACATAAATAATAACGGAAAAAATGTTTCAAATTTAATGCATTTATGGTTTTCAACTAAATTAGGAATTTATTAATTGAAACCAATACATTTTTGACCTCTAGTGAACAGCATTTCAAATGTTCATATAACCCACAACTACAGGCTGGGGATTAGCAAGAATCTTTCAGTGGGACTTTGCTTCTGAAAACAAACAGCTGATGCTGGAATTCCTGGGATTTTTCTAGGGCTGTAAGCTTAGAATTGCAAACTAACATCATTTTCTGCTAAAAGATCAGCTCATAAAATTGTGCTTTACTTGTACTTATTGAAATTTTTTTTACTGGTTCAAATCACAGCCAGAGAATCAATTAAACCAATTAAAACTAGCATTAAATGAAACTTAATAGCACTGGTTTGACCTTGTAGGTGAAGACTGTTCAGGGCACAGATTATAATATGGGGCGAAAAATCTCAATTGGATCACTAAAACAGTGTCACTGAAAGTACTTGTTGGGGGCATGGGGAGGAAGACACCAAAAACCCCGACCTTCTCTCCCCCCACAAACCATGCTTTGAATATTTACATGTAGTTAAATGCATTTCCTAATTTGAGAATACTGTAGTCTAGTCATTTTTAATCTAGTCTAATGGCTTGTTAGTGCAAATCTCTACTTGGTTGCCATGCAAAGAACTTCCTACTCTACAAAAAACTGGCATACAGAATGCTATCAGATGCATTAAGTGTGGCATGGATGGAAATGGAAGGAATTGATGATCATGCTCTATTATTTATGAGTGAATTGTATTAGTCATTAATTCTCACTATGTACTACTGATTAAATGTTGACATTTTTGGGTAATGAAGGGGGTGCATGTGACATGTGCATGAAGTACCTTATATCCAAGCCAGTAAGCCCAAATAACAGCAATAGCATGTATATTTCTAGCCTCCTCTTTCAGTCGTCTCAGTTCCCTTCGTGCCTGTGATGCATTTGAAAAGGGGATATAGAAAAGCTTAGGAAAGAATAGGTTACTGCAAGTTCCCACTGGTGCAAGAAAGAAAGAAAGAAACCAGTCACTACAAACAGCAAATATTAAAGCGTGTCCCAGCTTCCCAGACTGCACCAGCTACAACATGTTAGCAGCAAAGAGAAAACAAAAAAACAGTTTAGGCAGTAAAAGCAGTTTAAGCCACTGACAATATTCCCAGATAACTATCCTAAGGGACCTTCTTCATTCTATGTAGGAACAATCAAGTGCACAATGTGTTGCCATTTTTTTACCTGGGTACCATGCCAATAAGCAGCAATTACTGTCGCAGCCTCATTGCAACGCTTCAGGTGCTTAAGTTCCCGAAGAAGTTTCCGAGCCTGTAAAAAGTTTAAAACATTATTTTACTAACTAATTTTTTTATTATTTTTGAACTGCAATTTTTAAATGATATTTTTAGGGCACTGCAGCTTGTAAATCTAGGCAAAACCAAAAAACACTGACTCCAGATCCCCAAGCAAATACATTCACAAATGCTGCCGCAGCCTAATTTGCTGTTCTGGCAAGGATTCTGTGCACATGCAAGAGCTTGGGACTGGCAGGTCAGGGGATCTTAATTCAATGTTCTATTTTCTCCCAGATTTGCTGCATTACCTGAGAGATCTATATGTCTGTTTGCACAACGGCAACAATACTTTTTCTTCACACAGTAAATGTCTTATCCACTTAGAGTGCAATAAAGAATAAATCACAAGTAAGTTGCCTGGCTTTAGGTCACACTAAAGGCTGCTGTCATACCAGGCTTTCATGTACAGTAATGCTACTGCAAAAGAGCTCGTTCTCCAATGACAAACACAAAACCATAACTCGAGATGATGCTTTTAACCCAGTTTTCTTCAAATAACGCTCATGGGAAAAGACAGCACATCAATAGCTAGACTGAAAGGGTATTTTTAACTCATTTAAACAAAATCATAAAGACAAAGTAAAAATCAAGAAAAACAGCAAAATCAAATTATGTGAGCTTATTGCTGGCAAACTTTAGAGCCTTCTGGGCAGGAGAGGGCTATTTACACCAATAGCTACTAACTGCAGACCCTCCCTCCCCCGTCTGACAGGAAGGGAAGGGAAGGGAACTGACTCAAGAATTAAAGGCAGTTCTCTCTTCCCTAAACAGAGGGGAAAGACACCTTTAGCAGGGTGAAGAAAGGTTAATTAGAAAACAGAGGAGCCCAGGGTCATTTTTTTCTGAAGACGGAGAGCAGTATTTGCTTTAGGCATCATGGCTGCTTTCATGTAAGCTGTTAACCTCCTTTTCCCTCTTATCAAAGCATCACTCCTCAAATCTCTACTATGGATGCAGGATTATCACTTTACAAAGTACAAACCTCTCAGAGAAGAATCAAAGTTGTGGCAAATTGAGGCAGAGGACGAGCCAACAGCAATAAACTACTTGCTCAGCACAAGTATACTTTTACTCCTCTGCTTAGTAGATAGAGGAGAATTGAAGAGTTGACCCAAGTAACATACTGCCCAGGCAACCCAAAATATTTATTTTAATCCTGCCTTCAATTTTATTCATTTTGAGAATCTTGTTAAGCATTAAATAACCACCAACCACAACTTATTTCTTCCAAATCTGTTCGATGCTACAGTTTTCCTAAGCCCAGTGGCAGAGCCCCATAGCATCCTTCATTCACACTCCAGTCCACGTCAAGAGACCTCCTATCTCCAAATTCCCTGGCAGAAGATGCCTCCAGGATAACCCAGCAGTTTAGGGTGGTCCCAGCATTCCACTTGCACGGCTTGTAGGGATTTATCGCCCAGGCAGCACGCGCAGATGTCCCGAACTTACCTCTTCTACAGCAAACACAAGGGTTTAACAATGTCTCTGGCACAGCCACAGTTCCATGGATATAAAGTGCACAAAATGTGCACTTGGAATGTGTTTTCTGACCTGCTCATTACCTCACCCATTCAGAGACAGCTGCAATAATAGGAAACTCACCTTCCATCCTCTGATGTACGACTGTACTGTAATAGCTGAACTCTTAATCTTCTGATACTTTTTCTGTTGCTATATTGGAAATAAATATGTGATGCTTAGAACAGAACATTGCAACTGTAAAATGCTGCCTACTAAACCTTTAATTACTAGCATTTGACTATATGCTTGAGGATATAAGCACTAAATGCAAAAAGTGAACAAATTTTGACCGAGCAGATCAGTGTGCAGATTCCATGTTCAACTCGAGGGGAAACAAAGCATATCAACAATGCTGCATGGACAATGTCACTCTGTTTACAGAAACACTAAGTTCATGGTCAGCAGCACAAATGCAGATTAAATGCTAACAGTAACAGCTTTATTTGTCTTTCCCACCAACAGAGTAGCACACAAACTGTCACAAATGCTCAGGTTTGTTAGCTAAGCTTTTTACTACCTTTTCATAAGACATGCACTGTTCCTATTCCCCACAGTCTCTGTATTATACCAAATGCTGATGATAACCTGGGGAGAGGAAAAAACCCAAAACTATAGATTCCTGAATGAGATGCTGGAGTATTATTTATGTATGCCCATTTGAACAATAAATTTCCTGGACAGTCAAGCATTTTCCTTCTAAAAATCTCAGTTCTCCAGTAGCCCAGTGTTTAGTACCATACTGAGTTCACAGACTTTGTAACAGGGCTTTTAGGCTTGAGTCTCAGCCCACTCAGTGACAGTGAACATCTCTGTGAGCAAGCTAGAGAGGGTCCCCTCTGGGCCACACTCATGCCACGGCTGCCATCCGTCATGCCTGGTGGGGCAACAGACAGACAAGTGTCTGCAGATCCTTCAGCCAAGCCTCCAGCACAAGGAGTTGTTCAAAAAAGCTTCCTTCATGCAAGGGATGTCTTATGAAACCTCCCAAAGCACAGTGCCTAGCAGTCATGTTAGGTTAGGAGAACAGTGCCTTCCATCTACATGAAGAGGCTGAGGAAACGTCTCTATCATCACTCTCAAGTGATAAAACTGCTGTCTTGTTTCCCCAGTGACCCAATAAAGTTTTACAGTTAAGAAATCAACAGTGCTTGGTCACATATTTGTTTTCGTTTCTTTATATTTAAAGTTGTGCCAATCCAGCTGCAATAACTCCATTTTAATTCATTAAGATGGCCTGAGATCATAATGAAGCCATATGGGCACAATGCAATTCTGTAATGATGCTGTTTGTACAAACGGTGCTTTCGGGCACACAAGTTCAGAGAGAAGAGTTTTTGCAGATTTCAGTCATACTTTTTCTAAATGATCTATACTTCCCCCTAATTATCCTAGAGAAGTGAAGCAAACACTTATGGCTTTCAAGAAGACAAACAGAAGTGCTTGTCAGCTGAAAAACAGGGATTTGTCAACCCTGCAACTGGCAGTATAAGAAGACTTTCTTTCCATATTTTATCAGGCTTTCTGATATGCTTGTGTCGTCCTCTAACAATAACAAAACTCAGCTGAGATGCTCAAGAATAAAAACCAATTAATCCCTTCTATCACAGAAGTCAAGAAATTTTAGTAACTGACAGGAAGACATGAAAGAGCCATATAACAGTGTTGCTCAGTTTGTGGCACAGAACACCCAGTCCACAGACAGATCTGAAACTGATTCACTACAAACTGCATCAATACTCAATTACGAGTCTTAGGAGTTATAATTAAAATAAATCCCTAGGATACTCCCAAGCAGCATTCTTGAGTCAACAGCAAAGATTCCAAATAAGGCAAAAACAGAAAAAGACTTAGAAATGACTGAATTCCACAGAACTGCACATGTATATTACTTAACTTTTTTTTACACATTAACCATATGTTTTGAATGCACTGTAAGTGTTGGGAAGCACAGCATTTTAGCTTGAATGAAAGAGACACTTCCCAGCTGGGCCACAAAATCCTGCTCTCCCAGAGCTCAAGGACTCTGCTGAGTTTTTCAAATTATTTGAGAACAAGCACAGTGTAAGCACTTAATAGTAGTCTATAGAAACTAAATTTTCTTTATTCACATTATTGGTACTTAAATATTAACATAGAATTGAATTCTTTCAGCAGCTCTCTGTACATACTGAGGAAAAATACCTTATGAAAGTTATATGTATTAAACAATGAAAAGAACCCCCCATTTAGTAAGGATGGTATCTTACTGCATATCTCCTGTACCAGGAAGCAATCACAATCTGGCATTTTTTCATTAACAAGAAGCGAGTACGGCACTTCCAACCTCTATAAATCTTTTCAATTAGGGTAGCCAAGTCCTCCAAACGCTGCTTTCTCAGATCTTCTAGTTTGAAGAGCTGGGTGTGGGGGTTTTTAGGATTTTGTTTGACATTGGAAGAAAAACAGCAGGAGAGAAAAGACAAGGAAAAAAATCCGTAAGCACAACTACTGTAAGAGACAGCTCTTCTTTACTTGAATTCCCCCCTCAGACCCATATTGTTTCATTCATCTCCAGAGCTACAGGCAGATACACCAACAAGATTTGTGGCAGACATACTGTCACAAGACAATGCACAAAAATTATATTAAATTAAGGCTGACAGCTATTGCAGAATCTTGATTCACATCGATTTTAATGGGTCTAACATTAAAAAGTGCCTTTTTTATTCTACGTTCACAGCAATATATCAAAGCTCTGCATGCAGAAAAATCTGTAGGAACCAGGTAGTGAGTGATGCAGCTCCTAGCAGGCTGTCCTCATGAGAGAGGGCTTGATTTTGCAGAAGGCATTTTTCACTTACTGTTCTTGGGTTGCGGATGAATATCTTTGATCTTCCAAATGAAAATTCCTCTTCAGGAATTCCCAATTCATTGAACAGCACCTCTACACCAGCCCTAAGAAGGAGTAAATGAGCTTAACAAACATGACTCCCAGCTCTAAAACTTCTTAGTTTACATATTCACAGCTTAAATTACGGAAAGCATATGAAAGCATATTTAAAACTTTTAAATAGTGCTTGACATAAGAAGATTGAAAGCCTAACTCATTTACTCAGTGGTTATTCAGCTAAAGGCAAGAATAATCGCTGTAAGAACTCGGAACAATTTGATGAAAAAAGAGCTAAATTTATTTTACAGTATCAGCAATGACCTATTTTTTTCCTCTTCTATAATTGTTTTACTTAAAAATAAATTAAAAAAAAGGAAAAAGGAAAGCCTCTCACACTAATGTCAAAAATTAAAACAAACATTGATGAGTTTGACAAATACTACTGTTCCACTCTTACCAAAGCCATTTTATGAACATCAACAGAAAAAAAGGGGAGAGGAACCATGCAGATCTTTGTGATGACTATTTCAATGCTATTGTTATCAATACTGCACTCCACCATTATCTTGATAACCTAAAGATTTAAATTGTAGCTAAAGAGGTTAATCCTCTATGAAAAATATTTAACTTATGCCATTGGTGGTCACACGTAAAAAGAAATAATAGAATCTTAGTTGTCCATCCAAGACATTATCTCCAAAAATACATGTGAATACTATGCAATTTAAAAGTACATATTTAATACAATTGATTTGCAGGAGGTATTATCTCATGATTGCTCCCCAGTCATTGTGTAAAATTATTCTTGAAAGGATAGAGGAAGATTGTATGACTGTCTTTAAAGAAATGAGTGTTTCTACACTTTGAAAGTTGGTTATTATAGATAAGTGCCCTCTTGATCGCTTCAGACCTCCTACTAATTTTGATTTCACTTCAGCATCTCTCTCTCTCACACCCTTTTTTTCAGACCCAAACCAGTAAAGGCTGCAATATATTCTGTTTGCAACGTATGCAAAAAAAATTTAAAAATCAGAACACAGGGAAGATAGGAATTTCTCTCAGGACAGGTAGGAACACTGCTGTTTGCCTACCTGGCTGGCCCTCTCCAGTGGGGCCACGTCTGCTTGCAGAGCATTTTGTACCTCTCCAGGCAAGGCTCGTACGCCTGCCGGAAGGCGTAGCCCGCCCTTCGGACCCGCACGTTCTCCAGCAGCCCGAGGTACCGGATCTGGTGGCACACCAGGGCTTCGTTGAAAATGTGGGCAGCTTTTTTGTCATTGGGCTTGATGCACCTGGGAAGGAAAACCAAAAGGAACATTTCTCTGCAGTGCTGTACACATCAAAAACTATTATGGTGAGTTTAAACCATAGATTTCAATAGTTTCTCCCTGGATATCAAGATTTAATTTTTTTAAAACCTCAACAAATTCACCAAATCTTTGCCACTGGGCAATTTACCTGATATAGTTTGGATTTTTCGTCTGAAGATTTTTCATCAGGGTAGCAACTGAAGCCTTGAATTGTGAACCTGCTGTTGGTGGTCTCTTTAGATTGATCTTAGCAGGGTTTCCTTCCGGGAACAACGCTTTAATAAGAGAGTGGTTGGCCTTCCACATGGCCTGGGAGAGG
This sequence comes from Climacteris rufus, assembly GCA_013398175.1. NCBI lineage: Eukaryota > Metazoa > Chordata > Aves > Passeriformes > Climacteridae > Climacteris > Climacteris rufus. The sequence goes on from VZRZ01004144.1 coordinate 296,902, forward strand.
TCACGGTACAGAAGATCATTATTTTTGTCAACAAATCCTTCCACCTGGTACATAACCTGAACAACAGAGAAGAGTCTCATCAGCACAGGTTTTGAACTACAGCATAGACCAGTTCAAAATAGACCAAAGAAATTGATTTCTCCTTCTTTCTCACTATCCAAAACAAATGAAGGATGTTTCAGCTTTCATTTTAAATCTGACATTTGGAAGACTTTTTGTTGGGTAAAATTTCTGTGAATGTGCTACCTGAGAAAGATGCATTTTCTGATACTGTCAACAGTTCCTTGTGACGATCAGTTCTGGTTTCTGAAATGGAAGAAAACCTCCTTCCATGATAACTCTGATACACCACCACCTGCCGAGACTCCAGAACAATCTTTTTTTTTATCTGACAAGGTTTTCTCCCTCTCTGTTGAATCAAAACAGCAAAAATACCCTTTCCCTTCAAAGCACTAATGCTTACATTCTTTGCCTAACTAAAACAAGATATGGACTATCACCTCTTGCTATCGCAGCAGCAGGCAGCAAGCTGTGCAGCCCCTAGGGGACTGTTGTTTTAAAGGACTTTTACCAGGAAAGCAGTCCAATAACAACAAGCATGAGTACAAAGCTCTGACCTGCAGCTGGGTACCCAGGAGGCAGCCAGGGGAACTTCATGCAGATCTCAGATTGCTACTGGCCTTTTTAATTTTTGAGGGTAGGGAACTTATTTGATTAATTGTGACAAATCATCTGGCTCTGGCTTCAGCTTCATGATTTCTCAGTTCTGCATAGATATGTACTATGTACACAGAATGAAAACAGTACTGACACATATTTTATGCAACAGCAAGTTACTGGGAACTCAGGCAGCATTTTACTTTGGAGAATGTGTTTCTAGTTGTGACAGGTGCAGTAAATGCCACTACTGAAAAAATCCTGTTCCCATGAAATTACTTATATTTCATAAAAGGGGGGTTAAACTTTTGTTACTCAGTGACAAGATCAAAATGTTCTCAGCTGAGGATGGAAAAATAACATTCCTCCCAAAATAGGAGGAATTCACTCTGCTGGGTAAGTGAATGCCTGTAACAATCAAAGACCCTCACTGCCTGCTAAGACACAATCTATGCACAGTCCTTCTCAAAGTACTGGGATATTTTCATTTCACTTAGAATTTTGACAACCAAAGAAATACCTAGGTATTAATCCCTGATAGATTATACGCAGTTACAGACTCTTCTTGGCAAATACATAATGCTAAGTTAATGAATGGCTGCCTGAAAGGCTGAAAGCCTGATATTTCTAGGACTATTTTTATGAGGAAAATTACTGAGCTATTTAAAATTTTAAGATTGAGAACATTTTAAAGAGCATTAAGTAGTCCTAGGGAAATGAAACACTTTCCAAATATTCTTTACTGTGTGAAATTATCACTTCAGCAGATTCAGACAAAACGTATAATTTCAACCCTACATTTACTACTTTTTTTGTGAATAGTCTTCACTCTACAAATTTCATTATTTTGATTTTCATTAATAAAAAGCCATAATGAATTACACACTGAAAGCTGTCAGACTTGTATTTATTCATACTGCTTATGTTGTGAAATGCAAATGCGTTTGCAAGCCCTCTGTATAGCTTTCTCTTCCATCTGTTTAAACACACAGAGTATCAAACTCAGTTCCTTCAAATGTACAAAAACTGCACTTTCTCAACAACATGACTAAGGACTGCAGCTAGTTCAGTGATAAAGAACATGTTTTCCAAAATACGTGGCCTACAAATCTGCATGAATTTTTGTCACTGTAGGCAATGATTTCTTTCCAGAGACCTAACAGCAGCACCAAAGCACGTGGGGCATCTTTCTCCTTTGAGGAAACTTCTGAGAACTGCCTGCCAGAGCAGCAGGACTTTGTACAAGAGCACACAGTGACAGGACAAGGGGTAATGCCTTTACTGACAAAGGGCAGGTTTATATTGGATATCAGGAAGAAATTCTTCACTGTGAGGTTGGTGAGGTCCTGGCATAGGCTGCCCAGAGAAGTTGTGGATGTTCCACCCCTGCAAATGTTCAAGGTCAGATTGGATGGAACTCTGAGCAACCTGATCTAGTGGAAGACGTCTCTGCACATGGCACAGGGGTTGGAACCAGGTGATATTAATAAGGTCCCTTCCAACCAAAACCGTTCTATGATCTCTAAAAACCTTCCAGCCCAAATCACGAATCTTAGGCTTAAGACAGAAAAGATGAAGACAGGTCTGGATGTTTCAATCAACTACACCACGTGCTCCCTTCCCCAGGTACCTTGCCAGCATAATGCTGAATCCTGAAGCAGCTGTGAGGCAGGGAGGTGTCATTGAGGAACCGGGAGCACTTGCTCATCCTGCTCTCGAAATGCTGGTGAGTGGCACAGACTTGGTTCAGTTTTTCTAAAAAGGTGTCATCAGTAACAGTTCCTGGTCTCAGGCATTCTTCGTCCAGCATGGCCAGGATTCCAGTTTGGTTCTGAAGTTTCACAACAAGAGCTTTAGTACATGTTTCCATCACTTTCCATCACAGCATAAGAAGGAGACCATTCTCCTGTTTGACTTCTGCTGTCCAGAAAAACATTCTTCAAGTTATCTCAAAGTTTGGCTCCTTTCCTCATTGCCACTTCCAACTGATTTTTTAAAGACTTTCTATGAGATTTGAATCTTGAAATTCACATTGAAGTTTCATGTCATTTACTCAGAATATAGAAACTCCAACTTAACTGAAAGTAGTCAGTTTATGGTAAAACCATCATATATTTTATGTTAATGGCTAAAAAGTGTTCTTTTCTGATTGTTAAGGAATTTTATCTTTTTGCTGTGCTAAGCACATAGGAAGTCTTCTCATTATATACAAGTACTCTGTGTACCTTAAACACTCAGTAACATGTCATTGAGCTTTCTAGTTTCCATCTAAAAGGAAATGTTAATTACAATGCAGCATGTGATATCTGCTATTGAAAACAGCACAAAATGTAAACACTTAAGAGCTGTTTCATTTGGGTTTTTTTCACATAGGTACTGCTGAATATTTCTACAAAAGTAACATATAGCCTTTTAAAAAGACCTTTTTAGTAAAATAAATTTCTACCATACAAAATAAGATGAATAATGCAATGAATGGCATGTTTCACAAAATTTAGTGCGTGAGGATGCAGACAGACTTTACTGCTAAATTAAATCCATGCATTAAAAAATTATTCGGCGAGATTCTTGAACACAACTTACATTTTCTATTAGGTCACAAATGATAGCATTGTTGAAATATTCAATATGAGTCCATTCAATACCCTATTAAAAAACATAAATAAATGTATGAACAGGAAAACAATTGAGGGAGCTTTCCCTCTAGGCAATTAAAATTATATCCCAGTTAACCACAGTACTACTTTCAAATTTAATTATGCATGCTTACCAACAATTTAAGGATTAAGAAAAAAATACAGTCATCTACTACTAACATTATCTGTGCAAAATGAGTGTCCTTGAGAGGCTGCCAAACTCCTTCTCCATTCCTTTCCCCCACCCATGTCAGCTTCCCATGCACTCCCTGGCTCCAGGCCAGGCCCCTCCCACCCAGCCCCACGCTGCCCACGCTCCCACTGGCTACAAGGAAATCAGCCCATGTCACTGCAAGCTCCTGAGATCAAAATTCTGACTTCTTAGTAGTTGGTTGTTTTGTTTTTTTTTTTTTTTAAATAATGGAAGGAAAAGAGCTAAATATAGATGAAACCATTTGAAAAATCCAGAGTCTGACTGTTATTCAGATATTCTTAATATCCTAATTTTTTCAAACATCAGTGATAAAATTCCCAGGATGAGATGCCAATGCATCACGAGGTAGCACTAGTAGGGCAAAGGACTGAAAGAAGGAAAATATTAATTTCATTCCTAATTTGCACTCTGTGGTACTTCTTACAGTTTACTTTTTTAGAACATGTGGAATATCATTCAAGAACCACATCGCAGTAATGATGGTTTACTGCTGAATGCAAAATTAAAAAGACATGCTGAAATTTCATGTTATCCTCAGGATCATAAGGCTGGAACTTTATGTAATTTTTTAAAATGTTTATACAGCAGAATGGTATCATCCAGTTTGAGTACAGACAGTGAGTGCCAGTTTTTACAGCTGGGAGCTGGTATTTTGTCTGAGCTCTGTGTATCATGTGGAGCACTGCTAAAACCTATTAAAACTTTAGCTTGATGTTCACTCACAGAAAAACATCAAACGCTGGAGGCTGGGCTCCACAGGACATCTTAAATTTATCCATAAAGCTCACACAGCTCCTTTCAACACTTAACTGAAAGAAAACTAGACCCAAAACCCTATTTGTAGTTGCTTTCATGTTGCATGCTATTATTTTAGCCACCCAATTCCCTTTGAAAAAGCACTGGCTGTGGCTGCTCTTGGGGTCATTCCAGACACTACTGTGTAATCCAAAACATAGCCTGTAGGGTAATGGCACCAATACCAGAAAGTGATATTAGTGTTCTAATAAATCAATTAGCCCTTGCTCAGGACTGACAGTCATTGTTGCCAATGAATGAATCAGAGCTGGGTCTGGTTTTCACCTGGAGAACTCATAATGTGAAACAAATCCGAAACCAACATTTTTTGCTTAATGTAACTACCACACAGCCCTACACAAACATGCCCCATGCCAGTACTGTGGTCAAAAAGTGAGTCTATTCCCTGAAAAGTGGTTCCAGCCTGATGCCTTTACAGGAACAATGGGAAGAAGAGAGGACAAGGAAAGATCCATTCAAGTATTACCTCTCGAATGTATTCCTCCTGCTCTTCTTTGAGGGTCAGTTCAATGAAGATCTGCTGCAACTTCTCATTACAGTAGTTGATAATGAATTGCTCAAAGCTGTTGTCCTGTCAGATAAAACATGTTTGAGTTTGCTTTGTGTAAACACCCCAGAACTGAGCTGGAGTAAGTTATTGCAGCAGCTGCAAGTTAACAAGCCACTGTATTAACTACTCCTTCCAGTTTTGCCATGTGATGGTTGGAGCAATATTTGATTGAGATCATGATTAGTTTAGAAATTTTAGACCAAATCCTTCCCTGAGGCTGTATCCACTGGGAGGGACAAAAACCTCTGCAGATTTTATTCATGATGCCTCCATACCGATTCCTTTCAACAAGTCATAAGGGCACCCGTGGTGTAAGGGAATAAACAACAAAAGTTTTGCCTGCACTAATCTGTCCCCACACGTAAAATGTAGTCTCCTGTGGGATCTGACAAATAAAATTATGACAGTAGCACTAGCTTTTCTCCACTCAGTAGCCAATAAAGTATCCTATTTCCCTACAGAACGAGGCTCAAGCTGCTATTCCAGTTGCAGCTGAGCCTCGGTGAAGAGATTATTGGCTCCAGAGGTCAACCCACCTCCTCCTTGCCAGCAAACTGCCCCTTGAAATGATGAGAAACAAAAGAGCTTAATCGACTAAAATTCCTCTAACAGGCTAACTCATCTAAAACTGGGTTAGGGAGCAAGCAGATGTGTGACCCTTTGCAGAAGGGACCAGGGACTGGAGCAGACCCCAGCAGGAGGGGTGGGCACAGGAAGGAGGCTCGGTGACTGCCCCAGCACAGGGCAGGGCTGCTGCAGGAGCAGAGCTGTGACATGACACTGTGCCTTTTGAAACTACCAAATAATCTGCTATACAATACCTGTGAAGCTCAAATTATGCTGATAGAATTTTTATGACTGAAGGCAATGGCAATCATTTAAATGTTTGAATTAAGGATCTGGTTGCTAAATGAGATTAAGAACACACAAGCAGATTAGAAAATGGTGAGGTAGCACAGATTACTTTTATCATTTTAGTTTTAGATGAAGCAAAATCACAGCTGATCACCAAACTTTCTCAGCCACATCAAACACTGCCCCTCTCACCATCTGCAATTATCACTCAGAGATTGCAAAACTTGCATAGATCTAGATGAGAGAGTTAAAATTTGGCATGCAGCAAAATCAGCACTGCAAACAAGTCATACTTACTGCATTCTGTTGGAAAAGAAATTACACAAACTGCAGTCAGTACTTATACTACCTCCATAACAATGCAGAATATATCTACTAGCAGTTATTTAGTCTATCAAGTAGATCAATCTTTTTATCACTGAAAATGCAAAGCACTACATAAATGTTATGTATTACTTCTTCGTTGATGAGCCTGTCTTTAGGTACTGTCCAAATATTATCAAACAAACCAGGAGGCTGAGACACATCAGAGTCTAACACAAAGCAGCATTCTTGCATTGCCCTGTCTCTAAATCACCAGGTACTTTTTGCCTCTAAAAGCCATATTTATAACCTTGGGTTTACAAATTTCAGCAAAGGGAGAGGAGAATGGGGAAGGGAAGAGAGAATACTGGAGGGAGAATGAGTATAAGTTTATTTGACACATTTAGATAAGGCCATCACTTCAGATACATTGAGTTTGAAGTAAAAGGACCCCAACTGTCACAGGACCCAGACAAAGAGAAAGGGTAAAACATTCTGCATCCTCCTGCCAGGCACAGGCACATGCCACCCAACTCAGAGAGACTGTTTCTCCAAAAGACCATGTTACTCTGATAACAAGGGCTGCATGACTTTTCACTCACAAATTATACAGGCTTGGTCGTCAAAAGAGGATGCAAACTGAACAGAAAATCCAGCTAAGCCATCTAACTAAAAGGTCATTAACAATACATTAAAGTAATTGCTAGATGCTTTCCTGATTTGCTGTGTATCTGTGATATTTATGGCTTGCTAAAAAAAAGGCAAACCAAAATCCACAGAGTTCTCCACAAATCAGTCACTTTGAGCTATGAAATTCTATTTGACATTGCCAAGCCACTGAAAATTGCTATTCCAGGAAAAAAAGTTATTGAAGAGCAGCAGCAATGTTATTCCTTATGAATGATACAGAGCAAAAGGCTAAGACAGTGAATTATAGCAAAGAAAATTAGGGAAAATGTTTCAAATTAGTGAAATTTTCAAAACACTTAACTCTGAACAGACCAGAAGATATTTGGTAAATTAAATACACTTCAGAAAGAGAGGAAATACACTGTTTCCTTTTACAGGCTTTAAAAAAACCAATTAGAGTGTTTATCCCAAAGAAATTCTGAGCAAGGCAACAAAGATTGTGGATTTATTATCCCTCAATGTATACCTATAATAATTTTTAATTATGTGAGAACTTCACAAAGCATAAATGAATGCTCATAAATGAATTTTTCCCCCAGTATTTTAATGAAGGCTTCTACAAATTAGTAGAACAGAACTAGAAGGAGTCTAAAGGACTTACTGTTTTTAGGAGGCAGTAGAGAATAACCAATATCAGAGATAGCACATCACCAAATCCATTTAGGAGACAGGGGCTGGAGGGACCCAGCCATGAGAAACTGTCCTTGCTCCTTATCCTGACCACTTAAGTGACAAAAGCTGGTTTGACCAACACAGAAGCAGTGCAGTCAGACCCAAAATTTGAGGAAGAGTTATTAAATTCAAATATTCTTAGGAAATGTTAAGGGAAGAAAAAAAATTGAGACTGTATCTTCTCAAGGTATTTGCCTCTCTTTCAGGCTGCAATTCTGCTACTTTTAATGTTGAGGGCATCACTTCAATCCCAGCATTTTAATAGCAGCATTTCCAACTGTGCCTTTGAAACCACTGTGGAATACAAAATAAAACCTTCAGGGAAGATAAAACCACACCGTCTCTCAAATTAAATAAAGGTTCTGGGAAACAGAATGTCACCTGAAATAGGCTTAAAGTCATGTCAAATTTATAGACACAGCTCAACCAACCACCCTCAGCTCATCCTCTCAATCTTTTATCAGATGCAACAATAAATTTAGATGATTAGAAAAATTCACTGACAAAAATCAAAGCCTATTTCACCATGTTTCTCGCTTATCAAATAATGATGTCTTGTTCACACAGCTTCATTCTTTACCAACCCTCAAACAACTGGTCATCAGAGTGAATGCTTCATGAATAGCAAGTTTTGAACTCTAAAAAAGCTATTCTCCAGGCAAATATAAAGTCATTATAAAGTGACAAAAAGGCGCCCAGCAACACTTTTTCAAATACATTCTATCTCCAGATACAACTAAAAAAATACATGGAAGTATTTAAAGGAAAAGTATCTTTTAAAAGAAAACCTAAACTTCTCATGTCACGAGACTGTTGAAATCAACAGGAATAATGCCATCAAAATGAACATTTACATCAACATGAGGAGGGGAAAAGATACAGAGACTGATACTTCTGCTCTATCACATATAGCCCCAGAAAGTAAGTTTTTAAAATATCAACACAGCTCCAGGCATCAGACGTCTCTGATCTCCTCCTAACACAGGTAGGTGACCCCAAGTACTTCCATCAGGCCCCTAGAGAAAAAGCCAGATGGCAAAATAATGATGATGAAAGACCAACATACTCACTTTACTGAGATGAACGCTGGAATGAAAGGTGAAACCAACCAGCAAATTCAATTTATATGCTACTTTGCTGTCTGGGGATAGGGGGTTTTATGTATGACCACACAAGCATACAAGTTTATGAGATGAAACTAAGAAACATAAATGCTAGGAAGTGAAAATCAGCAAAATGGGAAAACTGCTTTTAAAGAAAATGAAAAAATATACTATTTTATTCTCAATTGCAATGACCCATTTATAACGTGACTCAGTTACAACAATTTTTCAAATTTTTTTTTGTGAAGTTAGTGAAGGTATGCTATCAATATTTATCCCTTTCTGTTCTGTTTACATACACAAACATTTGAGTAATCAAGCTTACTTCCTGTAAACTAGAATGCTCCCTGCTTTTGTGTAAATATCTCCATAGGCAAAGAACCAGAGAAACACTTCATTTAACTATAAATATTCCACATACACTGAAACATGCCTTGACTACATATATCTCATGGAAGCAAGAAAGATATATGCCAAAGCTTCAGGGATTATCCATTTTTCATATCTGCGTAGCTCAACCAACTTCAGCCCTTACTCTGTGCCTGGTAGAGAACCAGGCACTCTGAAATCCATCCTGCTCCCAGCTGTGGTGCCCAGGCACACAGGTCTAAACCAAATTTAGACTTAAAAGGGCAAGAAACTACAGTGAATCCAATGCACACAGTGCACATGTGATTCATGGGAAAACCCAGGTACAATCACTTCAACAAACTCAACCTGATACATTACAGCCCTGGAACAACAGGAATTACAAACAGGCAAGAACCTACTATATAATCAGAGCCATTCCTCTACTAAGACAGAAAGAGCTGCTGTAGGGCAAAACATTATTCTCACAACCTGAAGCAGAGCATTTGTGTATTTTTGCTCCAGCATTTAAAGTATTTCCTCTGTTGAAAACAACCAGCCAATGGGATTTACTTCATAAACCTGCATGTTGCAAAATAAGCCTCTCTAAATACTTAAATTATAATGCAATTAATTAAATGGTGATTAACTTCCTGGGATGCACCTCTGCTTCTGAGCATCCTATCACTTAAGGAAATTATTGCTTCAACTGCATTTTTAAATCTCCATGGCACCTAGGAGTCCAAACAAGGGCCCCTCTCTGTAAAACTCCTCTCTTCCACAACACTTGCCAGCAAATGTAGTTGATCAATTATAGATTAAAAGCTCAGTTCTCCTCTTTCACACCAGACTGGGCTTTGCCCTGGGCAATCAGAACAAGTAGAGGGCTGGGAACACATATTTTGGCACTGCTGCTTGCCAGCGTATGATAAAATTGCCAGGCATCAGGAAAGGGTTGAACAATTTCAAAAAGGAAATCTGTTGCAAGGTAGACAGCCTAGAAAAAGCAGCGGGAAATTATGGTCTGGAGATTAAGACAACTACCAAAACAACAGATATCCATGGCTGAGTTGCAGCCAAAATCAAGACGTGAAGAAATGGTCCCCAGAATCTAAAAAATAAATAAATAAAAGGGAAAAAAAAAAAAAAGGGGAAAAAATGAAGATAAAATAAGATCCTGATAGGTCAATGTCCTCCTTAGATTTTTTGGTTTTTAAATCTAATATGTTGTCCTTCTAGCAAATAACTAGATTCTTCTCCTGCAAAACAATCCCTGAGGGTGTGGGGGGAAGACCAGCCGCAATCTCTCAGAAAACTCAAGAGTATGCTGTGAAACTGAAGTTTCCTTCATGTAATCAACAGGATGGAAAAAGGCAAAGCAACCAGTCAGCAACTAGTGGGAAATAGCTCTCCTATTTTTTCATACCTTAAACTTCTCAGAAATTTATTTTCAATGATTACTACTCCTTATTTGGTTGCCTCCTTCTAAAAACACGTAATTCACACAACTATGAACTTGTTAATATAATGAAACTGCATTCTCCATATTTCTAACAAATTCCCTCATTTTATCATTGTCCAGATGACAGCTCACAGAGTACATGCAACATGACCAAGCTTCTTTCGGTCACCTCAAGCGACTGCTGCGCACAAGAAACAAGCTAATTGTTATAAATAAAAGAAAGTGTCATTAAAATGCATCACAAACTGTGAGAAATTGACCTGTTTTTACTTCTGAGTGGCTTGTTTAGCTCTTTTGTTGGTGATATTTTTATTTACTGCTCAGTTTCATGCACAATGTGGATTCTGCCATGTCTTTGCAAGTTCTTGTGTACCTGGAGCAAAAGAAGTTGGTCAGATGCTGTCCCCAAAGACAAGGCACATCACCTCAGGTCAACCCTCAGCAGATGTCTGAGGGACAAATGCAAACAGTCCCTCTCCTGTAGCTTTATTGCCAGTGCATCCCAGTTTCCAGTCAAGCTAAAATATGTGGAACAAACTATTCCAGCAAGAGACTGAGCAGAATCACACTCTTACACTGTGTTCTCAAGGCCTGGAAAATTTCAACAATAAGCCTTGTTTGGCAGCCTTAACTTCCATAAAACTGCACTCCAAATCATTAACTTCATCATATGGACCAGCTGCATAGTGGTGGCGCCTGACTATTCAGGATAAAGCCTTTAAGCCAACTAGCACAGACAGACATTTCTGTCTCTGAAGGGCTTCGTAGGATGAAATATACACGCTTCCTCCATGGCATCCATTTTTATAGACCCTAGTTCTTGTCTACACAGGAGATGTCCACCACAGGGAACTCAACACCCAAAGCAAACAGAGTGAGCCTTCTGCTCTTCTCTGCTGGCCCTGCCAGGTCCCCATCCTCTGCCCCCTACAGCCTTCCCTTCTTTTTCACACACCCCACCCTTCCACAGTCCCACCCCAATGTCTCACAGAGACGCAGAAACCGATTCTGCCCAAAAATACATCATCAAACATGGAACAAAATGGGAACAGCCCCAAGCCTGCCTCAGGAAGTCTGGAGCCCAGCTGATTCTAAAACTCTTAGTGCCACCAGCCATCATCCCTACCCATCTCAAATCACAGTCTAGACTGCACGCTAACTACGCACGCAGCCACTCAAAAAATGTGGATAAACATACTTGGAGCAATTAGTGTCAGGCTTCCATGCATTGCCCAAACTCCAGCAGCACAGTTACACAACCAGCCCAGTCCTCCAGCCTCCATTTTCGCACTAATCCTAGTCCCTAAATCCTTGCCCATAGACAATTCACACAGAGCCACCCAAAATTTCAGCATTTCACTTTGCAAACATTCAGTCCCAGCATTTGGCTTACCACAAAAGGCATGCCAGGATTCAAAAATAAACACAGCTTTACAGCACCTATTTTGTGGATTGTGTAGCCAAGCTTGCTGCTGACATCTGCCAAACCCACAGAGGCTGAGGATTATTGATAGACTTAAATTTCCTAATCTAAATTTTTAGACAGCCATGTCCTTATATCTACTTTCTTGAATGGCTTTTGTGTTTGTCTGAAAAATGGGGTTTGTGTTTGATTAATAAACGAGCAGAAACCAAATCCCAATGAGTATATGCCAGCAGTATCAATCCTCCAGTTATCTTTCCTTTGTTAATATTCAAGAAACCTCCAGTTAACCTTGTAAATTAACTTCAACTTAAATTACAGAAAATTGCATAAGTCACAATGAACAGTTAATAAATTGATCCTTCAAAAACAGATGAAAAAATTTCATTTAAAAGCTTCAATTTGCATATAATATAACAAGACTGCTATTGTCATCACAAAGGTGAAGTGTAGAATCTTTCAGAATGGTGAATCTGGATTTCCTTACTCTCGTTATAGGAGAACGGTAGGATGATCCAAGAAACCTTCCTAAACAGAACCAAGACTTGAGAAATATTGCACCCTGCCCATTATGAAACAAAGTAAAGGAAAAAAATTAAAAATTTAAAAATCACCCTTCAGCAAATGCATTCCCTGCTACTTATTTGGATGGTATTGAGCTTCCTGTGTAAATATTGTGCATGTATATAAAACACTCCCACTACACCTTCTATGGTTTTTGATTTGTTCTGTCTCCAGGGTACAAGGCCACTTTAGGTCAAAGACCACCCACTAATGATAAACTTACCTGCTTCCTGAGTAGAAACATGATGAACATAGGCCTTTCTACCTTCAGCATGTCAAACAGCTTGCACATTTGAAATGCACAAGTTTACAGATGAAGACTTTCGAATACATTTTTGCCAACAAACATTCTTTGTACAGCAGACATTAGTTCTAACTTTCAGGAATAGATGTGAAAATCGAAATCTGATTTAAGATTTATGTTCAAGAGGGAACTGCACATTTTTAGTCATAGGTTTTAAGTAATTTATAATTAAATGGATATAGTTACTGTCATTAACTACACCTCAGCTAATATTTTGAATGTTTAGCCATCATGTTTACAAATGTACCACACAGTAAAACACTCCAAATTCAACTATACTTGTTATGCTATAAATCCTAACACATTATTAAATTTTCCTTGACTTACGGCATTGTATAGTGTTAAAATTTTATTTGTTGATTGTTTGCTTTAATATAATTAACTTTGAACAATAATTCCATTATTTCTGTGACACTGAACCAAGCTGCTTGGCTAGTATGCTCACCATAGGTCTTAAGTCATGAGTCCCACCTTGTATGAATGTATTGATGAATTTGATGCTCAAGTCACAAGGCAAAACTTTTCCCACCTTTTCCAGTAAAACCAATAGTTAGCATTTAAAGGAGTGAACAATAACTACTCACATAATTTTAAAGTTCTTGAGTTTGCATGAATTGGGAAAGTCACACTGTAATTCAGTATGACAGATAACTGAAAAAAACTCTGTTTTCATTTTTGTCCTGTACTCAGCCACTTGCTTATGACCTTCTAAGACATTGAATTTATACCAAAAAAAAAAAAAAAAAGAGAGAAGAAAATCACATGCAAGAAACAGCCTTGTCTCTGCAACACCATCCCACAAACAGAGTTACTCCTCAATTGGTTTGTGTGCTATTGCAAGCTTCTGTCTCCCACCACACATGTCTAACCCAGTCAAACACAGAAGATCTAGTGAAACAAGAGCCTTGCCTGAGGATGCCAGCAGTACCACTCCAGTGTCAGCTTTCTAAAAGGTACTCCAAGCACCAGCTCTAAAGAGATCCGGCACAGAGATCTCCCTTCAGCCACCTGACCTCTTGCACTACATTTTCATAAATATGCTCTTATATTTAATGCAAACACAACCCTGCTTAGTAGACCCGTGAAGCAACTCTCAGCTTTCTTTTTCCTCTTCATAGAGGTATTTTGATTTGCACATAGTTGGATGCTTTGCTTCTGAAATCAAACTTACACCACCCTCACATGAACAATTACTCTTTTCTGGTTTATTCCCACATTCTACACAGTTTAAAGACCCTCCCCAGAATTTCAAGAGGAATGTAGAGATGTGGGTAAGGATTGCATGTTTTCTACTGATTTTTCACCCCAGATGAGTTTCTAGTTTAAACATATACAGATTACAACCAAGATCTATAAATCTCTTAACAAAAACTGTCAGAACAAGATTTATGAACGCACCCTGTCCCTGGTGCTCTCTAACCCAATTAAAAACTCCTCATTGATTGTTTTGTTTCAAAATACCACCAGTCTAAAAATACTATTGTAAACAAACAACAGTGAGCCACAGATCTTTAGCTAGGAATAGGTATAGAGTATTTATCTAAGTGAATAGAGATGAAATGCAATATAATTCCTTGTTTAATTCTGACAGGAAAAAAATGTATGGTTTTTGTTGTGGATTTTTTCTTTCCTCTCAGGATACACAGCTTGTTCAAAGACATCCACAAAATGCCTCAGGGCAGAAATGACAGCGCCAGAGTTTCTCCTATGCTCAGAATGTATGTCACAACAAAATATATTTAGTTTATCCATCATAAATATTTATTTATCTATGGTGTAAAAACACAAGTTTGGCTTTCGCGATTTTTTGTTTCAATTGCCAGGCATGCTAAGACATCTGTCTTTGGCTTACTTTTCTAGTGGTTTTTTTTTTCTTGTCAGGAATAACACACTTGATTCAAATTTCATGAACAACTCTGTTAAGCTTTAATAACACCTCTCTCATGAAATGTTTACCATTATAAAGGTCTTACCTCAAAAATTTCAAAGCCATAGATGTCCAGCACCCCCATTACCTTCTTTCTCACTTTTGTTTGTGCCTTAAATGAAATTAAACGTTGAGTCAGTCATTTGTACATTGCATATTTGGGACTCAAGAAAATTAATGTATCTCATAAGTAGGCTGTCAAATATTGCAAACTAAAATGTTAAGTATGGTTTCCCAAAACTCACTTAAATGTGAATATTTTATAAGCTCAAAAACAGAGCAGAGAGCAATTTGTTGAGCTGTGATACACTTATTTGTGTGTAACAGTGTGCAACCAGGAAAAATGAAACTGGCAAACACAGTTTTACTGTCCACTTCAATTTAAAGGATTTCCATTGATTTTTTTACAAGCACAAAACAACAATACCTTAATGCTCTCATTGATCCTGGTAACAAGCCAGGAGAACAGTCGACTGTATAAATTCTTAGCCAGGGCATCACGGGCATAATAAGCCTAAACAGAAGAAAGAAGAAAAGTGTTACAAATGTTGGGCTAAACCAAACATTTTTCTGTTGTTGACATGTCTTAAAAGTGCTATGAGCTGAGTAAGACCACCACAGACAGCCCTGGCTCTGCCTAAGAAGGCACAGGAGCCAGACCAGGGGTGCCAGGACACTTCAGCAGTGTCCTCTGCCCTCCTGGCCACAGGCTGGCTGGAACAGCAGCCACAACCAGGCACTTCAGCTCCTTTCCTGTTCTTCCAGATGCCCACTAAAGACTCACATCCCCCATTCTAATCCTAGGCAAAGGGACTTGAGCAGCTGCAGCTAGAGAAGCCACATTCCTGCTAGCCTGAGCTTATGAGACACAGGTGGCAACCACAGCAGCATTGCAGGAAAATAAATTCACTCTGGCAACAAAGGTTTTTCAGCAGCCTGGGGCCTACAACTCACATGAAATTACAGCAGTTGCCCTAAATTAAAAGAGTCTGCCGCAACACTTGCAACATGTGCTTTGTGCGGGACTGTTTGTTTTTCATTCTCTGCAACACTTTCCTATCCCTCATTTTTTGGAGGTAATTCACACACAAAAACAAAACATCCAGTATATCTGAACACTTAGAAACCATGGAAGAACAAACACACTTGTGTCTTATTCAGTACAGCCTATTAGTCGTCATTCTTATTTGGGTAGTTATGATTTAGTCATGTAGAATAAATGGGCATTTAAAATGATTCTTCCCTTTAAAATCAGGACATCTTTTTTACCTGAGCCACATTTAGTGTTGTTGAAACTTTCTCTTGTTTGGCTTCAACCGTCCGGAAGCTGAAAGCTCTCTCCAATACAGACTGGTCTATACCTGTCAACTCACAGATTTCTTTGAGTTCTAGCAAGAAAAAGCAAAGTGTAAATATAATTAATCCTTCTGTATCATTGCTTTTCTTCCCCAAAACTACTAGCTTTTAAGTAGTGTAGTATTTTCCCAAAAGAGGTGCTCTTTAACAGAGCCCCCATTCCTCACTACCATGCCAAGCAAAGTTTTTTAAAATTTGCAAGGCACAAGGAAACAGAGTTATTGGTTTTGAAAGCACTTTCTATGCAGTCACTTTTCTGAAGAAACATTCCCTCCATTTATTGCAGACTACTTTTCATGATGAAAATCTTTCAATTGAAAATGAGCTTTCAAAATCTACCAACAGCAAAAACATCACCAAATGAATCTAACATTACAGGCAGAGACACTGCAAAAGAACAAAAATCCTCCACTGCAGAAAAAACAAGAAGCTACAGGAACACACAGAACCATTTAACATTTCAGGAGAAAGTGTTAATAAAGTGGCAAAAACCAGAAAATAATCAGTTTTGGAATTTCAAACAGAACTACTGAAATTGCACAGAATGCAACCCATTTGCCTGAAGGTGAGCTCTGGAAACAATCTAATTTAATTCATGTGTAAGGATATTGTATGTCTACAGAAACAACAAGATTAATAATGATTTCAGGCAAATTAGTGGTTTTCCTCCCATCACTAATCTCATCTTACCATTTTTGTCTTTGATTTTACTTTCATCCAGGCCATTTGCACGAGATTCAGGCTTAAATTCGATATTTCCCAATTTCAGAACGGCTGCCACTACTTCAAAAACTGACTGTGTTTCATGATCCATAAACCCAACAATCTGCATTGCATTCTGGAAAGGAGACAGATACAATTATGAGATAAAAGTATCTACATTTAAACATATCATACTTGAAAAATTCACCATTTATCTGTATTAGCGTAAATTATAAATGTTTTATGAACACTTCTGCTACTAAAAGTACATGGTATAATTCCTATGCTTAGATAAGTTTTTTAATACAAAAAAGATATGGTAATGGAGCTGGCATTCAGTCCAGTCCACTTCTAGGACTCTTTCAGTATTTGGGTTTCTAAAACACTGTACTTTTTTTAGCCACTTAATTTAGTTTATAACCCAACCCAATTTTTCACAGTCAAATGAACAGGCACTCTCGTCTTCTCACACCAGTAACTTCTAGAATCTAAACCTGCATACAGTAGGTAACAAGGTTCTGTATTCATCTTGTCCCTGAGTACAATCAAGCAAAAACAGGGCAGCAAATCATCTTGAGAATCATCCCAGTCCTTTTTGTCTTTTGACTTGGTCAACATCACCTGCTTCACGAGGCTCAGTCAGTGCTGTCGTAAGTTACTATGCAATATAACTTTTCCCAGGCTCTGACCAAGACATCTGGGCTTTTTTTTACCTTCCTTTGTTTTCTTTTTGTTTGTTTGTTTCTTTTTGGTTGGGGGCATGGTTTGTTTGTTTCTTTCTTTTTTATTTCTTCTTTTTTTTTCGTCCTTTTTGTGTTCCCATAAGAATACTCCAGAAACTTGATCCTATTTCCTAGTTTTATCTAAGCTTCCCTGTGCAAACATAGTCTATCCCAGCACTCAGAGAAGGTGGCACCCCAGTCCATGACCAATGGCCATAGGAACCCTGCATTAGTGTTGAGTGCACAGCCAGCCTCTGTTCCTTCTTACCCTGACTGTTCTGAAGTTTGCAGCATCATCCACTCCATTCACTCTGGCAGAATCAAGGCCCAGGTAGTTGTATCTGCTGAAGTCCCTCTCCAGTTTGAGTTTGCCTAATAAATTAAATAAAAATATCACTAGTAACAGCATTCTCATTGGTAGCAATTTTATCCCAGAACCAGCATTGCCAGGAACTGTCATTATTATTGGATTAAGTTTTCTTTAAGGATCTTTTAATTATTAGCCTTCTGAATAAGAATAGGTTTTCTAATTTGTCTATAATACATTGCAAAGCCAATTCTGACTCAAGTATCAAGTATATCAAAGCATATGTAGACTTCAGGTATTACCAAAGCCACTATCACCAATACTTTGAAATATAAATCAATCTCACATTTCCCACAGAAGACAATGTGCATGGAACAGCACATTAAATATAAAGAAAACTCATATCTGAACATATCATATCATATAACAACTCATATCATATAACAACTCATATCTGAACTCATATCATGGCACAAGGGCAACACTTACAGAGAAACTCTTCTGATGCACCAGACAGGATCTGATAGAAAATGTGGAAGTTTCTTTCACCTCTTGGCTGCTTAACAACACGAGATTTCTCTAGTAGATCTAAACAAACAAAAAATCTCACAGGTCAGGGACAGACTGCTGCAGCAAAATCCTTTAAAATGAATACAACCCTTCATCATTTTCTACTTCATTGCTTTATACCACCATCAGCAAACTAGAGGATGATAAATGGTAGGTATGAACCTTATCACAGTATAATCACATTAGCACATGTATCTCAAATATATCTTTGAGCTAGTGGCAAGGCCAGTGCACTTGTAAATGCTGCAGCCTATGAGCTGCAAAGAGAATTCAGGTCAGGTAGGCAATATGCTCAGAAGATGTCAACTGATCTACAGTACCACCACAAAATAAGGACTTCATAAGAATGGCTGGGGGAAGGTTTGAAAAGGGACAGACTGTTACCAGGCTAAGCTGATGCAAAGTGGGTAAACTAAAAGGGAAGACCAAATAAAGGAAGCATTTAAACTGAATAATCATGCAGCACTTTGTGATCCTCAGGTGCATCAGACTACGAAATAATTCCCAGTGGGGCTGACAGAAGCTCCATCCTGATATTCTTAAAGTGAAATGGAAAAGCAGGACTTTGAAAAGCTTTCCTGTGCTGATGGAATAGCTTGACAGGAAGACTGCTCTTAGTGACAGACACATTTCTAAGCCTTGCCCATGAGGGTAGGAATCCAGGCAAGCAGCATAAGCAGACTGACTTGTAACACCTTCCAACCACTTCAGACTCAACAGCATATTTACCACAGAGGTGACAATTCAGAGGTTGTTCAGCCTGTACTGCATTGGAAGGCTGTGATTCACAGCACACCAGGAGAGAGAAGAGTGAGGAAATAAGAGAACAACTGGACAGGTATCAATGTCACTTGCTGGTTTTGTACAAAATGTTTGCTTTTTCTTCTTTTCTCACTCACGAAGCTTCATTTTCCCAGATAGCCAGAGTGTTTCTCTTAAGCTACATACATTCAGTGACATGGAGACAGAAACATTCAATGCCTCATTGCAAGCTCACAGCAAAGGAGTTCCCCCTGCACCTACCATGACATACCCACCACATCTCTCTCTGACTGGGGTTTATGTTCTCTCTAAGCTGTGCCCGTGCAAGAAGAAAGCTCCCAAAGGGAATTGTCACTCTTCAGAAAAACATCCACAAAGTGAGATGAGGTTTCACAAAGGTAAGACACAGGGAACACCAAGTGAACTTAAGGGTAGGTGGGGTTGTCAAACATTTCCCCTGCTGGAATATCTGATGTGTGTTCTGCTATACCTTTTCTCAGACTTCCATTTCTGCTGAAACTGAGCCTGTTTAGTCTCAGCAATCTGGAAAATTAGAGGTGGCACTCAGGTCAGCAACCTTTGTGCAGCAACCCCTCCACCCCAGTCCCGCCCTGGAGAAGCAACTGGGGAGCCCCTGGCACAGCAGGGCTTAGCCTGAGGGGGAGCATCTGCCCTGGGGTTCCCTCCATGAACAGAGTGCAATAGAGTGCATTCCTACTTCTGCTGGCTACAGGCAGTGTGTGGTGTCTGTGCTGCCCACTGTAATTACCTACGCTTACAGCCCTTATCATGGAATAGGAACTAAAGACCCTTCCGAGGGGTCTAAAGTAACTTCAACCCACACAATTACACAAGACTTTGGAGCCTTCCTCCCCATGAACTACAGCAAGTCAGGTTCAAAGATTACTTTCTGCTCTAATAATTAGCCAGTGACAACAATTACAAAATTCAGACAGTATTAATTACCTTCTGATTGGCTAATAGTAGGACAAGTTTCAAGTACTTTACAGACCAGCTGAACTATATTATTCCACATGCAATTGCCTGAGAGAGGAATTGCAACCAGCACAGCAAATGACAGTGAACAGAGCTTCCAAATGACCAGAACATCTGACTGTATGAAGATTTTTTGCCCATCTAATACATTATGTGACCATGTCAGAACTTTCAGCTTCATTTGAATAGATATTTGTTTTTATAACTTAACAATGCTACAGACTCTTTCCTTCCAAAGATGGCCCAGTTCAGCATCTGGAATTTTTGCACATCCTGATGACAAAGCACACACAATATACACCGAAACAAGTGGCTGTCACATATTGCCAGCAGCTCATCTTCACATTAGGATGGGGCAGGTTATGGATTTTCCACTTTTGCCTTTTCCATTTTATTGGCATCTTTTTTTTTCTTTTTTCTTTTTGTAACACAGCTGGCTAACATCTGACGCTGTGCCACAAAGGCAAGACCAGAATGTGCCATTCTCACCAGCAGCCCAGTGTGCAGCCTCTCTGCTTCTGACTTCACCTAAGGCTGGGGCCCCCCTCCTTGAGCTGTGGTTCTAAGTCAGAGTCATCCTAGTCAGTCAGCCCAGCTACAGCACACCTGATGCTCTCTAGTTTTTAATCCATAACTGAAAGGGACAGGCTGATCCCACATCCAACTATTAATACTTGGGCTGGGAAAGGCAAGGTAGCAAGCAGGCAGTTCAGAGTTGTGCTGGCTGTGAAGGTCCTCCAGTCAAGTGTTGGAACAGATCGCAGCCAAATTTAATCTCAAAAAAATAAACAACTTCAGCTCCTGCAGTGGCTACACACACTTCAGGAAATGGCTGTATTCTCAAAGGATATTGAAGCAATGTGGTTTGGCTTATTTGGGTTTAAAAATATTTTACCTATAAATTTACTCAAATGCTGTCATAAAGCCCAGCTACACATCCTGGCAAAATATTGTATGTAAGCCTTCTAATTACATGCATGCCTGCAGCAGATTTAAAAAACAGGTTCCTGAAGGTATGTAAAATCAGTTATGTTTAGAGGATAACTTTTGTTTTTTTCACCAGTTTGTCTTATTTATATATTTTTAGAAGCAACAAAGTTAATTAATTAACAGCCAACTTTCAAAACTCCTAACAATCCATATTCTGTCACCCTTTGTAATTGAGGAAAAAAGCTCCAGAAAGCAGTTACTGACAGAAAATCAGGTATTTTCCTTAACAAAGCAGCTGCTGCCAATTCTTTTTAAAGCAGTATTAATTGTTGGTTTTTTTTTCTCTTTTCTCTCTGTTCACATGCAGGCTGAAATGAGACCTGTAGGATAGATCCAGACCACCTGCCCTGCTCTTCAGAAAACTTCTTCCCTTTGTTTGCCCTAATTAGCATCTTAATAAATCAAACAAATATGTTTTCCTTAAAGCAACCACTGCAGTAACTTTTGCATTAACTCCCATATGATTACAAATTCTGTGGATCAAACACTCAAAAGAGGAAACACAAAGATGCCCATCAGATTGCTGCATGTGGCCACACAGTGATTCTGTTGACAGTGGCATGTGTGGACAGATGGTGCTTACCTATGTGAAAATCCACAGCACCCAAAACCCCCAGACTCTCTCTGTATTACATTTTGTTACATAGTCTATATGAATTATGTATAAGGATATACAGAGTTACCAGAAGAGAACATACAGAACTACATATGGTGTGTTTATGGGTTAGGTATTTTTTTCTGCAATACTGAACAGTGCTTCTGCTTGAACAGAAACGTTTAACGTGCTGCATGTACCAAAGCAACTGGAAAATTTAAATTGCCTTGGGAAAGTTCAGCCTTGGAAACACTTCTTAAATCATATTGTCTGAATATCCACCGATTCAGATGGCTCAAAATCCAGCTACAGGCCTCAGCTTCTGAAGATTTTTTGTTATTCCTAGGTAACACTGGTTTAAATGCAAGAGACCTGTATAAGCATCCTGCTAAACAATTTGACTGAACATGAAAGAAAAAAAAAGATGCCGAATACTTCTGCAAGCTCTAATGCACAACTTTACACTTTTTTTTTTTTTTTGCTTACTTGATCCATGAACTCGAGTGATACAGAAAAATTTAGGATATTTGTATTTCTCTAAATATACTAGAAATTGAATCAACATTCAAGAATGGAATAAGTAAACACTAAAACCAAGAAATGACACTACCTTGGTACATTCTAAATAATCCAGAAAAAGTTATTTTAGTCATAGTCTCTTTAGCTGGCCATGACCAAGGACCTTTTTAGCTCCTCAACTGAAGTTACAGAACATATTCCAGTCACAGTTTATCTCTGCAGCCACATTATGTTAAATTATGCTTTCTGTTTTCCTACCTTGATTGTGCAACTGTCATCAAAAAAAGTCACAGATTAAAAAGAAAACAGAGTAGTTGTTTATCATTATTTTTTCCCTATTGTTCCCACCAAGTTTATAATCATGTCCTCTTGAATTAATTCATCTATAACTGTGTCAGATAAAAACTACTATCTGGGCAGTGTGTGCTGACAATGAAAGCATAATTTTAAGAGTGTTAAATCATGGCTACTCAGGTGATAAAAGATCTTTAAAAATGAGTGAATCAAAATGTTTATCATAGTTTATTGTTTGGGTTTTTTTTTAAACTCTCCCTAATTTAGGCAAAACTATTGCCTAAATGGTGGCAACCATGCTAAGAGATGTTGGAACAAATGAGGAAGACAAAATCAGAAAGAAAATCAACAAGAATGGGTATCTCTTCCCATAATGTCTAACAGTCAAATCTGTGCAATATTTCCCTAAGCAAATGAGCTTACTAACAGCAATCACACAACAGCTCAGGTTGTACATTTCTCAGTAAGTGAGTAATTACTTCCAACCTTTAAAATGATCAAACAAGTTATAAAGAAGAATAAGTTGCAGAGTTATCACTTTGCTACCTTTTTTGCCTTAGATAAACATCAGAGGTTTCTTCCATGCTGTTGTTGTAAAAACTGATAATTAATCTCTTGTTATTTGGACTCTAAGGACACTGTGCTGGTTAAAAATGGCTTTTCAAAAGCAGGCATTGCATATACTTTACTTCACAACCTGCACCACTGTTGTCTTCTAGTTAATCATTAAATCACTGAAGGGCTTAGGCAGATTAGGAAAGATCACCTAATGCTAAAAGCTAGGTATTTTTCAGCAGGAAATTCCAGGTGAAATGCAAAAATTTCAGACTTACAAAAACTCTGGGAAAGACATTGTAAGATTCATGCTTGGCAAAAGGTCTAGACAACTGTAAGTGTGAAACATTTTGAACCGTGCTATGCAAAACCACTCCAACCATAAAATTTAGAGTACACAAAACCAGTCACAAAACTAATGAACCAAGTGGACACAAACACTGCCTTAAGTGCAAAACAGATGCAGCATCTGTGGACAAAGAGTCATGTTTTAGAGCTGAACAAGCTATTGCAATTTGCACCTATTATTTCAAAACCTAACATACCCATTTTTACATAAGATATATTTGATTCTGCAATTACACATGGAAAAGAAACTACTATTCTTTCTCTCATCCTCACAGAGTAGTTGTAATAAATGGAAAACTAAGAATAGTATTGATCTTTTCTGCAATTTATTTCCATAATATTACAGCCAGCTGAAAGAACACTCCAACTGCCTTTCCTCACAAGTGCTCTGGAAAAAAAACAACTCTGAGCACGAAAGTGCTGACAGGACTGTCCACTGCAACAGCAGCAGCTGTAAGCACCCTGCAGGAAGGCAGAAAGAGCAGATACACCTCAGACCAAATCCAGAGAGAGAAAAGGTAAAAGACATTGACCTGTGTGCAGGTGCCTTTTAAAGCACCAGCATACCTGTTACAGCAGGGACTCATGTTTGCTACTAAACAGTGGTGGGATGTCCACAGTCCCAGGTGGCAACACAGCAAGGATTTCATGTTTAGCAATGCCCACAGGAGTAGTTTGGATTTTCTAGCCCCACATACATGAAACAGGTCACCTATGAATGGATGGGCTGGTAGCTGACACCAGGACTGAGCACCTGGGCTCCAACATCTCCCATCCATTAGGAAGACAAGCTGGGACCTTCCCAGAAAGCTAACACAAAGGCAGGACTAGCAACTCAGTCTCACTGCACACCTCACTCAGCTTCTTCACACTCCTACTCATCCCCACACCCACTGAAGGAGGATCAAGCAAGTACAACACACATTACCACATAGACTAAGGGGAAAAAATCCTGACTGAAGTAAAATACTTTAAGTCTGTATAAACCATCTAAAATTTTCCATTCCCAGTTTCTTTTCATGACTGTTCATGATGATATAACAACATGTGAATTTCCTTGGAAACTAGAAGTCAGAAGCTCTGACCTGCCATGTAAGCACACGAAATGAGACTGTACATGTTACACTGTTCGAACATAACCTTATCTTCAGTTTGGGCACATACCAGTTCTGACTTTATAGGTGCCACAAATCCTTTCCATTTTATCATTTCCATTCTAATTTTACTCAAAAGATTTACCCTTCCATTTATAGCAGATGAAGTGTTTCAGCAGGGCATTTCCATTGACTGCAAACTCGACAGGACAGACATGCGGTATGCACTGTCATGATAATTTTACCCCTTAACTCCACCCTGTGAAAGGTTCACTCCCAGGATAACCCCTCTCATTAAGAATGGCCCGAGGGGAGGTCACAGTAGCATCACCACTACATGCAGGGTCAGCACAGGCAGATTGACCAGCCTTGCACAGAGCTTCACAGCATACCAGAGCAGGACAGACCAGGCCATTCCAAAAAAGAACTTTCAGCCTCAGGGGTCTCTGCTCATCTAGACCACTCTGATAAAATTAGTAGCTGATCTTTGTTACTGTTCTTGCCACCAAAATAAACCAGATGTTCACCGTGTCTGCTTCAAGCCACTCACAGTATGAAATACAGCTTGGTGACATAGGCTGTGCCACAAAAAGCCACTACCCTAATTGATGTTTAGAAATCAAGCTCATCAGAAACAACTACTAAAGTTTAATCAAAGCACGATGATGTCATCTTCACATCATATTAATACCAAACCAACAGATGGCCAGAAATCAAGGAATATATATGAATATTTTCATAATCATACTTTCCCTTTTAAGGATAGGAAACCTCAGCACTAGTTGACTTCATGCTTAATGAATTATGAAGACAAATTCTGATTTTGACTTAAACCAGAGTAAATTCTAAGTGCTGTAAAAGAATTTAGGCCCCCAATATCTTCAGAAGAGTGATGCCTCACATAAATATCAATGTTTGTGTTACAATGCAATGCTGCAGATGTGTGGGAAAGATCTAAGGCAGAACAACCAACTTGTTTTGAAACTGTAGAAAATTTAAAACCTCTTTTAAATAGAGATGAATGGACTATCAAATTTTGCAAACATTTAATCAAAGATGAGATATATTAACATGTTGCTACAGGAACTCAGTATTTACCTGTGACATACCCTGCCAAGTATGCTTCATAGCTCAGCAAGTAACATCTTTTCCACAACAGGATTTACACATCAGGTCTTTATTCTTAAATTGAAATTAATCATCTTGCTATTAGATATTTATTAAATGTGACAAGACAGAAAAAATACCTAAAATAGGCATCTTTTAGACAGATCCAAAAATATGTCTTCCCTTTGTTACATGTCATCACCTCATTACAATTACATGTAATGTAATAATTATACCATGCAGAGATTTATAGGGCAGATAAACTACAGTGCAACTATTTGGATTGCCTTTTGATATGACACAATATTTTAATTACATGACTCAGTGCAGTACTTTTAAAGACAGACTGTTGAAGGTCCACTCTTACAAAGGAGGGTTCATTTTTATGTATTTTGAATGTGAAATAAAAAGGAACAACTCATCCTTTTAGAACCCTTTTGTTCACTTGTAATTATTATGAATATACTATGTTTGGCCTCTAATTTCATTGACTGACAAATGTCAAATCTAATAGACAGCCATAAACACTTATATAGTGACTGATTTGAGTTTCAAGATCTACTCTGTCACAACAGTCATGTTCTTTCAGGAACAGTTTCAAAAGGTGACCTGGTTCAGGAAAAAATGCCTGCCCTCTAAAAAAAGCCTAGACCTATATTTATGCATAAAATTCTTCACGGTGTTTTTAAAATGTTTATATTATATATGGAGAGCACAATTCACCTTGGGTGCACTGTTTCACAACCAGTAAAATGCCAATGGAGTCAAAAGTCACATCTTTAGAAGCAGCAATGAATTTGGCTGAGTGGAAAGAGAGGTCAAGGCTGGGTCACTGACACCTAGTATAGTCACTCACTGCCCTCTCCCTCCCCTTTTAAAAATAAGAAAACCAAACAAATATAGCTTTTTATAGCACAGAGGAGGAATTTAATTTAAAAGTTGCACTTAAACCCTCAAAAGAAAAGCAAGTCAAAGCATTCTGGGCTGCCATTCTGTTCCCAGCCTTTTTCTCCCCAGTGGAGAGCTGGTTACAATTTCTGAATTGCTACAGGTGTCATAAAACAACCCCCAAGGCCACATTTGCCTCCCCAAACTCAACGGCTGTTCATCCTCTCTCATTATAAGCCTTTTCCTACACTGTGAGATGCATAAATTAGTACAAAAGGCTTTGGTTCCAAATAAACACACTCATCTCATGGTGATCTCCAGCACACTTTGTAACACCATTGCAAATTACAAAGCAGCGTCATCTGGACGTCATCTACCATAAATACATGACCCATCAAACCTAGGTACACAGCTTACTAGGTTTCGAGGGATTCCAGGGACTGAAGCATAGAAAGACCCTCAGATACGCATATCCATCTGCTACCAGCTTCAGACACAATATACCGACTCACACACATCACTCATTACCTTTGAAACAACACAGTTGTTTCACTTACTCTAAGGTACCTTTTTCAGCACCATTAACAGCAATAAAATAAAAAAGCAAAATTTGTCACATAACAGAGAGAGATTCTATTAAACAAACACAGCTGATCTTTCCAATAATTTAACAGTCTTCCTTTTTACATAAAACATTTTTATTTTTGAATAAGCTGATACCAAAAGTAATACTCACAGTTGCTTATAACTCCCCCAAGTGGGTCACCCTTGAAATCAAATTCAATATCCATGTATTTTCCCTGTGAAAGCAACATATTTTAAGACTATAAGTTCTGTCTAAGAAAAACTGCTCCCGACATTTTTAAGTTAGTTGATGGTTTTTAAAGGTTAAAAGAGCACACTCCATCAGAATTTTCAAAAATAGTAAATGATTCAAATCTTCTAAGGCATTATCACAGCCAGGGATTTTTATGAAAATATCTTTAATCGGGTTTGTTAAGCAACCCAGGAATCTGCTCAGTTTCTAACGTTATATGAAGAAAACACACATTATACAAACTTCCACCAGAGTGCCAAGAACACCTGACAATACCTGTAGCCATTTAGGTATTACCATACTTATTTACTGAAGGATGCAGGAAGAAATTATCTTCCAGGCAGCCTTCTTTTCTCAATGGAAATCTTGGAGCGCGATCCAAGGCAGCTGAAGGAGAGCCACTCAGTCTGGCCCGCAGGGCCGGCTGGCAGCGAGCACTGTTAGCAATCGTGGGACGTCTGTCCCTAAGCGTGTGCCTGCCTTGTAAAAGTGATGGATTTTCCCCACTGAACTCTTTCCCTCGTAACTCAGGAGACCAGAGGCAACAATTAACAGGCTGTCACTGCACAAGCGATTTCAATCCTCGCTGTGCTGGCGCAGTGTGTTTCCTGGACTCCTGCTTGACTTTTCCACATTGCAGAAGATCGCTCCGGTCTTTGCATCATTTTAATTTATTTGACAAGTGTTTAATGTAGTAACAGCTACATTTAACAGTGACTAAATGGACAGACTCACACTGTGCAGAAAAGGCAAAAGCAGTGCAGCTCACATTGGCAAGGAGGTTAAGAAAGATGAAATCTGCTGGTAGT
The DNA here is from genome assembly GCA_013398175.1 of Climacteris rufus. Lineage (NCBI taxonomy): Eukaryota > Metazoa > Chordata > Aves > Passeriformes > Climacteridae > Climacteris > Climacteris rufus. Next base: position 324,857 of record VZRZ01004144.1, read on the forward strand.
AATTCAACCAAATTCCACCCTCTGGCGCATACTCAACAGAGGACACTTCACTGTGAGGATGGTGAGTCACTGCAATAGGCTGCCCAGAGAAGCAGGGCAGGTTCAAGGCCACATTGGATGGGGCTCTGAGCAACCTGTTCCAGTGGAAGGTGTCCCTGCCCATGGCAGGCGCTTGGAACTGGATGGTCTTTAAGGTCCTGTCCAGTCCAAACCATTCTATGATTCCATGACAAAAACAGCATTTTGAAAAGCCTTGTGTTTGTATTTCCTCATTCACTGCACTTAGGAAGAGATCAGGTTTTGTTTGTTTTTCTATTTTACTTTTTATTACAGAACATAAAAAACCAAGCACTTTATATTGACTCACTCAAAGATAGTTTCTAATTTACTGGGTATTTTGTCAAGATTGGCTTGACTCTACTTAAACCCTATTCTCCTTGCTGGCATCTGAGGTAGCTAGACAGGACAGTACTTGTACTGCCTTGTTCAAGGTTAATTCTGAGCTGACTCAAATTTCACAGATAAAAAATTGACTCAGATAATTAAATTTTCATTTCCCAAGGACTAGGACAGGGGGATGTTTCCAAAAGTATTTTTAGCTCTGTGTTTATAAGCAAGGACTTGAAAGGCAAAATAGTAGTTAGTTGCACTTTGTCCTGGAAAGACTTCTGTTTGCAATTGGCACCTCTTCTCTTTTGAGAATGAGTTGTCTTCTCCTCATTTCTGTATACATCATCTCTGATAATTGCAGTTTTTCTACCATTTCTTTTAAAAAACATTTAAAAAATCTCTACATGTGCCCCAAATTTTGGCCCTGTCCTTGTGAAGGGGACCCTTTGCTCTGTTCACAAGCAGAGGCAATGACCCACAGAGGGAGCATTCATAGACGTGGAATATCATCAACCCTTGAGAATTAGAAGGGAAGGGGAGAGAAGTCTCCCATGTGGAAAAAAAAGAGCTGCTGTCCAGTCTCACAGTGTCCAACACTTTTATCCATTTGTTTTTACTCACAACACCATTCCCCAGATTTGCCTTCTATTGTCAGCTTTGCACATCTGACATTACTCTTCTTGACACAAATGAGCAAATGACAGAGTTGTATTCAGTCTTCTGATTTTAGCAGCAGAAACTATGAGTACTCACACTTCTGAATCTCTCAACTCTAGCTTCAACTTTTTTGTTTCTCTAATTGTCAGTTCTGATAATTTCACATGCTGTTTCATGCTAAAAAAAGCCTGAATTCAACTATGTGATTATAAAGATTTTAACCATAAAAGTAACATTACAAATGCTTATATTACAACTAAAATTGTAGACACATTTTGAAACATTATAGAAAACATATGGGAACCTAAAGTAGCAATTTTAACAAAAAAATGTGTATACATATGAATGGAAAGCAAGATCCCATGGAAAGATCAACTTGCTAAGCAGACCGGTTGCTATACACATGGTCTCTCACATTATAGCCACCAGTGCCAGAAAATTAAAGAATCCAGCTGTGCTGTAATTATGTTTTCATCCAGTCACAGACTGACACATTCTAATTTTTTTCTTTATTTTTTATCCTCTACTTTGATTTTCAATAGAACTCTATCACATATCAGAAACCAACAAAATTTCTGGCAAGGAGGTGAAACATCTTTTAAAACACCATGTGACTACTAATAGCACCCTGCTAACTCATTGGGGAAGAAGGACTTGCTCCAAAGTACAAAATGAAATACTGATTGTTGCTGAAGGTGTTTGCCTTCTTCAAGCAGTCCTCAGACAACTACAAGAAAGCCCTCCAAATTATCCATTCCCTCTTTACAGATGCCTTGATCGCTGATTCAAAGTAAAACATAAATAGCCAATGTCATAGCACACTTCTCAAAAAGGAATGAAAAAATACTTACAAATCTAGAGGAGTTGTCATTCCTCACAGTTTTTGCATTTCCAAAAGCTGGAGAAAGAGAAGAACAAATATGACAACCAAATCTACCAGTAAAAAAACATTTAAATACTAAAATATATATGCTTATATATTTAAAGGAGCTACAGACTTCTGAGAAACAATACCATGTTCATTGTATGGGCATCAGTCACTGGGGACAGTGTGACAGACATGATCACAAACGAGAAAACACCTATGGAAAGTCCAAAGAAGTTTTGTCTCAACACTCTCCTTGTTTAAAAAAGCTAAAGAAAAACATACAAGGGGACATGGTTCCAAAAACTGCCCCCAGATTAAGCACATATCCCTTAGAGTTTGAACCAACAAATGCATCATTTTATTACCCAAACAACTTTAAATATAGGAAATACTTCTTCCTCTTTATTTCAGAGAAAGAAAAGAATCATAGTTCCCAGAACAGAACATGTTAAAAGATGGAGGCCAGAACCGAGGAAATTACAGAATGACACTTGAAAATTGTTCGCATGGGGCAATTTAATCAATGCTTTGAAATTGATTTATTGATGCCATTCCAACTCATTAATCCTGCCTTAAGCTGATTATGAATCATCTGAAATAAGTCAGATTTACAATGAAAGTTTGTCTTCAGCTTGACCTAAACTAGATTTCTGAACAGTTTGGTTTGAATTTCTTTAGCTGAAGTTTTATGACAATGAAAAGTCTCTGAGAAAGGACTTTCCAGAGCTACATTCAGATGGGCAATCACCAGCTTAGAGCACAGGCAGGACAAGAACTCAGACTGGAGGACAACTCAAGCTCTAAACCTCACACATTGTGAAAGCACATTGAGTCAAACAGAAGTGTCCCCTACATCATTAGGTACAGCACTCCTACTTCCAACAAGAGACTTTATTTATCCCAGTATTTATTTACATAGCATATATATTTTCAAAGATCAAGTCAAGTCAATGTTTTTTGGACAGAAATAAATACACGCCTTTAGGCTTCTACAAACTTGCATGAGTAGACTTATTCTTGACCAAAGAACTAGAGCCAAAACGAAAAGTTTGTTGATCCTAAAGGCAAGGATAAGTGAAAGAATTGTTTTTAAAATCTTTATGCCTTGCAGTAAATCATCTTTTCAACAACCAAATCTCTGAGCTGCATTTTCTTAAACACAGTGCTGAACAGTAGAGTCATTTATAACTGCAAGAACTCAAGCACAAATGTTCCATTATAAAGCATGAGACACATTCCTTGGTTTTCCCTAAAGTTCATTGTTTCTAAAAGTTAATTTACAGTAGCAACTGTAGTTTAAAAAAAATAATCCCATAAGATAAATCATGCATATGTAACATCTATGTCATTTTCTTGCACTGCAGTCTGACTGAAACAGAACTGCATAACCAAAGCAAAATAAATCTAACCACAAATGCTTAATTTCTGTCTAAAATGCATATAAGCAGCCAGGCTTGCTCAGTTTTAATTCCTTATGGAATAAGCCAGTGTCCTACCTTCCAAAAAGCAAAACAGGCAGTTAACAGCATATCAAGCTGAACAAACCGTACCTTAAAACGATAAGGCAATCTTCTGTAAGCTTTGTTGATTCCTCTTGCATTAAAACAAAGCTTCACAAACCAACAAGAAGTCAAACACATTTGGCAGTCCCTGGGGAACAATCTAGCTTTGGCAAAAAAACCCTCAGTACCTACCATGTTATTTCTGCACATATCTGAAATCTGCTTCCAGAATAGCGAGAAAAGCAACGCAGCTCTTCTCTGTGAACCCAAAACAATGGAAGGTTGCAATCCCCACATTCAGCTTTAAGGGGAACATAGCAGATCAAAGAAAGGCTTATCCAGCAATTTTATTATTCTTAAATGTTAACATTTCATCCTTTCTTTACAAGTCTTCGCTTCCAGTTATGTGTACAAAAACCACATTTTAACCATGCAGCTCCCCACTGCTCTCTTGCCCACTTTTGCATTCCCTTTCCTTTCTGTTTTCTTACTTTTCCCTCTGCTCTCACTTGTAGAGGAGTGCTTTTCCCCTATAGACTTCAAATCATCACATATAAGCATAGATAGCAGGGCAATAAACATAATGCTGACACTCAACAGTCTTTACAAACACCACAAATGCAAAATTGCCTTTTGACAACTGACTTTGTCTCAGCACCACAACAGCTTTGAGAATTCTGGGAAAGAATGAGCCAGGAATTGACACAATAGACCTAAATAAGTCCATGCTAACCAAGGAACTTCTGAAGGCAATTATTAGACAATGGAACGAAACTGCAAGCTTTGAGGATCATATATCCTATCTGCAGGGGAAAAAAAAGAAGACCCTGTTTCTGGCAGTCAGCATCTTTAAATTAAAATGACTAATTAAAAAAGAAAAAAGGTTTTTCACAGGAGATCAGGAATGGCAGTTGTCAGGAAGAGAGGCCAACAGTCACCAGGCCCAGGGAACAACAAGTCTCAGGGAACAATGGGCATGCATGCACATGGATTGGCTTAGTTGTTTCTAAGATCAATTTCTTCACCTTTTTTTTTTCTAAAAGAAAAATAATGCCTTACAGAGCTTGTTTATTTACTAGAGACTATAATAATATGATTTGGAAGGAAATTAATCAAAGGGACTGAAGTCAAGACTTTTGATACAGACAAGCATCGTCAAGGCAGGATTAAGAAAGGGTAAGCCCTCAGAGAGCAGCAGGAAGAGGCTGGGAAGTATGACCTAACTTCCTAAGCTCTACCTTCATGAGGGAAACCATTTTCTTCTCAAGAAAACCTACCCATAACTGAATAAATCCTGCAGCTGTATTCACAGGAAGCCTCTCCTATGGTTTTGGACACCAAATATCAGTGAAACAGCATCAGGCACAGTGTTCCAAACCAGCTCAGCAGGAATACTGATACATGCACGTAGGTAATATGCTCATACACATTCTATGAGATTCTTACCTTCAAGGACTGGATTTGACTGCAAAAGTTGTTCTTTTACTTGATTAACCTCTGCCCCTTTGCCACACACAGCTGCTACATATGACATGACAAGTTTGCTCGCCTCTGTGGGGGGAGAGCCAAATAAAACAAAAATAAGCATTGCCAAAAATGCCATAAAATTATTTGCAGACTAAATCTCCATCACATTTTCTCAACGCCAGACAGTAACTGTGAGAACATTTCACTTCAGTTTTCTTCTACATCGTTGTACCATCTGGAAATGCAGAAGGAGCATACCCTGCTATGAGAGCCATACCATTACATCAACAATCCTCTTGATTTAGCCTGCCCAGGCTAAAAAAGCCACCACTGGATATGGCACATTACCTGCTCCTTTTTCATTTAGCCTCACTAAGAGATATTCTTTAAGGAAAGAGCATTATCCCCTGCTGACACAATAGAAATGTTTTAATCTAGCTTGAAAATAAACAGGCTCAGGCAGCTTCAAGACCAAAAATTCAATCAGTTTATATCAGCAGAGAGAAAACAAGTGCAAACATACAACACTTGCACACATGTAATTACAACTCTAAAGTACACTACAAGCAATTGAGTAACTGCAACATCACATAATGTGCTGCAGTCTGTTTGAAAGTACAACCAATAGAGATGGTGAAGCATTCATTCAAAAAAAAATGGAACTAATTTGGAGGTACAAGCTTTTAACAAAGTCTGGAACAGGTTTTGGACTCTCAGAGCTGGGTTCATATGGCTCTCGATGACCCATATACAGACAAAACCAGATATTAGATAATCCAACCAACCCTTATGCTTTTGCCAGTCAGGAAAAAAGCAGATGGGAAAGGGTTCTGTTTATAGAGAGTCTGTGATGGTTACTGTGATGCAAGACAGTGAAATTCGAGGCAATACCAGCTGATAAACAATGTAATTACTAACAGTTGGAAACCCTATCAACTCAAGATTACAGTCATAAAAAAAAATCATTATATTACATTTGTAACAGATCTTCAGAGATCTGTTACAAATTTAAGGGTCTAGTTTCAGGAAAGAACTCGTAGATGAGAAGCTATCCTTTAGATTTTGATTCTTGTTATTTAATAAAATTTGTTTGCTAGCATTATATTACTATCCCATATTGTAGAGAAAACGGAGCAAACCTGCAACACAGGAAGCAAGCAAGGAGCAAGAACTATAGGTGTGCTCAGAGGGCTCCATCTCCTCTGATGGTGCCTTGAACCCAGCTCTCATTTTTAAGAATCTGTTCCCTTCAGGGCTTGGAATTACCAAATTATTTAATTTGAAATATTTCCTAAAACAGTCAACATCTTTAAGCAGAGACACTCAATCACTGAGAGAAACATGTACTGAAGCAGCAAAAAGCTATTATAATAGTATACACACAATGACTTCAATACAGGATTTGAACATCAGCGAAAGAAAATAAAGGCCCTTTCTTTTACTAGGAACTCTGTTTGGTCCAAGAAAGACATCAGGAAAAGAATTGTCATCCTAATGTCTCAAAACATTTAAATGCACCGCTTGTTCTGGTGATGTACCATGTTTTCTTACCCAGTGTTACTATCAGTTAACATCATAAACACGCAGCGAAACAAGAACAAAATCAGAAGTAAATAAAAAGACCCAAATTAAGACAGTTCAGTTTCAAAAATGCCAAATGTTCTGGCTACCAAAAATCTAAAACACAGTTATATAGTATCTGTACTAAAAGTTGATTTCCTTGTCTCCAGGAACTTCTTCCCACCCATTCCTGATCCCCACTGTTTTTTTAATGAAAACCTGACTTCTCAGCTCATAACCCCAAGTCCAGCCATAGGTTACATCAAGTGTTAAAGAATATCACAGATTCCAAATTTATTAATGACTCGAATTTCCATCCCTATATTATTTTGTACTTACCTTTATAAAGAAGGAATAATTCATAGTATGTCCTATATGGCTACAAAAATTACAGAACAGTCAAAATCCCTATATAAATATAAATCTACCATTTACACATAGAGAAGTTCAACAACTCAGCCTCTGATCCACCTTTCAAATGAATAAATTGATAATACATGTACCTCAGTTGTTTGAGGTGTTTGATAATTCACACTTCGTGAGGAAATCAAGACATTGAACAACACCAGTGCAGGACTCTTTTTCTAAAGTCTGAACTTCCAGACAGAACTTCAATCATACTAAAAAGAACCCGATTTTTTTAATACATACATTTACTGAACACGTTTTCACATTATTGAAGTGTAAATAAGGATTGTATTATAAGATCTCAAGACCTCTCAATTGGATGCCACTAATCAAAGAGCAGCAAAGATGAAGCCTACAGTTTTTATTTTCACAAAGGGCTTGGAAAGCAACGCCTTGTTACCTACTTTCAGTCTTGCTCAGAATAAGCACACAAAGCTCCACATATTCTCAGATTCAAAGCAAAAATCTCTCAAATTACTCAGAAACAGATGTATCCCTTCCTACCCGCTGTCTCTTTAGCAAGTCACCTCTGTTTTAAATTGCTATCTTTGAAAATAACTGACTTCTTTCTTTTTTAAGGTCTACCTAAAATGTACTGCACTTATGCAATCCTCACTTAATTTCTAACCTTCCAGTTTAAAAACGAGCAGTCATTTTCAAGGAAATGTCAGCTTTGCCTAAGAAACGCAGCGTTCTGGTACACGAGCCAATCTTGGAACTGCAGCTGAGCACAGTGTGCAAAAGGCTGATAAAATTTCCAAAGTAATCAGCTACTGTTATTTCTTTTCCTTAGATAAATAGCATAATCCAGTTTAAATGCATATATTTATCAAGAGACAAGTGAAAGTATCAAGTCTAGAAAACCCAGAGCATCCTGTTTTCTATGTCTCCATGTTTCCCACCAGGAGACCTTAAATGTTTTCCGTCCCTTGCAATACTTGATCACAACCCAGCATTCCTTTGGTACGACTCTGGATACTGGTGATGACACTGTACTAACATGAGATAGGACTTCAACATGGTGGCAGTGTGAAAAAACACTATTTTATGCGAGTTCACACCTACAGCAACAAGTGTGACAGCACTCACTTTCTGCAATTGCCACACACAAAGACTTACTGATATCTTTCAACTGTTACAGACTCCAGCATCCCTTTGAAGGACTCTGAACAACCCTGAATGCTTTTTAATAAGATCCAAACTGCTCCTTACCTGTTTTTCCAGCTCCACTCTCTCCTGTAATAAGGATGCATTGGTCTTTGTCCTGGTCCCTTAAAGATCTGTAAGCTTCATCAGACAGAGCAAAGCTGCAGAGAAATAGTCAAGTGAGAATTGGGGAAAAAAACCCACCAAATAACAACAGTAATTATTATCTGTTCTTCACACATCCAGGCAGGGGAACAAATCCAGAAAAACCAAAACCCTCCAAGTGCTAATGTTTCATAAGTGGTGAAACATTCGCTTTTCAGAGTACAAAGATCCACATAAGCAAAACGGATACTTTTTCTTAGAGGCTTACTTAGACCTCCTCCAGGAACAAGCAAGCTTAATCTCTAAGTTTTTCTAAAGACAGCAAAGTCAAAACAAAATAACAGAAATTTAGGCAAATGTAGCTATCTTTCTCATTGAACAAAATGTCATTCTTTGCTGAAAAAATGTCATTGCATTGTCAGGATGTGTTCTGTCTGAAGACATGTCTAAGATAAAGGAAACAGGAGAACCCTGAGCACTAACACCACCATAAGCTGCAAGTTCTTCTCAGTAAGAACATATCTCACAACCTTACAAAACACTGAGCATTTTAAGCCTTTGGGTATAGCTGGACTTTTGCATTGATATGCATAATGATTTCCCAATAACTGTGTTCTTAATTCATTAAGTACGACGTCATGCAGTGAGACTAAAGAATATAGGAACCAACAGCTTTCCTGCACCAAAAATGTCTTTTCCTGGAGCTCAGAATATCATGACCCTGAAACTCCTGGGCTGCAATTTGAATCCAGATGTGCTCTGCTGACATGCAGCAATATATATCGTGGAGAAATGCAGATGTCTGACTTATATTTAGTATTCTTTAGTAGTAATTTTGAGACAGAAAGAGTAAAGATTTTCTTTGAACTGCAATATTCAATTAATGCAATAAACTGCTCCGGAAACTAAGTATTTCCCCTTGGAAAAACTTAAGCCAAGAGCTTTGTTAAATTGTTGCATCTAGTAAAATACCTAGTGCTTGTATGTATTTAAAAGTGGGTATTGTATATTATTTCCAGCAAACAAACCGCATATGATAAACAGAAATGAACTCTTAGGTCAACATAAAATGCAAAATGTTTACAGGTTCAATGCACTTTTTAGAAACTCGATTCTTTATTCTACAGCAGTTCAGAAGATTTGCATTCAGCTGATAACTGCAAACAGATCAAGTATTTGTTTTGGACAACATTTTTCACAGGCAACCACAGCCCCTTTATAGAAAAGCAAGCTCTTTGTCATGACACCAGTCAGGGGAAGCAGGAACAACACAATGCAAGCAGTGAGAGCCAGGCAGTGCCTCCTACTGCTGCACTTCAAAAGCTTCAAATATTAAACCTAAAATTAGTCCATTATACCTAGCCTAATATTAGTCCATACGTATTGCTACCACTGTCCCTTAGCTTCAAGCTTCTGTCCCCAAAAAGTTTAGGAAAAGCAAGTCATGTTGTCTCCAATTTATCATCAGCAACATGTGCAACACCGTTTCTACTTCCTCATCCCTCACCTGTATTAGACTTATCTCACATTTGCTTATTTGGGCTTTGGTTTTGTTTGCTTGTTTGGTTTTATGGTCACATCACGTTACCAGCTCAGCCACCCCTCAAGAGACCAACGTGCCAAGTGAGGGGTGTTCTGAAAGATTTGGAAAATGGGTAAATGAAGTACCTCACAGCTCCTTTGCTACTAAACAATAACACCTTCCCCTCCCCTCCCTAGGACCTGCCAAGGATGCTCATGTTGTTTCCCCCCTCCTCACGTCCCACCCCTCTCCTCTCCCGTAGCACATCTGCCTGCCCAGCTACATGACCCGCCCAGGGCTCCATCTCTCTCACTGCTTTTCTCGACAACTTAAGTTGTCAAAGGCACTAAATTACAATTCTTCTCTCTGCACAGATGGCTGGGCCATCCACTTAACACCCACGATCAAAGGTCATTAACTGCTTTTGATACATATCCCACTGAACCCCGAGCAAGACTGATCTCTCAAACCTTAATACTGCTGTGCTGATTGAAGCATTTGAACTCAGTAGTTCAACTGGAGGTGAAAATGTGTTTACGAGAGAGTAACAGGCTGTAATGTTTTTAGCATTACAACAAAGTCAGATTGTGATGTGGCCAACATGCTGGAGAACTAGCAAAAAAATAATATTCTGCTGCTGCTGAGAAACCATGACACAATTTCTGGCATCCATTTTACTGTTTGGAATCCAAACTACAGTAGCAATAACACTTTACCAGACTCTCTTACAGGACATATTTGGGAAATTAATAATATTTGTTCTGTTATAATATATAATAATGCTGCTGCAGATACACGTGCAATTTCAAGAGTACAACAGCACTCAGAAAAGCTTATTCCAGCACAAATTACCTTGTTTTTTTGCAAGGAAAAAATTAACAGCAGCAGGATTAAGATGAAGGAAATAAACTGAGTATTCACGGGCCATGTGAGACAAACTTTAACACTAATTCTGTGATTTCCACAGGTTTGACTGAGGAAACTGTCTTTCAGCAAGAAGATAAGACTCTCAGATGCTTTTCAAATTTACAGACTGGATGGGTCATTCTGTGCCTCTTGTCCTTCACACAATGTTGGCCATCAACTAGTTTTTCACTGTTGAAACAACTTTCTTGGCAGTAGTTTCACACAGGAAAATGAAGTCAGCATCAAGCACAGAGAAAGTATTCTCTGTTGATATACTGAGTTACGAGTTAATCAGCTTAGTACCCATTCATCTTTTCTAATACACTGAATTTAAGTTTCTCAACAGCCCCTGTCAAAATGTATTTTACTGCTTGATGTATTTATTAACTCTGCCTGCACTGCATAGTTAAATACACCAAATCATGCTTTTTCTTCTTCCTCTACAAAGAAACTGTAGTCTAATACTGCACTGAGGCCGCTGGAGTTGGGGAAGAGAGGGGGATTTCATCCAGTTCTCGTTTAATCTAATCTAGTCAGAGATGCTTGGCATACACTACCATTTCATCCAATCTACAAACCCACAAAGCCTAATCCTCCACCAGTATATCAAATATTATCCACTACAGACAAAAGAAAAATAAGTCAACTCATTTAAAAAGAAGTTTTGCATAAGTACGTATCAAAACTTATCCAGTAGAAGCATTCTAAAATCTACCACTGACACTTCAACCACTGTTCCAACAATCCAATTGCAAGAGGAATAACCAAAAGTTCGTTTAAGCAACTAAGACTTGTCTTTCTGGCACTGCACAAACAGCATTAGCACATTTATGTCAGTCTGAACAAAGATCTTTATCTCAAAGAAAAAGATAGATCTATTCATATGTCACGTTGACTTTCATGGCATAACCATTACACCTCACAGTCCTATCTATTATCACCTCCTATCCTTACAATAACAGAAAACCCAAACAAAAACAAACTTTGAGTCTTTTAGTTCAAATTCTGATCCAAAAAAATAATTTCATGCAATTGCCTATTTGTTAAAAAATAATTTAGTTTAAGGTCATTTTAGTTTAACACATTTTAATGATCTATAGACCACAAAGAATCCTAGTCTTTTCCTTTTAGCAACATTAAGAGACATGGGATCTGTAACGTCAACATTTGCAAACATATATTTAAACCACATACCATTCTTCGAGCCACCTCACAATTATAGAGCCTAAGTAAAATTTTAGAATAGTTTAAAAAGCAGTTATAAACCATGTGTTTCAAATTAGCTGATGAGTGTGTCAGCAGTGTCAGTTTACCATACCTTATAATAAGCTCTCCTTGGATTTTTAGGTTTCATGGAGGAAGATGACATTCTCTTACCACAACAAACACAGAAATATTTACTGGAGTTCTCTTTTAGCTAAGATGTAAGTATAGAAGCAATTTGAAATCGAAACACCACCCACACCTAGCTCAGGCAGAAGGCCCTGCTTTTTTATAGCATGGCTGGTTCAGCCACAAGCTCCAGATGGCCAGATCCATCACAAAGTCCTAACCCGAAAATTCTAACAAAGGGAAACAGCACAGGCCTCCAAGGGAGATTTCCATAGGGCTCTGGCAATTTTCAGCATCTCAACAGCATCTCTATGCTTAAACAGAACACTGGGGTCAGGAAGAGACAGGAGCAAAGTTCCCACACTCTCACCTCAAAGCAAGCAGCAAGAGCTGCATTTGAACGCTCCAGATAACACCCACAATTACTCAAGGGGTAAAAACCTTGCTCTTACTGTCAAAAGTTCAATTCACAGGAGCAGCATTTCTACCATCCTTTTCCTGCAAGCCAAAATCACCAGGACTGGTATTTGCCAGACACTGATACTTCTTTCTGCTATAATTTTAATTCTCCCTAGCATTCTCAATTAACAGTAATTAGTTAACACTGTTTTAAATTCTCTCCAATTGCTCTTCTCACACACCAATAGAGTCAGTTCACTTCATCCCATCTTCACCAGCTGTTGCTTTGATTCAGAGATTCTTGCTCCCCAATTCAGAACACCTACTGCTTCATCTTAGCAGTCGGCTGAAAACTGGTTTGCTGCTTTCAAAGGAAATGACCTGTTCCAGTTCCACATGAAGCAGAACCTTAGGAGCAGGGCTCAGCTACTCAGGTAGTTCAGCAGGGTTCATTTCTGCTCAACTGTGTCTAAACGCACTGGCAGGATGCTAAGAGTCAGTGCTTGTCAAAAACTATACACCATGCTAGATTGAAAAGAACAGCAGTAAAATATAAATTTTACATAAAATGCAATTTAATTGTTTCAAGTTTAGTTAAGAGCATAATTTAATTTCCTTCCTTCTCTTTCTCAATGCATAGAAGTGCTCAGTAACAGGGTAACAGCAAACAAATTATTTCTTTTTCTCATGACATGCAGTGGGAAAACATCAGAATTACAATTTGGTTGAGCATAAAAATTCCTAACAACCTGAGCTAGGAAGAGTGGAAGCAGATTTTATACAGTGCTTTGAGGCTTTATGTTGTAAATCATCACTATTTGCTATATATATTCCTCCACCCATTGAAGCTCAGTGGAAAATTCACCATTCAGGAAAAACAACTGTAAGGGATTATTTATAGTATTAGCTCATAGTGCAGAATCATTTAATCTAATTGCCCTAAGGATAAAAAGTGTACTCCCATTTGCCATAATTACAAACTGTCTCATGTTCAGCACTTTGACACACTTGAAAAGAAAAGGTTGATTAGCCTGCCACTGGAGTGAATAAAGTAACAGCTGAATTGATGGAGCATTGGGCAGGATAGACCTTCACAGGCAAGCAGCTGCTCTTTCAAAAATGCCAATCAGGGGAAAAAAAAATAAAACAAATTTAAACACCAGGATAAAGAGGTGTGCTAAGACAGATGGAAAGCCTTTTCTCCTATTCATAACCTCCATTTTTATTTTCCTGGTGAGCACAGAAACCTGTTTTATCAACAATACTATGTGGCTAATACACACAGCAGAAGGGTACCTCCTGCGTAGGCCTACCCACTTTGTTATTCATGCGAGCCACTGTGACGTTATTAGATGCAGAATAAAGCCCAAAGCTGTGCAAATCAGCCCATCTGATTTGTAAGCAGCCATAATTTACAGAAAAGGGACAGAGATAAAGGGAGGGGGAAGAGGACACAGCCACTCTTGAATTTCAAGAGTAAAACACTTCAGTATACAGGCTAATATTAAGTCAGATTTATTTTCTGTTCAGTAGGCTGGGATGCTCATATACACTCTGATGCTCATATATACTCTGCAGATTTAGCAGAAGTCTTGCCTCAGACCAATAATCTGAGGTCTGGACAAAAAGAAAAAAGCTCTTGCTGAAAATCTTTTTTCTCAGACTGAAGCAGATTTTAGACATGTTCAAAGGAGTTCAACTCAAAAACCTCGTACAGAGAGATTCAGACAATGCTTCTTCCCAAATACCTGTGCCTGCACAGCCTCCCAGCTCACCAAAGCCTGGTCCTTTTCCCACTCACAGGATGGCACACATTTCCACCCTAAGGGAGGCTTTATACGTTTTGATCACTTCCTTTTGCTGTAAGTCCAACAGAAATTATTTTCCTTTTTTTTAAAGTCATCAGTGATCTTTCCCCAGCACTGTACACGAAAGCCACAAATGTAGCCATTGATTTTCTGCCTATTTCAATAACATCTAAGGCATCCCGTTAGAGCTCACACAAGTATGATAGAAAAAAAGAAGTGCCTTTTACCAGGAGCCTAAGACCCAGCTGTTGCCCTACTGTCCTTCAACCCATGCTAAAAAGGATCTCTGAGGATGACCATACCACTTTCCAGTCCAGACTACAAAATAAATTCTCCCTCTGAGTTTCAGCAAACCTGGCAAGCATGTCCACACCCCATCCCACAGCTCAGTCCTCTCAGCTGGCAGTGATGCCCAATAGACCATCAGGAGAGTGGCCTGGGCATGGGCCCAAGGTTGGGTCCTCCAAAGGAGTGCAGGATGATGGCAGAGGGGAGCAGCAGGCAGAACTCCGGTGCTGCAGATAACCAAGCCAACAGGTCTGTCCCCTGTCCTGGTGACACGTTTACCATGGAACACCAGGTTCAGTTGGCACTCCAGGGCACATCAAACTGAGCTAGCACGGACCAGAGCCAGCTGCACTCACCATAAACACATGCAGCTGCACACAAACAACAGGGATAACTCGTGACTTAGTTTGCCTAAAGAAAGGAAATCAAACAGCAAACTCCTATTTGGAGCAGGTTCTCACCAGCTGACATGATGATGTACATAAATCAAGGCGGGGCAGGGAAGCAAGTGTCTCCTTGCTTTTCAGAAGAACAGCTAGGCTTGGATTTCCCCTTGACTAGTTCCATTTTCCTTGAAATTACATCAGGCAGCTGAATGGCACATAACCATTACCTCCTCACCCATACTAACCCTCAGCCCGTGGGTCCAGCATGAATCAGTAGCTCCCAATTCCACGGCATTAACCAGAAGAGTCTGTAACCCAAACATTCTCTCACCCCAAATGCCAGGCTGCCTTACCCAAGGCACACAAGAGGACGCAGATAGGGCTCCCACAGACCTACACCAAGTCAGTCTCCTGCAACAGACACTGCAAAGATTTCAAGTTTCTTGGGGAAAAGGGTATTTGTGTTTACAAAACCAGTAATTTTACTGGGCTGTGATATCCTTGAAGGCAAGTACAGGAAGTCTTTTCTATTCTTCCATCAAAAATCGAATTTAATTAGATGTTTATTTGCTAGGAGGAATCAGCAATTGGATGCCTGATTTAATGACTGCCTAAACCAGCCCAGTCTTATGCTCAGTGTTTTTACTGCAAAACTATAGGCTGAAGCTTTCTGGTAGCCATATTCTGCATCAGTAGCTCCAGCTTTTTCCCTGAACTGCCACCCCAAATCCACTACAGGAGCCAGGGGACACTGGCAGGGAAGGAGTTTCATGGCACAGCATAAAAGCTGATGGCAAGGTCTTCATGCTTCTCCATAGACCTTCTGAAGCTGGGCTTGTAAAAATTGGGATTTATTCCACTTCTCTAGTTCAAATGGAGTAGCAAGGGGTCAGACAGCTGAACAGTTAGAGAAGAGGGACAAACTGATTTGCTATGCTTGGCTTCTGTCGGAGTTTAACTAGAGGGCACAAAATTATTAAAATCCCGGTTGACTGTCTCATCTATACAGCAGCAGATTTGAATTGCACCTCTGAGTTCTTGCATATATGTGGATATGAAGGGCTGGTGGGACAGGGAGGAAAAAAGGGAGCAGGAGAAAACAGTCATTCCCTTTCTGCACTGAAATATATAGACCTTCAATATTTTTACAAAAAACTGGATTCGTCTCTGTACCTAATACAGCATGTGTCTGAAACACAGGGAAGTTCACTGGTCAAACACACATGTTCAGGTCATGTCAACTTTGACCAAATTTTACTTAAAATAAATCTTTTCCCATAAAATAAGACATGCTTTGATTATGCTGCTTCACCATGAGAACAGCACACTATAATTGAACTCCACCAATAAACCTGTAATTCGTCTTGCCTTAGCTGACTACAAGGAATATGCTTTCCATCAAAATAAACACTGCAAAACAATTATTCCTCATTTTACAAACATCAATAGCAGTTAAAAACAAGTCCTTGCAATTATTCACAGCTATTTCAGAAAAAAACAGGCCCAGAGTACAGGTTGAGATACTTAGAAGACAAGATTTTACAATCCTATTAGAGGAACAATGATTACTATAACTTGGCTCTTCCTAAACAGATAGGACTATTCTGAGAGTTGCTTTCCCCCTTTCTTGCTTAATTTGTTATTTAAATAGGATGTATCTTTGGGACTTCTATTTTGTGCTTGTCCCTGTCAGTGGCAGAGCACTGACTTGCTCCATTTAAAAAGGCCATTGACTTCTTGATCTCACGAATGAAACCATGACAGGGCTGTACTGGTTGTGGGGTTTTCCTGGGGCTGAGAAGGGAAGTGTGCTGCTCTTATGATCTCACATGGAAAAAAGTTTAGCAAATAGTGGTCCATGTCTCTGCCTAAAAAAAAAATAAATAAAAAAAAATTCTACTGCTTAGCAAACATAAAACCCTCCTCTTTTTTTTGCGGCCCTAAGAAGCATCCTGAAGTTGAAAGGTAGGAATAAGTAATTTCCTCCTGATGCAGTGACAGCAGAGATGCAGCAAGTCAAGCTTTGACTTCTACAATAAGCATTTATTGATATTATGTACTCAAGCAGGGACTTCCCTCACTGCAAAAAATTTTATTGCAGAACTATCAGTACTTTCCAGACAAGCATTTTCTACTTTGCTAACTGGAGAGGGAAAAATAAATTTATTCCTTTATTCTAAAGTAAAGAAACATGTTCCAGTATTCAGGGGGAGAAAAACAGCAAAGTGAAGTGCACAGTTTCACATACTTCACAGAAAGGGATGTGCTTTACAAGATGTCACCTCACAGGACAATAATCCAGCACAACTAAACTCCAGTGTGCAGCACATACCCAAGAACGACAACATCTCATGTAAAAAGATACACCTTGGAGTAACTTAATAGTTCTGTCTGGTGAGACAGGTAAATAGATGTCAGCCATGCGTTAGTGCAAGACACTGCAGTGGAAGACAAGTTTGTCAGCAGAAAAAAATGCCAAGCACTCCACCACATTCATATCAGGGTACTGGAGAAATAGCATCAGAGACCCACAGGACGGCTTGGGTTGGAAGAGACCTAAAAGATCATCCAGTTCCAACCCCTCTTCCATGGTAGGGACACCCTTGTTAGACCAGGTTGTTTCAAACCCTATTCAGCCTGGCCTTGAACATTTCCAGGGATGGGGCATCCACAGCTTCTCTGGGCAACTGTTGCAGTGTATCACCACCCTCATAGTAGAGAATTTCCTCCTGATACCTATCCAAACCTACTCTCAGTTTGAAGCCATTTCCCCTTGAATTGTCACTTCATGCTCTTGTCAAAAGTCTCTCTCCATCTTTCTCGTAGGCTCCCTTCAGGTACTAAAAGGCCACAATTAGGCCACCCTGACACGTTCTCCAGGCTGAACAACCCCAATTCTCTCAGCCTTTTCTCACAGGAGAGGTGCTCCATTCCTCTAATCATGTGGACTCCTTTCAACAGCTCCATGTCCTTCTGGACCTTACTGAGGTCCTTCTGGACCAGCTGAGGACCCCAGAGCTGGATGCAGCATTGCAGGGGGGGGGTCTCACCAGAGCAGGGTAGAGGGGTAATAGGAGTATTCTCACACCCTCATAGCTGTTTGTAATCCAAAGTAAGTTGCTAATCATCAGATTTGAAGTTTCTGTAGCAAAAGCTAGAATGCAGCTGCCCACAAGTTTATCAGAGACCACAGTGACAGAACTGCAAATAAAAGTAATTCAGTTATCTGGAAAACATCTGAAAGGCAATGTCAGCACTATGTAATTACATAGTTATGCTGATACTCTACTCAGAGGTGTTACTGAATCCTTTTTTTTGATTTCGCAAGTAACTCTTCAGTTCTCTTAATCAGCCAAGTAGTTTTTAAGAAGTTAAGAAGCCTTATGGAATTTAATTTCTGCCTCCCAGCTCTCTTTTCCAAATAAAGTACCTGTAATGAACTCCTGGGCAAAGCAGGCACTACAGCTTATCTGAGCTTCTGAGAGCTTGTTAGCTCAGTACATTGAGCTAACATGCCTATCCAGTCTATTAAATGGCATTTGCACAAGTTTGTGAATGAGATTTGTGGATATGTCCAAAATTATCTTTCTCTGAATGGTCAAAGCAAGAAATGAAAAGCCTCCTTCAGACTGCTCAAACACAATTTCAGCCCATGTGGACTATTTCCAGGAACAATCCAGTGCATCTTTGTCCTTGGCTGGAATGCTGATGCTCAAGGAGGATGTCAACTTCACAAGTTTGTTTTCATCCTGTGGATACAGCCTCACTAAGAATCATCTTGGAGTAATTAAGATAAGTTGCAGTTTGAACTCCACAAGGTTTAGCAACTAAAAATCATTTCTGCAGTATGTAAAATGGAAACTGTGTGTGAAAGAAAAATGCAGATTTGAACTAATTCACTGAAACGACCACAATTAAACTGTCTTTGTAGTTCAGACCTTTGTTTGTAAACCCCAGTCCAAGTTCTCTTATCTATTCAAAACATAAGTAAAAGATTATTCAGTATGCTAGACAGTAAATATTAAGACTGTATTTCCTGATTCCTAACATGAAAAAGTTTATCTTTAATAACCCAAACTACATTAACCATGACGTACCCAGAGTTGAATAAAACAGAGCCTTTTGCATAATGGTGCTGGTAAAAGGAGACTGAATGGGAAATGATCTGGGGCTAACAGTGGTACAATATGTGAAATTTTACTACAATTTCTTTAAGGCCTTAAACATTAGACTTGCTTATGCTGTATCTAAAACCACAACAAAGGCTCCTAGCAGAGCAGATGGACATTTTCTGGTGTGTTCTAAATTGCTTTAAGAAAAAAAAAAAAAGAAAAAAGACAACCATTTAACACAATGAGACACTTCCAATGAAAGGACAACAGCTGTTCTTCCTTGCAATTTGAAATCCCAGATCTTAAAGACAGTACCAGGCTGTCAGTACAGGAAAGGCGTAATGAAAATTCTGGTCCATGTACACACAATGCATAAAATGGGATTTGTCTCCTTCTTGACAGGGCCTCTACCTGTCCTCACTTTTCAGACTCCATTTAAGAAGTGAAACACGGCAGTGTCTCCTTTGTAACTCAACTCATTATTTTCAGTGTGCAAAAGGTCCCAAAATTCTAATGAAAAGAAAAATGAAGCTATTGAACATTCTACTTTATGTGACAATGTGAATTAGTTTTAGAAAAATCTCGGCATTTTATGTCCTAAAAATATCAATGGCATAATATGAATGCTAGACAGAACAATCCAGTTCCTGGAAAATGAGAGAAATGGGATCTGGCAAAAAAGTTACCATTAATTTAGACTGCTGAAGCATTTACACATATCTCCAACACATATCAAGGCTTTTTTTTTTTTTTTTTTTTGCCTTTTTTCTTAATCACCTTTGGTCTAATAACCTAACCAAACTTCAAACTTTCCTGTCCTTACAAATAAATACAGACTATAACAGAAATACTCACATTTCAAAAAAAAAAAAGACATCATCACAGATAACTAAAAACATTTGACTCCCTATCTCCAACATGACTAAAGTCAAATGTGAAGTATGTTGTGTACAGGGGTACAAGTAAATATTTGAAAACAGTTCTGAAAACAAAGTTATTTTGTTGAGGCTCTAAGCCAGCAGTTAATTCATGAAGGATGCTCCAAGATTATTTTCTTTTGTACACCATGACAACAATTATAGGATTACAAAAGCATCTGGAACAGATCTCAAGTTAAGTGTTTCCCTTACCAACTCATAATGTTTTAAAGGTACCCAAATTCTTGCATTTTTGCAAGCTTCCACAGGAAGCCCCCTGGACACATGAGTGTTGGCTAGGACCACGCATAGCTCTCCAAAGGAGACACTGATGGATGAGCAGGCTCTTCTGGAGCCAGGTGGGTCCTGCCCAGAGAGGGGGGCCTGGCAGTGGAACCTCAGGAGCTGTGACTGACAGCACTGCCAGCTGGTAAGGCTGTGGACACTCAAATTGTTTGTGAGCCAGCGAAACTGGTGCTTTTGAATAATTTTGTCACAGCAGAACATGCTGCTGTAGCTTCTGAGAGACTGAGATGCAGGAGGGGGAGACCTGAGGCAGTCAGCCCTCTCCATCTCCTGGGGTATTTTGGGAGGCAGTTTTGTCTTGATGCTTTTTATATCCTCTGCAGTGTCTATATATACTCTTGCCTAGCCTAAGAAGCGTTTCAATGCCACAATAGCACAGAAATCCACCCTGATTCCCCAGAGCCTGCACGCAAGCAGCTCTGGCAGCCCCAGCCACCTGTGCAACCACTCTGCTGCTGCCCAGCACTGTTCATTCCCATCTCGGACATCCCCTGTCCTGGACACTGACAGGAGAACGACAGCACCAGTGCCATGCAAAAAGAATTTAAATGGGCTTTTTCATTTCTTAATTTAGACAGCACAACTTCAAGGACCAATGGAAAGGCTCATTCCACCAAACTTTGGAATCCGGTCTAAATGTCAACCCAGACCACTCTGAAAATTAAAATAAAGCACAACTTTCATATTTACACTGCTCTTTTGGGCTGTTTATATTTCTTGGGTGTTGGGTGCATTTTTGGAGCCTCCTTATAGCTGCACATCCTGCCATAAATCAGTTCCTGTATTATTCTGCATTATTAGAAAATTTCATGCAATCTAAAACCAGCAGCAAACAAACAGCTACTGTTCTTGTCAATAAGACTACATTCACCTCTGGAGCACTGGGGTAAGATGGCTGCATTATGTGCCATCCAAGCCCACTAAAACAGCCTTGCTCAAATTTCAGGAGAAAGCTAAATTCGTTGTTGTATGTGAGAGAAGCCTTGCTTTATACCCTAAGCCTTCAGGCTGGCAAATCACTTCCAAAATGCTCTTCAGAAATCAGATGGCCATTTCGATATGGCCACATCACAGCTGCCTGCCTCAAAACTACCTGTTCTCTCAGAAGGACTTCTGAGATCTCCTACCAAGTGTGAAAGGTAGGACACTGTGCATCCTGTGATGGGTGTGAGAGAACACTGCTGTAGAAAAGGCTCTTCTCAGCAGGAAGCCCTTCTGGCTCTGGAAGCAAGCGTGATGCTTCATCCCCTTTTCACCTCTATGCTTGAGGGACTTACACCCATGGACGCAACCACATCCAGGCTTTCTACAGAGGTTAAAAGAGTACCAAGTCTGACCCCTACCAAAAGAGACTTCAATGTTCTTTGTAGGGCTCTACCCCCACTTCTTCTTTCAATTCATTCCTAGCAGGGGTTTAACAATCAGGTGCTGACAGTCCTCCCTAATTGTTATTTATGATTTCTATCAGTCGTGGATGTTCCCTCCCTGCCCAGTGGTGAATTTTGCCAACTAACCTGGGAAGTGACCATCATCCCTCAACTATAAATCTCTTCTGAAAGCAGCACTCTGCTGAGCCACATGAACAAATCCAAAGACTGAGTTTCTGGAGAAGTCAGAAATTATTAGGAATAAAAACAAAATGTCTGTAAATAGCAGATACTGCAAGGTGAAGAAAACCACAGTGGGGTGGTTAAAAAAAAATATTAAAAAAAAAGAAAAAAAAAGAAAAGAAAGAAAATGAAGATTAGAGAAGTACAAACTGAAGTAGAAATGATAAAGTAAACATACTTGGGCAATGAAGGACACTTCACCATGTCACAGGCTCTCATCCCATCATCCCCCACATAAAGACAACTACTATATATCTTACCACTCTGCTACCTGTAGGGAAAAGCTTAGTTTTACATACAGGTAAAAACCATCCTTCACAGCTGGGGCTTTGTCATACCCTTCTGACAAAAATATTTGCTTTACATCATAGAGGAAAAAGAGTTACTGTAACCTTGGTGTTCCCAAAGACATGCAATCCTGTAACACCAACAAAAAAAAAAAAAAGGAGCCAGAAGTGAAAATATACCTTCTATATTCACCATTTACATTGGGTCAAAACTTGAAAAGGAAACAGCAAATTGTATCTATTGTCTGAGTAACTGCAGATATCCAGAGCATAATGATTTGTTCCAACAATTATCCATACGACAATAAGTGACCGAGGAGCACTAGTAAGTTCCTCATTATTGCATTTTAACAAGTATCAGGTTGATATATTTGTGCTTGTATCCTATATAAAGGTAAGGTGTTTTTCCAGAGTTGTCTGCAAAAATTTAAGTCTCTCTAAATTTGAAAGTTTTACATGTAAAACTATTCAGAAAATTTCAGGAACATCTGATTTAAAAGAATTAATAACAAGTACATAAAATATACTGCAAATTGCCTAACTGGAATTCAACAGATGTTGATAAAAGCCACCTCCAGATTTTTACTGCTGCCCTAAAAACTTCAGTGCATAGCCAAAAAAAATGCACAGGGAATGAACCCTTACTTGAAGGTAGCTGGCCATTAACAGTACAGCTGCCACTTTTACTTTGTCCCTCAACTTAAAATAATCTGTAATTCTTTTAGAAAAAGCAGGCAAGGCATCTCAGAACAGAGAGGGGAGCAAAAAGCCACATGCCACCTCCCCCCCACCATACCCATCGACAGAGAGCTGCTAGTAGCCAGGAGACAAAGTTCAAATAGGAAATGCAAGAAAGCACCTACTCTCCAACCCCTTAATGCAGATCTGTTCCTGGTAGGAACGTGACACAGCATGATGGTTACAAATATGTGGTACTATAATCTATTTGATTTCCCACTGCATTCACTTCAAGGATGCCAGCAGCTGCCTTTTTGACTGATGAAAATCAATGTAAAATAGCAAGACAGCTTGGTTTGCTCTCATGACTAGCTCACCCACAAGGTAAGCAAAGCAGCAATTACATCAACTGAAAGAGTAATTACATCAACTGAGAGAGCAGAACAGAAGCATAAGGACTGCACAAATCAAGCAGCAAACTGTTTGAACACTGAAATGTCATACTCTGCCCTGTCAAGTCAGAGGCAAGTTTGATCCTGCCTTGCAGATAAAGACAAAACCAGCAAGATTAACAACATTAAAATAAAAATAACAACCCAACAATTGAAAAGCTTGGTAAACTTCCTACTACACCTATGCAAATAGCCACAGACTGTGAAAACAAGCATTCCAGGAGACCTAGAAAAGTAGGTGCCACAACAACAGTAGTGCACTAGTGTAATTAGAGAGGAATGAACTATTAAAATAAAATTTTTTGGATCATATTTTATCAGTTTAATGCTATCCCAAAATCACCTGACCAGAAACTTTCACTCAGCAATTCAGTCTGGCTGCCCATTCAGAGTGTGACTGTGGCCCTACTCTAGTTTCCAGAGATCATTTTTAAAAAGCAAAACAAAACCATACCCTGTCCAAGCCCTGCAATTAAGTATTAACTGGCATCACTGAAAGCATCAGTCACTCTCACAGACGCTCTTGAGGAAACACAGAACAGAGCACGGGGTGTTCCCTCCCTCCTCTTTCAGATCAGGGCTATGAAAACACCTGAACAGACTTTTCACTCCCCTAAGTGTGTTTTCTATGGTGCCTATATATGGCAAGAAATCTCCAGGTATGGATTTCCTTCATGTCATTATAAACTTCTCTCTCTTTTTCCTTCTGTTTTCAAGTGCTGGCCAAGCCTGCTCTTTTACTGGGACAGTTGCCATTCTCAAGCACACCCTCCCTCCCCGTCATGCTGAGACACACACAAGTACATCAAGCCTACACAAAAGCCATACAAAACTACTGGAAAATAACTGAAAAAACACAGTTTACATTCCTCGTTCTCCAGGAGCTCCCATATGGAGCTGTACCTGTGGGAACATTCCATGGCAGACAGCTCTGGAGATGCTGACAACTTAAGTCCTGGGGTTCCCAAACCTGAATGACAGACACTGGAGAATGTGTGTTATAATGCCAACAGGTGACAGCACATTTATTTCTGATGGAAAAGTTTTGTTGCCATACTGACCTGGTTTCTATAGGAATTGCAAACAAAACCACTGCAAGAAACCTGTTTGAATTAATGTTTTGTGTTTTCCTAGCTGGCCCTAGTACCAAAATTATATTATTTGTACAAAAGGGATGTTGAAATCACAAACACAATACGCCTAATTTTATTTCTAGACACACTTTCTAGTTTGCATGCATTAGTTCCCTTATAAACAGTCCAGAATTTTACTTTGCTCAGGATTAGACAACAAGAGCCAAAAGCCTTTCCCCCAAAGCACACCTAAGTGGTGCAGCGGGCTGACCCACAATCAATAGTTTTGAAGAGACCATGGCTCAACGGAGCTTTACATATCAAAGGAAACTGAGCATGCACATTTCTGCAAATAAATGTGAGGGTTTTTACTCCCATGGCAGAACAAACAGCACAAATTGCAATTTGTCTCACAGCATCCATTCATTAAATTCCTGAGCAGCTAGAAAACCACCACTTTGAAGATTGCAAGGTCTGTGGAAGTGCAGGAGCCTCCCCAGATATGGCTGAACCCTGTTTTTAGCAGTGGCCTACTGCTTCCAGAGCTGCCAGCCCTAGAATTAGCTGCAAGCTCCAAGGACAGGATGATGCCAGCTCCACCTCAAACCCAGCTCTTAGTCTGTACTGACCAGCGTGGTAGGCAAGCACCCCACAGGTGAACAGCCCAGGCCTGGCTCCAGCAGCACGGTGTGGCCACCCTGCAAGCTCAACTCATGATCTATTAAACAGCATTCAAGTACCAGCTGTTGTCACAGGGTGGACAACTGGACTAGCACGAATCCTTGGGTACAGCACAATACACTGCATAGTAAAGGGGAAGAAAAGTTGTTTAGGCTTGCCAGAGATGGCATAAGGCAGCCTACATAGCACTCATTTTATACACCTACAACACTTCACAAATATCTCTTAAAGATGGTGAAAAGTTAACCAATTTTAGCAGAGGCAAAAGTGGCGCTCTTGATTATGCAATTCCCATAAGCATCTAGAGACAGGTGAGAAGGGAAGTCAGGTCACCATAAAGTAAGATCATTTTGTATTCTTACAGTTTGAAAACACTGTATCAATAAAAGAAACCATAACAAAGATTATTTCCTAATCCTGTATTTTCAAAGTTATTTTTCCTGCTTAGCAGGTGTCAGAAGACAAAATCTCAAACAGAAGAAATACAAAGTAAAGAAAATTTGTGGAGAGATCATATCTGTCCAAGACAAAATAGGCTTACACTTTTCTTGACTTGGGGCTCTATCCAAACTTGCAAGGAAAATCTATTAATATCATGCATTTGAGATCCCCTAACAGAAGTTAAAAGTCAATATTTTCTCACTTCAAACTGCTGTTCTTAAAGGGTATTTCTAGTGTTTGGACTCCAGAAGTTCTTGCTGTGAGATGGGAAGTTGACTATACAACTATTGACATTAGTGATGAATGTTGTTTATGAAATACTTTTCTACCAAGTTAAGGCTCTCCTAATACACACAAGAATGATTGTTGTCCATTTCTCTTGTGGGAAACCAACTCTCAAGAGAGATGAAAAAATGTGGAGATCAATATATTACTATGTACTTGATTCAAGGTGTAACCAAGTATATAGTACTGACTTTCAGAATGTCAGACAAACTTTAACTCCCAGATTTCACTTTTAAAATACTCCATCATTTGACAGCAAATTTTCTGCAGCTGAACAAAATTAGCAGAGCAGAAAGTTCTTTTAGCAAGGAACTGTGTCAATTTAGCAAGCAATTGTGCTTGCTAAATAAAACTGTGAAGAAAGAAAACCTGAATATAGCCAGAGTTCGGATCCAAGAGGTCCAAGAATTAACCAGAAGCTTATTTGATCTGTTTAATGGGCTGTTTGCATTTCAGCCAATACACCTGGGAGAGTGACAGATGAAGTGTTAAGGCTAAAAATTAATCAAAACAAAATAACTTCCAGAACACTTTCTACACATAACTTTCATTTCACCTAAAAGCTAACACTGAAGGAAGATGCATAAATGTACAGCCCTGTTTAGACACTTAGCCAACCACTGATTGCTCAAGTCAGTCTCCTGAAATTGTGGCTGCAGAGTCAGGTGTAACCTCTCAACCAGCTGGAAACAATTCTCTATCCTAGTGCCATGCTGAGGGGAGGAACAGCTGCCTTTAGCCTCACCACTATGACCTCTGGCAAGATAAAATGATTGCTGCAACATACAGACCTTGAGGACCAGGTACCTCATTTTCAGCCACACCACCCACACCTGTGATCAGCATCTTATCCTATTATGAATCCTCTTTAAGTCTTCAAATTTACATTATGCATTTAGGGTGCTCTGGCTGTCCTCTTAGAATGGGTTCATTTCCATTCAGCACATAGGAGACCAAGCTTTTATTCTCCTACATTTACTGCTCAGACATATCCAACATGTTTCTGCATTCATCATGAGTGTTTTTTCTTTTTTTCTTTCGCATTGCACAAAGAGTTTCAGATATCAAAAGTAACACTATATGGCTCAAACATATTTAACACCTCGAGGCTTCCAGGAGGCAGTCTGAACTTTGAAAGAAATAGATTTCCTTGAAAGCAGACTGCTTACTTCACAATGCAGTAATAGAAGTTACCCCTAACAGTTAGGGGAAAATGTTCTGAAATGCACATACCAGGACCTAAGTGCATGAAAGAGTAAGAATAACTCATTTTGACTTAACTTTAAAATATGGATGAGCTAATAAAAATTCATTTTGGGGGAGTGGTGGTGTGATTTTCGTTTTTCCTTGCTTTAATCAGCAGATCTTTTGAGGAGAGAGACAGCTGGTACCATCTGTTCCAGGACAGAACGAAAACTGAAATTTCTTTGCTGTACTTACATGTGAGGACTGAGTTCATAAAAGTTTCGGTTTCTGTATTCTTCCACTTTCTCTGGAGTATAAATGGGTAGAGATCTGTAGGGGTTTATTGATATCACCACGCTGCCAATGTATGTCTGTTGAAGGAAAAGAGAAAATTATTGCGAATTTTTCTTTTTAACATACTTTTGCTGCTTATATATTATTTGCCCATTTAATACTTCTGTGAAAACAAACAAAAAAAGACTAATTGTATCAATGGATAAATATGTACATACACTATGAAACACCTTTTAGATACTCTTTCTGTTGGCTACTAAGTAGCTATTTCTACATAACTGAAAGCCTCTTATGAACCTCTTTTTAAAAGAAAGCCCAATCATACTATATTTCTGTGACTAATTCAGTTGGGGGATGGAAAGGAAAAAGAACACAGATGTTCAGGAAGAACTGACTCCATCTGCATGGCAAATGTCACACGAGCTTTGCTGCAGCCCTTGGGCACTCACACCAACCCATGTAAGGCAAGGCTGGAGTTGGACTGTGCCCCCTTACCCAAGGAGGAACTGTATGTCACCTCATCAAAGACTTGGGCACAGAAGGTTAACAGCCTCTGACAGGTTTCTGTCAAAGGACAGATTTACTGGCAGGATTCCAATCTGACAAAGTCCTGCTGCAGTTCCTCAGCAGACATGAAGTGCAACTTTTATATCCAGATTCTAAACATACTCTCCATTACACTTGGCAAGCAAAGGGAGAGATAAGTTCTACTCTGTTAGATCCCATTCACTGCTGAGCTGAAGGAAGACCAATTCTGTACACCATGACTACCATGTCTGCATGACACAATTAACTTGAACTCGTTAAGCCTACTACAAGATATCCCACAGCTCCCTGTGCTTCTGTCCAGCTCCAAGGGCTGCAATCAAATACACCAGAGTAGCAAAAAATGCCAAAAGCCCACTCCATCATTTCTGCAGATATTGACCAAAGATTAATAACCCCACATGTCTGGTATCTCTTTCCACAACCATGAAATAAACAAATAACACCCGATAAACATGGTTTTCCAATAACCAGTGCTCCCTGGGAGGTGTAAATGGTCTACACAAAAGATACAGATTCCCATTACTTGGATTACATTAGCAGTAATTACGGAAGAACAAAACAATAGTTTTTGAAATGAGCCGTGAGTTTAAACTGCTTCTGTGCAATGATATCTCAGTACCTCACAATCACTATTTGGATTTCTCCCCACATAATTTCTTAGAGAAATGAGCTGTAATTTGCACTTTTAAGTGGGAGGGGAGGCACCAGGAGCCCAAGCTACTGACCGTGTTCAGCAGAGCACTAAATCATGACCAGAGCTGCAGTCACAAGTGAAAAATATGGATTGTTGCAACCCTTCCCTATCCAGCTTGCACATTTAAAGCAATTTTCTGCTAAATGCTAACTAAATCTGGTCCTAAGCAGAAAGTGAGGAGAGCAGTATTTCCCATTTTCCATAGCACACATACGTATAGGCAAGCTGTGAAAACACATAGCATTTTCTGTCCTGAACTGAGTGGAATAAACCAGACTGCAGTGATAAAACAAGTGGCATGAGGCCTCCAGAGACTCTTGCAGTTCATCCTCGCAGTGTTTATTCCTTGTGGGACGAATCAGAAGAAGCCACTGCTGACAACTCACTGTATGACTGCGGCTACAATGAGACCCAGGATGTATTTCACTAACTGGGCTCAAGTTCGCCATTTCTAAGCAACTCATTCTTTCTCCTCTCCCTTCAACCTCCTGCAAAACTCCTGCAAAACATATCCCCCCCCCGTGCATTCGAGCCCAGGACAGAGCCGATGCCCCAGGACCTTTGGGTTTCACCCCAAAGGCCCGTGCCAAGGGCTGTGAGGGGGAGCCCGGAGCTGCCTCACACCTCAGCAGGAAGACAGCTCCAACCTGCCACACACCACAACCCAGACAGAAGTGCCACCAAACATTCAGATCCACCCCAAAGTAATTGAGATTTTTCCTTCTTTCAAGCACACACCACAGTGTATGCTTATACACATTCTTTAAATAAAGAAAAAATTGTTCTAGTTTTGTGGTCATCATCCCTCTATGGAGGAAAGCATTTTCTGACTATGTCTAATCTCTTTGGCTGAACAAGATGAAAATGTAAAACTTGCCTTTCTACAGTGTTTATTTTGCGCTCTCTCAGCACACGCGGCCTTGGCAATTTGCAAGTCTACAGATTCCTGGCAAGAATAACAGATGCTTAAGAGTAAGAAGCTTTCTAGTCTTCCCATGTGCATGGATACCCCAATTAGGACTCTTCTCTGATAAAACATTAATAAGTTATCTTGTTTCCTCCTAAATCTTAGGAATTTGTGAGTTCAGCCTGTTGTGAAATCAGTGTTGCAAAGTATTAGCAGAAGAGAGATGAAGGCCAAATCTTGAACATTACATTTTGAAACATGAATTCTTTGGAACACAAAGACTTGTCCCTATTCTGTTACCATAATAGCACACATTTTAATTGCTAAGTTCCTTCAAGTACCCTGAGACGTCAAGATAAAGAGAGATGAGTGAAAGTGAAAACCTTGATTTTTAATTTTGAATATAGGCATTTAAATGAGATTTATTTAGAACCATCTCTTCATAGCTAAGTATCGCTTAGACAATGTATTTTGGGAATTCAAGTCAGCTCTTTATTGTCAGATACGAACAAATACGGACCATTTCCTGAAATACTAATATTTCAAAAGGTCAAATGACTATGTAGAAACAAAGACATACTCCAATCCATTTTAAACACCAAGGCAAAGTTGCCAAGAAGTCATTGGTTCTGCTGCAAAGCTGCTTACAAGAACTAATACATTTCCTCTTCCCAAAATGCCAATCTCTCAAAGCTGATGCCTAATAGCTACTTGCTCCTGGTGGTCTGTGAGATTCCACATAACAGGGATAAACAGATCCGGAAAATAGCTTTCCCACACAACATCTGTCTTCCCACCAGAACTCTATTATAAACAAACAAAATAAATGGCTTAAATCCTTGAGCAAGCGACAAGCACAGAAACATTCCAGTGCTGAAAGCAGAACGCCCAAGAGTAGTGGGAGACCATACCACAGCACCCCAGGGACTAAAGAGATTCTTGAATTTCCCTGCTTAAGGACAAAAATGAAACCCCAGAAGAGTGGCCTCATGATGATGGATACACAGAATACAGTCAGGAGATTTTATTTCTTTCTTGGTTTGACATGATCTCGTTGTTCAAGTTTGGATGATATCTGCCTGTTTCCTCAAGTTTTGCTAACTGGACTCTTGATAATAGTCCTTCCCAATTTCTACTTTATTGCAACTCACAAAGGCAAATTTTGGGTTTGTTCAGAACACAAAACAACAGGACTCTCACTCATCATTTTTCAGTGCATCTCTTATGTAGTGCGGCAACACTGCAATGGGCCAACCTTTCCTCTTTGGAACAGAGCATTCAAATTTCTATCAGATTAAATGACAACACATGCTGCATTCCCCACCAAAACAACACATACAACTCATTCCTGTTCATCAAGGGGGTTAAAAATTCAAGCAGGAAGAAAATTCCAAATTCCAATTCAACTGTAAAATCTGTTAATGTTTGTTACACATCACTTCTAAGTACTGATCTATTCAATGACCAAGACACTTTGATGCCCCATTTTCTCCTCTTAGGACTGGAAGCCAATGTAACCACTTTTGGCAAGATATTAGTGCCACTTCGAGCTTATAGGCACCTTGCAAGGCCGTCTGTGCCTTTCTAACCCAAGCAGACCTGCTTAAAAAGAAGCCTGAAACAGCAAGATGATAAAAAGGCTCTGGCTGTGTGTGAGAAACATACAGGCAGCAGCGTCTTCCCAGTCAATGGCCAGGAAAAGCTATTGCTAGAAACTGGACAGTTTCATCTGAGAGGTTGCAAAAACCTTACAGTGATCCCAGTGAAAGGTCCTCAAACACCTCTGCAGCCAGGGTGCACAAGCACTGCAGTGAAATCTGATACACAGGATAGAGGCAACACAGGTCAGCCCAAGAAGGGGATCTTTTAGAAGACCACTAGTACAGCTTATGGGAGAATAATTCACACCATGGGATACAGTATATTAATAAAGCTATTTTTCCTCCTGCCAAAGTTAGACTTGCAATGCCCCAAGGGCCCAGAAGAGAGAAGATTGCATCTGCAGAAGCCAGGGAACACTACTGACACCAGTTGAGGCCGCAGCACAGAAGTTGTACAGCTGGGGCTGTTGTAAAAGCCTGCTCCACATCCTTAAAAGCTTTTCTGGATCTGTGGCAAATGCTGCAAAACAACCTTCTGCAGAGCTTAAGATCATTAGACATCTACACAGATTTGCTGCAAGCCTTCTGGAATTGTATCCTACATCCTTCTTGTCAGCTCTGCTAAAAACAAACCCTGTGCTTCTTACCTCTGGTAGCCTGTAACAGCCCAGAGAAATTACTGCTGCACACTAGTCAGCCCTGCTGTAAAATGCCCAAGTGCTACTGTACCCTGCAAGTCTACTGAAGTCCCAGGGGCCAATAAGGTTTCTCTATTTATTTAATTTGTTAAACATTGGAGCACAGAAACAGCAAACAAAGACATTCTAGTAAAATAAGACGGTAAGTGTGGATACAGATTCTTCCATTTATTCAGACCAAGTTTAATACTCCAGATATGCATAATGCTCATTCCTTTAGTAATGATTATGCTCAAATACACTGAGTTCCTATGACTTTGAAGAGCTTCAGAACGTACCACTAAAACAATACATTGAAATGAGAGACAATAAAGTAAGATCAAAGAGAAGTGTGACTAGATTTTATTGGAGTTAATCCAAAACCAAGGCTTGCACAGCACTGTTTTCATTGCCACGGGAAGGGCTGTCTTTTGGTTTTGTGGGTTTTTTTAAATGTGACAAATGCAAAATTATATTTCTAATATAATACTCATTTTCCTTTGTATTTGCCTGACCTACTGCAGGTCTGGACCTTGCCAACTCATAAGCACATGTACCGCTGCATGTTCAGAACAGCTGAGGCCAAGGAGATGGCAGAGGAAGCCTGTACTTACATGTTCTAAGTTTTCTGAACAGTCTCCATCTCAAACAGAGCCTGGCAAATCTAACACTGCAACTTTACTTCACAATAAAGTTTCCCATTTTCATAAACATTAGCAACTAGATCAGCACTGTATTAAAATATCATCTATTATTTGAACAATCATGTCCTGTGCTCAAATTTGCTTTACTTTGTGGTTGGCCACAATAAGACAGTTAAATGCACTGTGCCTCTGGTCCAGTGTGTTTTTTCCAGGATGGAAACAAAACGTTGCAAGAGACAATGTTAGAAAAGAGTAAGGAAAAGAGCAACACCAAGACTAAAAGCAAAACCACCTGAGACCACTACTGTTCCTGGGGCTTTGATTTACTGTATTCCTGTGTATGGCAATGGAGGCGTTTGTATTGCTTGGTGGAGAGGGATGGGCTGGGTACTCGAAAAAGACAAACAAACAAACAAATCAAGATTTCATCTTGTAACACTCCAGGGTTTGCCAGCACTGTTTCACAACAGCACATACAAAATAAACTCTACCTGTGATCCAGGCTGAGCAGCTGCCCCTCAGGTTGAGGCAATGCTGGGCTAATGCTCCTTGTGCTTCAGTGAGCTGGGAGCATGAGCAGAGAAATATATCACTGGGCTTCTGAACAAACACAGCCTATTCTCCATGATGATGAAAACTCTCTTGCTCAAGCCCACCTTCTTGGAAACAGCATTTTAGTCCCAGTAATGTAGTGGACAAAGTCTATATGTTGTAATAGAAAAAAAAAACCCAGCCCTAGTAAGCTACTGTATGTGCTTAATGCAGTTATTAAACAGGACAGGCAGCGTTGTAAAGCCTGGATGGGACAGTAAAAACAGTAAAAAAAACCTACCTAGAAGAGCAGTGGATGAGTTCATGAAATTGGGAAGCAGAAAAAAAAGATCAAGTAAAATAAGAAACCAAGGCAACAGTATTCAGAGTTCAAGCAAAACCATCTTTCTCCTAGAGGAGATAGAATAAGTCCTGTACCAAATGTGTTCTTGGCTGATATGACGATGCAAGAAACAAAGTTCAAACAGGTCACACATCTATACCCCAAAGCAAACAACCATGACACAGGCAACCTGTGTCAAAGAGGATAACAACACTGCTAAAATATTCTTCAATATGGGCTTGATCCTGCAAGCCACTGCGCAAACAGCTGCAGTCTGGACAAGCGGTGGGCAACCCACACTGGCCAGGATCAAGCCCATAATTGCACTGCAGCCTGTTTGAGATCTGAGCCCTGCAGTAAGAGTGCATGGTTTGCCAGAGGAAGACACCCACACGGCAAGTTGGAGCGAGTACTTGAAGTGGATGCCTGTGCACAGATTATCGGGTTTCTCCTCTGAGCTTCTTGAGGGCACAGAAATCTCTCCCTTGCTCGATGAATATTGCTGCTAACCTCAAAATCACTATGACAGACTCTAGTGTTATTATTAATGAAGCAGACTTATCATCTCTGCTGGTCTCCTCTCTGACTACATCGGGATGTTTTTATTCAAACAAACAGAATTCCTACGCAGGACGCAATTATAGAGAAAAACCTGCAAATAAGTGATGAGGAAGTCAACCCAAAGGTGACACGAAAATTTTCAAGACAGTGTTTAAATACCCCCAAACATTAGTGCTTGTCCCCTTTTTAAAAGATAAAGACTTGTTCTCACAAGCAAACAGCAGCTGGAGATTGGATATGTCTTTGCCAAGACACCATTGGTGAAAACATTAGCAAGAGTATTCATTCAAAACTGTTCCATTATTTCTGTATGAATAAAATGAGGGGGGAGAGAAGGGAAACCTCCTGCCATGCTGCAGGCAAGGCTAATCTATACTCTTCACAGTGAAAACCATGTTTTTACAGCACTTGGACATTTGGTGTCTATTTCTGTCATTTGTCTATCTTCCATTAATCTTTCCTTTGTGTTTTCTTTTTTCATATAACATGCATTGAAACCACTAGTAAATGTCCCAAATATCATCATCACTTTAGTGAAGAAATACACAGTATTTTGAGGCAAAGGCAACACTATAACTGGAGGTATTTCCTACACCTTCTCTATTTTTTCAAGGCATCACATCAGAGGCAAAAAGGAAAGTGTGTAGGGATGGAGAAGACCCCAACACACAGCCCACCAATCCATATAGTTTTCTGTGATCCTTATTAATGTTTTCTTACTTCTTTATGCAAATACTGCATGCAGCCCTACAAACAGTGCCTCAAACACAAGGTTCAGCATCGTGGGAGCTGTACAAGAAGGATGAGAAACAAAGCACTGCCTTGAGATAAATAACTCTCCTCCCACAAAGCACTTCAAGGTAAAACGCAGCCAACCTGCTCCCTGTGAAAATCTTTACTCCTGACTCTGGGCAAGTTACAAAATTTGTTTTGCCAGAGCAGACTGATGTGAAGGGCCAGAGGACCCCCAGGATTTCTATCTAGAAAACAAGCAAAGCAGGATTTGCAGAGAGGCAGAATACTTCTTAGGCCACAAGCTATCACAGCAAAAGATGTGCCTTGGGCACACAAGCCTTTCTTCGCATCTGAAGAAGCAGCAGGCTTCAAGGTCCTAGCCTGTGGCAGCTGCAACAATATTATTACTACAACTCAGTAGCTTCCCTCAAAGGGCAAAACTGTTGAGGCACTGATGGGAAAATTGCTCAAATTGACACAGGCATTCCCCAAGGGAGGAAGAGAAGGAGATGGGAGGAAACTCAGGTCCCCTGGGCTCCCATCACAGGCGGATGGATGGCTGCTCTGATCCAGCTCTCAGACCATCCTGCCTTTAACAAACTACTCAGCCACCACACCTGCCACTCCTCAAAATCCCAAAGGAAGACCAGCAGCCCAGGCTGGACTCGCTGGATAAACACAAGTAAATACATGAAAGTACAAGAGAGCAGGGTCAGATTTGGCAGGAGGAAAGACTCTTCTGCGTGTTGCTGCAGGAGGGGCAAAGCACAGACCTGCTACCAGCCAGCACACACACAGCTAGGATGTATCCAAAATCACAGGGGACAGCAACCCTTATCAAAATTCAACAAAGGACTCCACCTGGCCTCAACAACAGCATTCTAAAGGTGAACGAGATCATGCTGACATCAAGAAGCAATGAAACTGAGAATAAAACTGAACTTCAACAGTCACTCAGTTACTATTACCACACAGATTTTCCCAGCAAGCTGCATTTATGTTTCCCAGCACCACAAGACTCCCTTCTTCACAGCAGCAATGGACTTATGTGGAGGGATGGTCACACAAGGCTGATGCAGACCAGGACAACTGGTCTCATTCACATAATTCTGTTCCCTACCCTGTTCTTGCAAAAGTAGCATCTGGAATATCAGATATGAATGCAGCAGGGACAAAGCCACTGTGCTTGACAGCAATCCAGTAAAGTCCTAAATAATCTAAGGCAGCTGAAAAAGGGATGAATCAGTAACATAGAGAGACACAGTGGAGTAAAGGCAAGTCAGAAATAAAAAGACTACCCTAAAATATTAGACCAATAGAGATAACAGGAAGAAGCTCAGTCTGGCAAACAAGCACACCACAACAGCCACGCCAGCAGAAGGCAGCCACAAGGGTGGTACCTCAAACAGATAAAACTGAGTTATTACCCTAGAACACCAAACATTTAATGTTTCAGTGATAAAACAACAAATGCTCAGTAACATAAAGCTGCTGCTGCCCAAGGCAGCCCACAAACTCCACACACCAGAAAATACAAATTAAACGCTGACATCAGAGAAAGATTCCGT
The DNA here is from genome assembly GCA_013398175.1 of Climacteris rufus. Taxonomy (NCBI): domain Eukaryota; kingdom Metazoa; phylum Chordata; class Aves; order Passeriformes; family Climacteridae; genus Climacteris; species Climacteris rufus. Next base: position 360,732 of record VZRZ01004144.1, read on the forward strand.
TTTGTTGTAAGAACAAAAAGCAAACAAACATTTTCTTGTAAGGAACAAAATGTTGACCTCTGCAAATTTGGGAAGACTTCAAGAAACAACATAACTGTGGGGAAAAATTTGCAGGACAGCAGAATAAAGACATATCTGACCTCTAAAGGCTGACTTCTGTGAGCCTACGCAGCTCCACTCCCCTCCAGACTCCTCACACCTCCCTTGGCACTTCCACACGCCTCACAAAGCAATAAACCCAGCACAAAAATAAGTTTCCGACCAATATACACACTACATTTTATACCAAACCTCTAATGTTCATGAGTCACTGTAAATGCATATATAGACAGATGTCCCCCTCCCATTTGTCAGCATCCCAAAATACAAAGGAAAAATAATCGCTGAGCTGGATTGGACGAGCATATTCCAGCCAACTTAGAAAAAAAAAATAAATATAAGGAAGGGATTTCAACAGAACAAGTCAAAAATTCATCAATCACACACAAACTGAAATTTATGAATGTATTTAAAGTTTTCCATGCGGTCTGTAGGTCACACATTTTAACCACACAAACTGCTCCCTGAAACCTTCAAATAATCAACATTGTGGGATTTTTTCCTATTTGCTAATGCATTGCCCATGAGCCACGTTTTACTTTGCAAAGTTAACGAAAGACTCCCACGGGCTTTTGTTACCAATAGTTACAGAAAAGAACTTTTGTGGAACAGCGATGCAAATTTTATCAATGCAAAGTTTAAGAGTGGCAAAAACAATATAATAAACAATTACAGCTTTCTAATGAGATTTTTCTTGGTCAGACATACCTCAGACATTTCCAGACATGACTAAACTCTAAGATTCCCATTTCCAATTAACACATGCGTGTTACCCAGCAAGCCCTCCCCCCCAAAGCCACTCAGCACGAGAATACTGCAGAATCTGATGGTCTTTAGTAGAACATTTGGCCTAACTCCAGCTCCACCAGCCTTCATGCTTATTTTTATAGGCACAGCCTCCAGCTTTGCGCTCTGGTATGTAACACAACACCCAAAGTCTATTAAACTTTCCACCAAATACACATAAAATTGAACAACAGGTAATCAAGCTGCAGTCTGTTCCCTCGCTGTTAGGAGTACACTCGTTGCCCTGCTTGCACCATGGCTTGAAACTTGATGTTCTTGAAGGGCTTACAGTGAACTTGCCTGTGATGATACAAAAGGACCATCAGAGGATCCAGATCTGAATGCTTTCACAAGGGGAGCTCTTATGGAGAAGGTCTAGAATTTCAAAGGAACAAATGGAGCTGGCACACTAGGATCTTCAACATCAAACATTCAGCATCAAACATAACAACTGTGAAAGAGACTTTGGAAAAGACAAAAAACCTTCAAGTGGAATGTGCCCAACTATCTTGTCATCTTTGGCTGTGGGGAGAGGAGAGATTTGGCATTGATCATTGATGGCTCAATCTGACTCTCACATTTCACAGAATCACAGAATAATTTTGGTTGGCAGGGATATTTAAAGGTCTCTAGTTCAATCCCCTCTGCAATGAGCAGGGACATCTCCAACTAGATCAGGCTGCTCAGAGCCCATCCCCACCCTGACCTTGAATGTTTCTGGGCTGGGGCACCTACCACTTCTCTGGACAACCTGTTACAGTGTTTCACTACCCTCATCATAAAAAAAAAGTTTTCCTTATTATCTACCTTCTTTTAGTAAAAAAGAAACGTTCCTCGTCATATCACAAGAGGCTTTACTAAAAAGTTTGTGCCCACCTCTCTTGTAAGCCCCCTTTGTGGGTTTAGCTACCAAGACTGGCTAACACAGATGTCATGCAGCATCTGGCCAACCTCACAGCATTTCCAAAGCCATCCATGTTACAGGTCTCATTCCTCACAACAAACTCTTTTGAAGGTTATAACTGCAACTTTATTTTTAAACTAATATACGTAGCACAGACACAGCCTTCAGTCTGCAGGAAATGGCTTAGAAACCCACGTTGACTAAGCTTGGTTTGCTGCAGTGTGACTTTGCTCTTTAAACTTGGACACAACTTCTGGTAGTGCCTGCAGCGGAGCACTGATATGAGGGCCGACCTTAAGCCCACAGCTGAGCCATTAAAGGATAAATCCATTCCTACTGCCCTCTCAAAGGATCCTGAGAGGTCAGCTTCTATATGCAGCTTGTTGGAGCTGCAGAAATCTGCAGTCTTGGTTAAGCACCAACAGTAGCTCTTTAACAGTGAAATTTGGTTTCCCCAGAATGCAAACTACAGATTTTACATGGTAAAACAAGCACTACTTCCAGGTGTAACAAAGGCTTCATTGTCCCCGTCCGATGCTAAAATCAGAAATGCGAAGCGTAGTTGCCATGGGTGAGAAGAGAGTTGGTGGCAACATGGAGAAGGTAGAGAAGAGTTTGTACGTGAAAATTAATGTGGTTGTTAAAGTGAGTACCACTCCAACTGCTACTGTTTTGCAAGTTTTCTAAAATATGCAACAGAGGCATGAAATTTTCAAGGCAGCAAAACTCAACTTGTACGGAGAGGAGATAATATTCCTCGAGTGATTTGGTAAATAAAACCATGCAGCTACCAAGTAACTGTCATACTTAGTAGCAGTATGTGGCACAGGTATAAACATCTCTTTTTTCCATCATTGTATGTAGTGAATGTTTTAATACTTGCAAAGATCTGCAACATTTTGCCTTCATATTGTGGATTCACACACAGTGCTTGTAAGACCTTAAAAAAAAGGCTTTCCTGCCTGCAAATCAAAGGATCCTACATTGCCAGAGAAAAGTGACACCTTGTATCACTCACCAAAGCACATAATACAAATAATTACATTACACATCAGTGCTGGGCGCAGCTGGATCAGAAACTGGGGGGAAATACCTAATTCACTGTCACCATCTCAAGGAATAGAGTTGTCAGCTGACTCGTAATAGCAGGTAAAAACAAAACAGAATACCCATTTGCCATTCAAACCAATTGTTTTCAAGAAAAAACTAGCCAGTCTGAATTAAGCAGAAACATGTAATTAAGTACTTTGCAATCCATAGTAGTTTACAGAAAAAAAAAACAAAACCAAAAAAAGAAACCAAAAAAACCCCTTGAGAAATCCACTCCTGTAAGATTTATAGCAATCCTTCATAAGAAACTGCATAGCCCAAGGTGCCCTCACAGTACTGGTTTGCATCTTAATGCTTTAAGTAAAATTTTCAAATATGACCCAAAGATGAAGCTGGGTGGTACTGTCTCCCTTTCCTTCTCTTTTTCTTCACATTTTCTTGAGCTAAGGTGGATTGAGATGATTCAGTCTCACCCACTGTTACTGTAGGCATTAGGAATATAGTATTAACCCTATAACTGATGTGGAACATGTGAAGTATAGAAGCCACTGACTGGAAAAAAAACCCTCTGAAAATGAGAAGAGGCACCTGCAGCTGTTGAATACGGACAACTGCCAGAAGCAGAATTAAAGATCAGAAAAGAGAAGTCTGATATCTACCTGCCTGGATCAACATCCAAGGGTTATCCATAGGGAACAGAACATATCTTCAAGGAACAAGGAAAATGTAAGACACAAAGTTTTGCAAATATAACTCTCGAGGGTATAAGAAAGACTTGTTTTTTTTAACCATTCTGGAAGAAACCCTTCCACAAATGAATGCTGTTTTGGTTTCTTCCCCAGCAAGGTTTTAACGGATATTGGGAGTCCTTGTCTTAATTTTCTGTTTAATTTAAATTGTCAGTAAAACCTGAAGGACCAAATCAGTGGAGATTATATAACAGCAGTTAGGGAAAAACTGTGTATTACCAGCCTATGTCTCCAGAAAAGGGAGCAGAGGTGGTTGAGCAAGAAAATTATTTGAGAAAAAAGATGTGACAGACAATGAATAGTGGACGTACAAAAGCACAGACTATAAGGGATAGAAGGAGCAAACAAAAATAGCACAGATCCTCCTATACCTTCTTCTTTCCATTAATCTGGTATAATGAAACCACAACAGTTCAAATGCTTAGCAAGAATAAAAAATACAATTACACTAAAAACTAAAAGGGGGGAGGGGGGAAAGGCTGTATTATAATTAAGTACAGAACACATCTATTTGATTGTAATAAGCTGCAGGCACAATTGCTTGCAGATCAGAGCTATACTTTGGCTTAAACATTTAGGCTTCTACTCTTAAAAGACTTATCTTTCACCAGCAGCCTTGGGAAGTCTCTACAAATCATTAAGTTCCCACAGCCTAAGCAGTATAACAGATACAATACTGTGCACATTTCAGCAGAAGTGGAACAATGAGATGAAGCAGGAAATGAAAGGCTTAACTGGAATCACAATTTGCCTCTTCATTCCCTGCCTGTGTTTCAAATGCCAGTTCACAACATCTCTCCTGTTGATCATCACTCATAAATTAACATGTCGGAAGATTTTGATTACTTTCACATCTATCCAAGCTCACTGTATATGGTTTAAAATCCAACCATTTTAATAAACACAACTTTTTTGCAAATCAAAGACAGCAGGCAACATTTAAGCTAGCCTTAGCATATTCCAAGCATGTATTGTTTCTACTTCAACCTGCTCTAACATCCTGGAAGTGCCTTCCCTGTAAGTGAATTATTTATAACTGCAATGTCCTCTGACAACAGGAGTATCAAAGTTATTGTCAGCAGCACTTCTGGAACTGTTCTTTATGAAAATCAGAGGTCCCCCATGCCATGCAATAGGGGAAAAAGAAAAAGGAAAAATATCCCAGCTGGGAAAGATCAAATGCAAACAATGCAGTACAGGAAAGACTACAGCACAAGTTTTAAAACATCCCTAATACAATAGATAATGTTCAGGCACTCACTCTGTGTGTATCCTTATAAATAAACACATGTCTTAAGAATGACAGCATAGCTCCCCATAGGATGTTATTTCTTAACATATACTCACATAAACTTCATTGTGATCAAAGCGTTTTTTCAGGTTGTTGATGAATGAGTCTTCATTCAGAGGCTCTAAAAGAACCATATCTCCCACCCCTATCATGTCGTCTAAGAGCGACGTCTTGACCTCCATTTTGGCCATTTTCTCCTGGGGAAAAAAGAAAGAAATGTGAATAAAACAAAGAGCAAAGTTAGCTCAAGGTTACTCTAATTATTCACAAGCATTACCTAGTAACACTACTTGAAGAATCAAAGTTAAAAACCCATCAAATGACACTACATGAAAGTTGGGTTTCCAAGGAATACTCTCAAAGTCATTCCATCCATAGGATCCCAAAATTTAACTTCTAATAGTCAACAATGTCCACCACACATTAAACATGAAACTGCAAGAAACAGGAATGAAGGGGGGGAAGGGCATCACAACCAGGTTTTTTGGACAACTTCAACACAGTGTTCAAATGCAAGCAAACCTGTGTTTTATTGGAAGTTTCATCAAGATCGCCAAACTAGGGTTTAAATCTGTCAATACCCTAATCTGAATTTCGTTTTCACCCTTACTTGCATTTCTCCAACTCCATCAATATTGAAATGGAAAGCAAATTAATGTGCTCAGAGACTAAAAGCACAATATTTGGTCTTAATTCATGAATCATGGACTCTGAAGTGCCTATATTCCAGTACAGTGCTGGTTTCGGCTACATGAAGCCACCAAATTACTTCATTTCCTAAGTAGACTCAATTAAGTTAGGGATTTATTTGTAATTTTATTGCTTGAGAGAACATTTTCACAGGGCAGCAACAACCCAGCTGACATGCGGAGACACTTCATCAATACAACTGGAGTGGCAAAAGGCAGAAGCTGGGTTTAAACAGGACCAGGAGCAAACAACGTAACAAAGTCTGACAAAGGAAGTAATTTAGACAAAGAAGTCAAGGTCAGGCCAAAACTTGGCACTTATTTGATCCTCCCAGCCTTTTATCCTTCCAATCCAACCTCTAGAGAAGATTACCGAGCTCCTCAAGAGCTCCAGGCACACAGTTACTGCTTTCAGCTTCCGTGAGGAGACTGAAAAATGAATGAATTCACAGTGGCAGCCAGCAAATGGGGGAATCAGAGGTGAGAGAACAACTTTGCTGACCACACAAACCAAGGACCAGCTACTGCTACACAAAACAACATCTGAACCTCACCAGTCAGCTGTAACCTCCCAGCTATGAACGGCTATCAGGCTGTCCCTGTTCTCCCAATCACTGCTGCACATTTTAATTCTAAATAATTTTTCTTATTTTCCAAAATGAAGTTGAGCAGCTATTACCTTATATAATCAGTGCTACCTTGCCACAGTAGCTCTCCATCAGATAACTAATTTAAAACAAGCAAAAGTCTTTTATCTCTCTCTTCTGCCTGCAGCCACTACATTACTATAAGTTATTTGATGTTTTTCAGCAGCGAGTGACATTTAAGAGGGATTTTAGATCAAGACTTAAGTCTTGCTTGATGTTTTTCCAAATTCAACGAAGAGAAGTGCAGCTCCACAGGCAGCTAACAAAGTGATACAAAAAGATCCCCAAAACCTGAACCAAGCCTGGGAATTACTAGAAATTCACATGGAAATGCAAAAACAGTGCTGAACTATGGTAACCAACCAAAGCTGAGTCAACTCTGCTAAACAAACAAAAGAGCATTTATTTTAAACAGAAACACTGGACAAATATTTTTGTAGAGAAAGATACTTTTATTCTTAAAAGTTCACCTCTCTGAAACACCAAAAAAATTTTAAACATTCATAGAATCTTTTCAGAGGTATCACTTCAACTTCTGCATCCCATTAAGACAAACTCTTTAAACTACCAGTCTTGTTTCAGTGACCTAATTACTTCCCATACATCAACTAATGCTCCAGTAATTTTTGAAAGTTGAAAAAATAAAGCCCTTCTCAAGTATGGAACTTATTAAATATTAGGTTTGTGGCCAAATAGATTTTAAAAGCCAACACAAAAATCCTAATAAGGGCAATTTAAAACCAAAACTTGAGTTCTAAGTACTATACCTCATTTACCATTGTGAAATTACATACCACCTACCACAACTTCATGCGTCACTGCTTGGGAATTTCAAGACCAAGACCAGCCAAAGCCATCAAAAACATCCATGCACTCCCAAACTCAGCAGCAGATTTTGCAGAAGAGGTGCACAAAGACACTGTATCTACTAAGTTAGATCAAAAAATTGCATACAAATATTAAATTATCAATATATTGTAAAAGTTCCATTTTATGGTTAAAAGTTAATTTTCAGCTTCTTTTTTTCCACAATAATTTACAGCACACTATGGTTAAAATATTTTCATTACCTTGTGAATTAGAAAATTATGAAAAAAATTGGACAACACATTGAGACAACTCAACACTGAATGCTCAAAATCATTCCCAATAGCTCAGCCTTTGCACAAATTAATTAAAGATTATCTCACACACTTATGCATGATTCAAGAGTATTCTGCCATGCCAGTGTTTGTAGCCTTTGCTTTGGTAGAATCCAATCATAATCCCTGCTTTGGGTTAGCTAACAAAGGAAAATCCAGCTTGTGGGATGATTTGGTTGTCTATCTAAGGTAAAAAGAGGGGGGGAAAAAGCACTGCTGAGAAAAGCATTTGGATATACATTAAAGAATTACATAGGACTTTATCAATAACTGAAATTAATCTACTAGAATAATTTAGTAGAAGATCAATATACACAGCACTTTCAAAATACCAAACACTAATTTTTAAAGTAGCTTTTAAAAAATGTCAAAAATCAGCACATTACACAGAAAAGAAAATGAAAAAAAAACCCCAAACCTCAAAGCCTTGCAACATTACATGGCTAAACTTCAGAATAAAGCTCAGAAACTCAATCCAAATTCATGTCCAAGTATTTGTATTTGCCATATACTCAAAGATGCCTTGCAGTTGTTAATCTTTCCCCATCAGCACTGCTGACGGTGTGCTCACCACGATTTGGAGAGCAGTACATAATAGCAAGTGTCTCCTAGCTGTGCAGGTATTCATGCACCTTTAAAAGATTCATGTTTCTCAAGAACCAGATCTGTGAGAGGGATGGGATCAGAACACTGGTTCTGCTCCCAGTGCCTGAGAGATCAGGAGTGACCGAAGGCACAGCTGCACTCGTGAGAGAGCAAACACTGGGAATCTGAAATTTAGAGTTGAGAAAAGAACCAGAATGGGTTGTATCCTATAAAACAAGGACAGGTTTAGTGTTTTTCAAATAAAGACTGCTGACTGGTGGAAGGTGAATGGAGGTACTGCTGGGAGACTCTATTTCAACTGCCCTGTGATTTCAAACCAGAAATTCAGTAAACAAACAACCTAAAAGCGTAAGTGGTACTCCCTCAAGTTACCCAATACTTTGCTTTTGGGACTGTAACATCTCATTTTGTTGACCTCTAGAAAAACAGGTGTATAAAGATCACTGCTGCAAATTATTAATATAGCAAAAAATTAGCTCAGAAAAAAAGCCCAAAATTCTACTCCTTGTAATCTGCAAATCAGATTCTTCCTCTAACTTTTCCTGGTCTCTTCCATACCCACTTACCACTTCTTCCAAATTTACCCTTCTTATCCCTAAGCAAAGATCAGCAGTGTTTCAAAATATCTACTTTTCCTGTAGGCAGTTGTCAAATCTGTTTTCTCCCTTTGCAATCATATCTAAACCTTAATTCAATGGAGTGAGAACATTCACAACATTTCCATTCTCAGAAAAGTTTTTAAAAAGTTTATTCAGTAATCCTTCACAGTTTGATCTGTTTTATGTTGGACAATATGCTTGGGAGTAGAAGTGCTGGGCAGGCTGTGTCTTTAAAATGCTTTTATCCACACCCTCCCACGCTGCACAGAGCCTTTTAAAACACAGACCCTTGCATCTGCTACTTGCAGTGCCTGGGACTGTCATCCAGCTAGGCCAGTTGAATCTAAAACCTCTTTGCCCCTCTTGGCCACAAGGATGGCAAATTAAAAACCACAGTATCACACAGCCAGAGCAGTCTTATCATCAGCCATCCTGAAACAAAAGCTAATGAGAACTATAAATAGAAGAAGATACAGAGAATAGGCAAAACCCCCAAAGCCTTGGACAATTAAGTGCACATTCTCGCAGGGGAAATGAAGTAATGCCCTGTTATTGGCATAGAGCACGGTATGGAATTGTCCAAGGTTTTCCACATCACCCTCCAATAGCAGAGCAGCAACAATTGTCAGCAGCTTCCTACAGCTATGCAGTCCTTAGCTGACACTTAAGAGTTTGGTGCACTGGAACTATAACTGGCTGCAGAGGTGGCTTGTTTTACTTCTTTCCTGACATTGTAGCAAAAGGACAATTTCCCTACCATCACAGTTGACACAGGTGTACTCACACAGGCTTCAAGCTCTGATTATTTAAAAGCAACAAGAAAAAACACCCAAGCCCTTGGTTCACTATCACCAACTCACTGTAGAAAATAACCCCCTTTTATTTTCACAAGTCTTAATAGGGACAATGTAGAACATCAGTAATTCAGTAGTGGAGTTCAAACTGATTCCCTGTTCCAGGTCTGATCCTGAGCCCCTGTCAGGCTGCAATTATGCTTGCCCACTCCTTCCCTGTTTTCTCTGTCCGGGTACAATCAGCCCACACAGAGCAGCGATTCTGACAGGCCACTGCTGCAAAAAAGCAGCCAGGGACACAGTGTTATTACCTGAACATAACAAAACCAAAAGGGACTGCAATCATCATCTCGTGCTGCTCATGACAAGTCTAAGTACCGCTTTAGCAAGAGACAGGATTTAAATTTATCCTGTTCTGCTGTCCAGCAAACCCTAGGACTCCCCAGCCTCTGACTGATGCCCTGAAGGCACAAGTTCATTGGAAGAACCCTGTGCTGGCTCACCAGCAAACCGAGGCAGACTCTGCAGCTCAGCTATTACAATGCCCTTTTCACTCAGAGCTAGATTTCCCGACATCAGCATGCGTGAAAAAAATGTTGATATGATCCAAAGGAAACCCTTGCTTTCCCTCCAGACCCCTCCTATCTGCTGGCTGGCCACAGTCTTCCAGAAACACCTGCACCCTTCCTGCCCAGCTGTGCCTGCTCACGGATGTTGCTCTGACACATCAATGTCCTGAAGAAAAGAGCATGCAGCAGAAAACAGCACAATGTTGCAGCCCACTATTTTTTCCTGCAAGAAAATGGACTTCAGAAACGTGACAGACAAATTGCAGGAAGGAATGCTAATGGATATCACAAGAGCAGTAAAAGCACTCAAAGAACTGAAATGCTTCCTCTGAGTCCCCATCTTTACTTTTGGTTTCACCAAAGTCCAAACTGAAATAATTTATAATTCAGATCTTTTGAATCAGCTACTGTTTCTCACCTCTTACCTACCAAGTAAGAGCTATTATTTGAAGCCTTGTGCAACTTCTCTTTAATTTCTGTGGGCACTGAACATGACACACGTGTACCGGATTCCTTGAGTACTTAACAACAGCTCTAGTGAATTACAAAAGTAAAATGCAGCAGTACGGGGTGTATTTGTATTGGGACCGCAGGAATGTTTGGATTCAGCATCAGCTAAATGGGAACAGCCCTTTAGCAACATCAGATTAGGGCAGTTTCGCACCAGTGGCTGCAATTTAGATGACAGAAGATCTGACCAGAGAATTCCATAGGAGAAACTCGAATGCTCCGCTGGCCTCTGCTATTAACGCCAGGCATTTATCTAAAGATTGGGTAATTTTCAAGAAAGAATCAGGCCACTTAAAGTACTGTGGAGCAAACAGCTGCAACCACGTGAAGCAATATCTTTTAATAGTTTAACAATGGAGACTTAACTGCACTTTAGAAAAACTGATAGTGTGTTAATTAGACTTCATTAGGACATGTACAAAATGTTTGTTGGGACATTATCTGACATACAGAGTGGATGAAATTTTCTTCATTAACAGGAGTCGGGTCCTTCACAAGTGCAGAAGAGAGAGTTTGGTTGTTGTTGCTGTAGTACTTTGGGGTTTGTTGGGGGGGTATTGGGGTTTTTGTTTTGTTGTGGGGGTGGGTTTTTTTTTCTTTTATATTTACATCAGCTTGGTTACAACTCACATTAAGCAGCAATCTCCCCGAAAGTGAGAGAGATGCCTCTCTTGTGCCTCTGTTCATATTATGATGAGACTATGCATAACTCAGGTATCATATAAAATCACAGTAAATCACCATAAAACCAAAATCACATGAGCCATATATGCAGAGGATATGGCTTTGCCCTTCTTCTCTTCCTTTACAAAAAATAGACTAATTCATGAGCCTGGGGGAAGGAGTGAGGGGCTGTGTTTGCATTTCTCCAAAGCTACTTTCTGTTATTTTTTTCCTAGTAGTTTGAATAACATTAACAAGGATATTACCTGCTCTAAGAGACCATGGGGTATATCTATTCTACTATTTCTACTTTACAGTCCCAGCAGGACATGTCTTCAAATTACTTCTAATAATTATTTTGCAACCACAACACAAAAACTGCCATCAGTAATCGCACTCTGGGGTTAATCTATTTCCTAAGTCAACTTTCTGCATTGCTTTAACTCATCTGGGTCAGTCATACCAGGTTTTGGGAAAACCATTTGAGTCTTTCAACGTTGCTAAGGCACTCTTCTTTAGCAGCTGTGAAAATACAGTCAAAATACGTCTGCTACTCCATTTTTACCCTGCAAATGTTCCTTTACATTTTGGATTACACTGACAGGCTTCAAAGAATATATTCATTTCCATGAATGGTTATTCTGGAGTCTTTTTTTTCTTTTTTTTTTTTTCCTTAATTACTTTATTTTAATAGGGAAAACACATTGGGCATTTTCAATGCATCTAGAAATAGATCTTCACTACCAAGGCTATTTGCAGTCTAAAATTCTAGTTAAATTCCCACGGAGTTTAGCAGAAACAAGACCCATGGTCGTTTCTTCCATTTAGGCTTTTCTTAGTCATTGCCTAGCCACGGAGTTTTATACTCATTCCAGGCCCACATCTACAGAAAGGGATAAAATATTCAGGAATAAAGAGGGTCCATTTTTGGCACATACTTTGCTAAGATTTCTTTGAAATTTCTTTCAAAATAAGGAGCCAAAAGCTGTCAAAGGTCCTGTCCTGCCTTTTTCCCTAAACCAAATAATAAATTTCAGACTGACAGTGCACGACATAACTTTTAAAAAGTTATCTATACGGGATACAGACACATAGAAAACACCCTCATTCGTTCAGAGAAAAAAAACCAAACCAACTTTTACTACTGGATAGCCAAACTCAACTAAGCAGCGGGTGCCCTTTTAAACTGATTATCTTCATCTTTCAAGCTACCGCTTGAAAGTTTTCTGCCAGCTTTGGGGGATTCTGCCCAATCCAAAGGTTACGTTTGCATATCTGTTGCAGAACAGTGGCACAAAAAACAAGGTAGCATTTATTTATATTGGGGGATCTTCTTTGTTTGCTGTATGTCACACACCAGTACCTTGCCACCACACCACAGTTTGAGTTCAAAAGATCTCTCAGGAGCAGATCCCCAAAAGGTTGCTTAAAAACTACCAACCCTCTCAAAGTCAAATCACTTCTTTCATCTGAGGTTTCACTCCCTTGGGAGCAATTCAGCATTCAACTGTAATCAAGATATTTGATTATAATAGGATTTTTACTTTCCATTCCACGCAGGCACATGGGCAGAAAGTAAGCCTTGCTTTCCTCCAGTCAGCACATGAACCACACATCCCTGACACAGGCAAAGGAACTGCTCATGGGGGAACAACTGGAGTGAACACCAGTTCACATTGCCTGTAAATTGGGTACTAAGAGATGTCTTAATACTACAGGGTTAAAATACCAGAGTATACGCTGCTAATCTTCTCCTCAAAGGCTTTGTTGCCTGTTAAGCAGTCAGTGATAAGCCCTGAAGATATGCAGAAAATGAAGTAACAGGCCAGGTAGCACCAGAGCTTCACTCAGCTGCCAACAGCAGAAGGAAAAGCAGTCACTGAAAGTCATCACAACAGCCACAGAACCAGGCTTAAAACCGGGCATGGATGAACACAAAACTAATCAGGAGCTTCAGGAAATCCAGATCCCAGAAGAGGCATTGGTGCCTGTATCTACCCACCACCAAATCAGCCACGATAACTGAGCATACCATGACTCCTAGAGCAGCTGGCACTCAGCATCACACTGACAGTTACCACAGTTTCCATGCACCCACATTCCCTTCCAAGCAGTAAAAGGCTGGGTAAAGACAAAGTTTGCCTGGCCTTTCCCATTTAAAACAGAAGGAAAAGAAGTCACCCAAACTCCACCCCAGAGATCTTATTCTTGCCCACTGCAATTTCTTTTGAACCTCATTCATGGGGTCCTTGCAATATTTGTAAATGAAGTTTGGAATGTTTTTAGCCCAGCATTTTATAAAAATAAGACAAATTATGCCAGCTGTACATTGCCTGGCCTATGCATCTATTCTCTCAGACACATAAAATGTTTAATTTTATTCAAAAGGACAGAGTAAAGGACAACAGAACAGCTGATTTTCCACACAAAAGCAGGCAGGAGAGGAGATCTGAGCACAAGCATTCCATCAGAGACATGGGTTGCAAGGAGAACAAACCCCTTATTAAGTACCACAGAGCCACTGCAGAAAAATTGCTCTGCAAAATTTCCTAGCTGCAGAAAAACTTCAAATGGAAATTATTACTTCTTCACAAGTCAATCCACCACAGGAGAAAAACCTGCAGGGAATCAGACTCAAATAGTCCCATTTCTCCCAGGATTAGCTGCCAAGGTAAAACAGTAGTGGCAAGGTTTCACCCTACCACTTGCCATCACTGTCTACCCTGCACATCAATTTTTGTCCAAAAATATCTGCTATTTTTTAATGAAGGGAGGGAATAAATGAATTTGGATGCAAGTTCGTCAGGAAGAGGAAGCATTATTTGCCCAAACCTAAGCTAAAAAGGCATCTATGTAAGGAAAGACAAGGCTTAGACAAATTACATGTACTGTTTAGACATGTTTGCTTGTCTCAAGCAGTTGAACTATAACCACAGTTTTGTCATTTTCATTCTCAACACTCATTTTCAGCTGGACACCTGAAATTAGAGGATAAAAGCCATTACTTTATAAATCAAGGCATCTGCAGCTATTCCTGTGTATCAAGAGATATTTCAGACAATGGGAGTGGTTCATGAAGTTGCATTTCAACACACAGTGATCACTCTTATCCAGATGTCCATGAAGTTAAAAGCCAGCAGACAGTGTTTTTATTAACAACTAGCATGATAAACACAGATTTTCCAAATAAAATGTAACACTTCACAGATTTAGAGAGGGACACCTTCTTAAAACATCAAGAGAAAGCACCTCTGTCCAACAGAAGGAAAACAGCCGGTCTCATGGCAAGCAAACCCAACACACACTCGCAGCTACCAAGTTTTCCCTCGCTGTGCTTCAGTGAGAACTATCATCTGGCAGTTTTTAGGAAGCAAAAAGTTCTATTCACATGAGATACAGGCAAGATTCCCGTGTTCCAGAAATCTGTTACAAGGCACAAGGAGCTCCAGCTCTACCCTTTCTTGCCAAAAGATTTTCCAAGGTTTCTCCTGAAGTGAACTTTGTTTTAACAGCACCCTGCACTCTTTGATCACTGAAGGAAATCTTTTAACTCCCGCAGCCTGGCAGCCTGTGAGCTGAAAAATGGCAATAGCAGCCATGTCTGTCCTGTGCTCCAGACCAGTGCTAAACCCACTGTATCCCACACCACGACTACTACACTGCATGACTCCACAGTGCCATTTTTCAGCCTTCTTCATGAGAAATAGTTCTTATGGCGTGTCTGTTTTCTAGATTAAATTTATTCATGATCACCTAATATCCACTTCTTCGCTAAAGCTGCTGGGGTTTGGTTTTGTTTTTAAATTTAAATGTGTTTTCTCCTCACAGGAAAGTATTTAGAAAGGATCATGTCATGGTCTTCCTTCCAAATAATGCCAGTATTGCTCATTTCCCTCTGGATGCCTTCTCCATCCCAATTACCTTTTTCTGCTCCCTCTCCTATTTGAGCCCATCTATGCAGAGCAGAGTTAACCAAGGCTGTACAGAGGATTCCTGGTACATCACAGCAGTGATATTTCCTCACCACAACCAGGAATATTCCTTCACAGAGGGAGGGATTAATTTTCACCCCCTCCATGACTCTTTGTCATTCTCCAAAGGCTCACTGGGAATTAGCACTTCCCTAGCTTACTCTGCACAGCAAAGCTTGACTGCTCCATCAGTCACAGACCTACTCACGTAAAAGTCAGGAAGGGTCTCCAGACACTCAAGCAACCAATCAGTCACTTGTTTAGCTTATAGGCTTAACTATTCCCAAAAATAGTCTGCCTTTCCCTCTACCAGCTTTCTGCTGCCCTCTCTCTAAGCCTCTCCTGATGAAAAGGTAGAGCAGTTGTTATTTCTGCTGCAAGTTAGACATCCCATGTATTGCTTCTTTCACATCAGAGAAGTATGAGCTCTGATAGGAAAAGCTTTCTTCTCTGTCCTCAAACATGAAGCTCTAGCAAAGCTATTCGGTAGACAGTGAACTGGTTCCCAGAGTCCCAGAAAAGATGGCACTTCTTCATCTCTTCACCAGCACCACCAGTGCCTCTATGTTAAGATGCTTATTTGCTTCCATAGAGGAACAATGGAGAGGATTAACAGCAACTCGTTCCCTTCAACAGCTCTCCTAAAAGCAGGACTGACTTCTCACTATAGTGCCATCCAAAGATTCCTTATGCGGTAAGACCATCAAGGATACCTCTTTGATCTAAAAGGACAATTGTGTTTCAAATTGTTTTAACACAAAGGCATTAAGTGTAACTTCCTTTGTTTGTGCTTTTCCAAGATATGGGATTCAACATTTCCTCACCCAGCAGCTTCCTGGTTTCACTTCCGAGGTGCAGGTTCTCAAAGGTTACTGGAAAGGATTTAAGCACAGTATCAGGACATTGCATATGCCCCATTTGGCATAAAAACTGTTACCTAAAGGCCCAGTCTTTACAAAGATCAAACACCAGTACACTCCTGTAGACACAAGGAGAACAGGCTCCATTAAAAAAAAAAAAAAAAAAAAAAAACCACATAAAAGAGTAGAAACTTTTCAGGATGTGATAAAACATTTCAGGATGTCACAGCGCTCCACCTGTTTTTCTTTCCATTGTAGCAAATCCTACAGTTTAACTATTCTTATTTGTAATTTTATTTTTGTACTCTTATTGCAATTCAAAGTACACTTAGAGTGTACAAAGTATGAAAATTACGGAACATTGAAGAAAAAGAAGCAGAAAGCGAACAGCAAGAGAGCAGACATGCAGACCATACTTGTGGGCCCAGGAAACTTGTACCAATGCTGACCAGGCTGCGGTCACAGACTTTTAAAAACTGGTTTCTGCTGACAGAAAATAAGTCTTTCTTTGCTGCCTGTATTTAGAAAATACAGAAATCTACAACAAGCACTTCTGATAGTACAACACCCACCAACCCTTTGGTTACTCAGCACCTATTCCTCATAACGATCTCTTTTTCTCCTTGATATATGCTTTTACTTTCCTCCTGGTATCTTATCCTTTCATGGTGCTCTTGCCCAACAACATAAGGATTTCTGCCAATGTAAGACCTTTGGAAGGACTGCAGCCTCCCCAAGACAGGGAGAACAAGGAAAAGTTTATTAGTACACCCACACTGAAGCAATTCCGAGGCAGCACTGCACAAAGCCAAGCCAAGGCAATTACCTAAGCCCCAAGATATACCCACTCCCCACCCCTGCAAGGAAAAAAGTCTTAGTGACAGTAAATGTTTCTTGCCCTTACTCCTTGGAACTCTGGATATTTGGACTCCTTATCTTGAGTCTCCAGCTTGTTTGCTGAAATGTTAAATCTGGTTGGTTAAGCTGGAGACAACCTCTCGATTGCTTTCATCCCAAATGCTGGAGCACTGGAGAGAAAAGGTGATGCTCTGGCCTCTGGGGTCCATTACTCCTGCTGTACTGTCTGCATAGAAGGATTCCCCAACCAGTTTGCATCTGAAAAGGGGACTTGATAATTCTTTTTCACCTCTGATACTGTATTTTTAAATTCTACAGTCTTTCCCACTGAAGTACTTTCATCATCACACTGACTTTGCTATCAGATCTAACATCTATCAAGAAATGGATACAAGGTTACTTGCTGATGCCAAATGGGAAATTTCCCAGCAAAAAGGAGTTGGGAGAGACAAGATTAGCTTTCTGCAGAGTTTTCTCTAAAAGATATGCCATTAACAGGAAATAAACCAAAACCAAACAAACAAACAAACAAACAAAAAAGAGATTCCGGTCTCCACACTGTTTAGAACCAAAATCTGGAGCAATACACACCAAAAGACCACAGCTTTCATAAATAACAAGGAAACTGGGGCACAACTGCAAAGCATGAGAAC
Source organism: Climacteris rufus (assembly GCA_013398175.1). Lineage (NCBI taxonomy): Eukaryota > Metazoa > Chordata > Aves > Passeriformes > Climacteridae > Climacteris > Climacteris rufus. The sequence continues at coordinate 378,172 of VZRZ01004144.1, forward strand.
TTTGAGACTAACGCTCAAACACACACAGAAAGATTTAAAAAAAAAAGACCCTTGTTGCAATTCTAGTATCCTCTTTAACAGCTACTTCAGAGCACATGACAAAGAGTTGCAGAGCTTTCCACTATCCCATCAGCACAAAATTAAAATGTTTAACTTTTGGGGTGTTGTGGGTTTTGGTTTTTTTCTCATCTAAGAACTGAAAACAAAAGGAAATTAATGTTATTCTTTACTGCTTCTTTATGACAAAGCATGCCTTGATGTTAGCTTATACATCAGAAATCAAGCTCTGGTTTCCTTCTTTTTGGAGGATATGAATGGAGAGGTTACATAAGGGTGTAATAAGAGCTGTTACTTCCTTTCCCAGTTGAAGAGAAAAAGCTGTAGATCAAGTTACAGACTCGAGGGCTGGTCATCGCTGCTGCAGCCTTCCTAAAATTTTTGCCAGCAGTCCCCCAACAAACAGAAGTAGTTATTTAGAAGTCTCTGAGAATTTAAAAGACTAACTACATAGCTATAAGGGAGGGGGGGAAAAACCTTTATTTTTGTCTTTCATCAAACTCAGGAAATTCCCCAAACTTGATGCATACAGTCACCCAAGTTACCACTTTCCATTTCAGTTTGCTCTTCATTAGTACAGTAAAAAAGGATGAATGAAATATAGGATAAGGTTCTTAGGACAGTCTGGTGCATGAACTGTGTTAAACAAGCTCAGCAGTCTGACAGGGCACTAAATGTTGGTGGGTATGTCAGCGTTTATCCCAGCTCTGACCACACAGGGAAAGTGAAAGGAGGAAACACAGAGTGTCCACCCTGGCCTACACCAGAACTAAGTTGCTCTCCAAATCATCCCACTGGCACTTTCTTCACCTTCCTCTCCAATTCCCAAGCCGCTGCTACTGCTGTTGCTGCTGAAGGAAGATGAGATCAGACCTCAACACGCGGAATTTCTGTTCCCACAGAGCTCAGGGAAACCAGATGATCTCAGAGAATCATGTGAAGCAAGTCCATGACACTTCTACGAGGCAGAATATCTCCACTATGTTGCCAGCAGTTTCTTAAGAGTGCACAGTGGGAAAAATTAACGACTTTGCTTATGTTTCCAATTTCTCTCTCCCACTTCCTCCCCTCATTTGCCAGAGTTTTATTTTCCCTTCCCCCAGAAGCACTAGTAGGTTTGCAATGCACATTTGCCCTTCTAAAGGCAATTATATCAAGTCTTGCACAATGCTTGAAAGGGCTAGCACACAAAGCTAAATTATGGGCCCCTGCCATCATTTCCTCACAGAGTTCCTCCACACAGCTGTAATTTAACAAGGTCTCTTACCAAAAATTAAAAAAAAAAAAGGAAAGAAGAAAGGCAAACTCCTGTGATCTAAGATGTTTTCATGAGTCCTTTCACCTTCGCCTTGAAGGGCACTCAGTCTGCCTGTGGGGCCCATAAGAAGTCAGAAGGCTTTTAGATATCCAACACCACATAGGTGTTTCAGAAACATCATCCTTCCTAAGGATAGGGGGGAACTTGTGGCAACCTAACACGCCAGTAATTGCTACAAGCCAACGTAAGGAGTCACCACTGTATGTTACTTTGGCAATAATGGGAATGCTCCAACCATTACACCTTCACACAAAATTAAGCCAGAGGCAGCACAGTGCATTAAGCACCAAGTTGAAGACATTCTTAAATTCAGACCTGGGACAAATGGAAATAAAAGCACATGATGAGAAGAATGTCATTACCTTTAATATGTTTAAAAGCAGCCAAGGACTGAACTTTACTTTAACAGATGGGTTGGACTGTTCTCTAACACTGCACACTTTGGGGGAAAGCCTTGTTTTTGACACGGGGCTTGACAAAGTGATGATTCATCCAGAGAAGGATGGGCAGCTTGTTGCCAGCCTTAATTCACAATTAACAATAGGACAGACGGATATGGAAGACTCATGATTTGACACAAAAATTGCAAAGTCAGGCATTTTACCTGACCTTTGCGTTTTCCAGTGGTCATTCCTAATCTGGATATATTTTAAACGGCTTCTCTTACATAAATTTTAAGAGTAGTTAGCTTTTATTTCATTACTGCTACATTTGTCCCTTAGCATAGTGGTGCTGATTAAACACATAGCAACGGAATTAATGACATGGCCTGAAATTCCAAAGATTTAAATTACTCGAAAAAGCAAACGGCACGCGTGAGCACGGACTGACGAGCACATAGGTACCATGGGCAAGACAAGTGAGCAGCGGACCACTTCGTGACTGGACCGCCAGCCCCACGCCCTGTGGCTCTGCTAGGAAGGCCATTGTTTTCCACCCGGGAGTCTGGCCACTCCGAGGAACAAAGGGATGCCCTTCCCAAAACACAGCGGCAGCAGATGTCCCGCACCGAATCCCAACAGCCCCCATGGGCGCAGACAGACGGTCTTGGCTGGGAGACTACACCAACCCGTTCCCTCAGGGAAGTTCTCTGGGACAATGACCCTGCCCTGGGAAGCCCTTCCTCAAGTCTCTTCTCCAAATGTTACCCGACAGCAGAATCCATCATCCTGCTCCAAGTTACCAGCACTCTTCCACGGTTCCCCCGAGCCCGTTCTTTTGAATCCAGCAAAGCCGCGCAGACAGGGTAATTGAGACAAGAGGAAACAGATGCCACGCTCTTCTCCCAGGAAAAGCACGCACGCACACACACTCATGTTTGAGGGAGCGAGCCCCGGGCCGACCCCGCGTGTGTGCGCTCCCCGTTCATGCCTACACGGAGCCGGCCGAGCCCCGCTGCCGTCCGCCAGATGCTGAGCGCCAGCCCCGAGGCGCGCAGAGCGCCCCGAAGCCGCACTTCTGCCCGGGGAAGGGGCGCCCGGGAGGCGCCGGGGCTCCCGCGCTCGGCACCCGGACCCGGCACGGCCGCCCCTGCTCACAGGACACCCGGCACCGAGCGCCCACGCCACCACCCCAACCCGCTGCACCACCCGCCCCGTCCCGTCCCGTTCCCCATCCCCGCGGCGTGTCCGTGTCCCGCGCC
>VZRZ01004144.1:381608-413647 GCA_013398175.1 Climacteris rufus
GGGTCCGCACCGGCACCGCGGCACCCAGCCGCTCCACGGGCTCCAGCCGCTCCCCGGGCTGCACCGAGCCCCGCCACCCCCGAGCCGCCACCGTCCTCCTCACCTGGCGTCCCGCGCTTCAGACCCGCCTGCTCTGCGGTCCTCCACCTCATTTCTTTCACCCTCACCTTAAGCCTTCAAAAACTTACCAGAAAGAGAAACTGGCCCGTTTGAGCGTGGAACCCAACATCTCCCACTCGGTTTCTGCAATAATGTTTTCAGCATTTCCTCAATTGCGTGTAAGCACCCGAAAGTATTTACAGCAAGCTTTGGCGTAACATATCTTATCTGCCCAATCCTGCCTCTGATAAGCACATCAGCAACGGAGGGCGACTGCCCTATTGTGTGAAAAGAGAGGGAAAACAGAAAAAGCCCTAAAGGGCTGTGCTCATGCTTTGTTTCTGGGACTGAGGGCAAGGAACGAACTTTTTCCCCACCCCCGTGAAAACTCCCCATTCACAGATGAGACGGAGAGTGTAGGTCTGTATATTACACTGACACACTTCCTGGCGAAATACACTGAAAAGTTTCACTGCTTGTGCTTTTCTCCTGAGAAACCCATTAGCACATTTTGTTACTTTCTCATGTTTGCCGGCAGGCTTTTTCCAAGCTGGGTTGTTCTTAAACAGCAATAAGCTTCCATTCGACCCCAAGCTAAACCTACCTTTGCCAGATAACAGTAAGAGGACCTGAACACTGCAGATACACAACAAGAACTCTTTAGCATGTGGAAGAAATCCAGCTTATATCACCAGATTCAATATGATCAGAACCGCACAGTAAAGACACAGAATGCCTTCCTCGTGAAAACACTTCAGATATTTCAAACTAAATAGTACATTTTCAGATACACATCTCCTTGGTAGCCCTGTTTGTAGAAAGAGATTGTGTTCTCACACAGTTTTTCAAATCTGGAGCTATGCAAGTGTTGGGGACAGCTTTCAGATGAATCCCAGGAACCAGAGCCTTGCAGCACTGCTGATTCATAGACTCATCACTATTTTATTCTTTTCAGCACAGATGCTTAGCTTCTAAGATTTGTCTTGCCCTCAATTTTTTATATCTGTGAAATTAATTACTGCATTCATTAGAAGTGATCAAAAACTACTTCAACAAAGTATTTTTCCTTCTGAAGAACCAAAGACTTGGTCAAAACTCAGTTCTAAGGAAACAGAGACAGTCTGATGCAGGTATTCCCGGGAGGATAATTTAGCTTTGGGGTGGTCTGAAAGGGGCACAGGCAAGAACCATTCCTGAGCAGCATCATAACCCTGTCCTTTCACCTCGTTCTCATTTCAGGTAAGTGCTTTGCTCATGACTCAGCTTACTTTCTGGGAGATAGCTACTGCATTCTTTCAGAAATAATGAAGGGAAATATTTTTTAAAAAAAGACAATTTCCTTTTACTCCAAATATAAATGAAAACTAAATTCAAGTTTCGGTAAGGAAAGCAATTACTGTCCAGTCAACATTATTTATCTACAATACAGAACAATAAGAATCACCATGAGACAATGTCTGCAAACATTTCACTGAGAAAGTACATATTTCAACTTTACACATTAAAATTGTTGTAAGTCATCGCACTGGCATGAAACCACAAAATTTTCTACCTCAGAGGTTAAAATTGTCCATTTGATCCAAAGAAGGGTCACACAGGAATGGTGTGCGTGGTTCTACCACTGCACTTCCAAAGGGGTAACGGTGGCTACTTCTCCAGTGCACTCTTCATGCCCATTCAGTGCTTTGATACTTGTAAATAGAACATCCATCTGTAACAGCCAGTGACATTTGGTAGCATTTATAACACAGAAAATACTAAGCATCTTTGTGAAGCTGCCTTGTCCTCCAGAAAACAAACCAAAATTTATCCAGAGTTTTCCCCAGCCTTCCAGCACTCAATCCCCCCCTTGTTTCAGGTGTGTGTGAAAGAAGATACCCACTTATTCATCCTTATTCTGGGGCAATTTTCTAATTTCACCACAAAACGTGACTTTGCAGCCCATCACTTTATCTTATATTCTTTGCCTTGTATAGTAAGCAAAGAAACATAAGTCCCCAAACCTGTGTTCTTTCCCTAAAGCAAGTTAGTGCAATGCAAAAGGTATCCAAATCAATCTAGAATATTTTTGCATTTTACTGCATCTGCTGGACTATCATAATTACCATTGAAATGATCTGCGGTAAATAAAAAAAAAATCTAAAATCAAGTAAAAGACATGCCTGGCCACACATGATCAGTCAGACACCAAGAATTATTTTCTTTAAGATCTGGTTCATTTCTTGAAGCCAAAGAGTATGTCCTGGTCCATGTAAAAGATCAGGGATAATCAGTATTCGACACACGTTTAGGTTTCTCTCAAACGAGATATAACCTGGAGGATATTTAAGGGAATTTCCAACTACTGAATCATTAAATATGTTTTCTTTAGCACACAGATGTCATTCCAACGGGGCACAGGCAGAAGCTTTCTTCACCAACAGCCTACAGCCATTTCAGAGAGAAAATAGGAATGTGGCTGCATCCCTGTTTTGCAGCTCCTGCATCACAATTCACCAAAAGCTGTGACAGACACCCATGTACATCAGAGCGGGTTAAGAGCTGCTTATTTACAGATAACCCTTTAATTTTTTTCTTTTCTTTTTCTGGATGTTTCCACGGGGTAGATTACATTAGATTAGCCTTAAGGCTTTCTCAAGCCAATCAAGCCAGATACAAAACCCACTGTAAAACTGGCTGTTGCTGAGACTGAAAGGGCAAAACTGGAGATTTAGGGTATGGTTTAGCCTGACAAACCATGAATCAAACACACAGCAGCCCTTGGAGTGGCCTATGACAGTCCCTGGCAATCAGACAAGTGCCACTCAAAGGCTAGGAGTACCTCCTAGCCAACCTTGTCAAGAAGACAGGCAAAGAACAGCTGACCCAGACACTTCAGAGAACAAAACTACTATGAACCATAATTTGCACTGCCTGTCAGGAGTTGCAGCAAGGCAGGAGAGGGATCTAGTCTCAGTTCATGGTCCTAGGATGAGGATAGCTCACTAGAAATAGAGACACCTGATGTTACTAGTTAAAACTCGATGGGAGGTAGAAGTGCTCTCAAATACAGTTAGTTGGTTGCCCCATGTATTTAAATACCATAAATAATGAATCAGTACTTAAGAGAGATATTATTATTTATATTTTTTAATTAGTTCATAATAGTTAAAAAAAAGAAAAATAAATCAACCCTTGTTCTTCTTGATCTTTCAGACACAAGGATAATCACTGATTGATATGATTTATTATTTGCTATTTCTTTGGATATACACTTCTTATAGATAGAGAGATTGACTATGCAAGATCATAAATGAAAATATCGAGTCAGTGAGAATAACTCAACCAAAAAAAAAGTATAACATTTGCTTTGACAGAGCAGAAAACAGTTTCAAAGTCCATGTTTCTAATCTAATTCTTAGCCATTTTTCCTATACTCAGTGAGAAAATTCTGCATGTTCATAAAATGTGGCAGCTGTACCTCTGTTCTGAGTGTATACCAAGAGCTGTGGGAATGTACTCTATAGTAGTTAAATACTTTCCTAATTCAGGAAAAAAAATCCCCAGTACTCATCAAATAACAGAAAATCTTGCTCTAAGACCGAGCAAGGGATTTAGCAATAGCAGTCTCTGGCTTCTTTGTCATGGAAAATGGCCACAGGTTTGAGCTCTGGCTGTACACAAGTGAATATCCAACAAACAAGCTGCCAGTGGTCCAGAGAATTCCAGGTTTTAGACTGAAAAAACAGAAGGCAAAGACTGTACATGAGCATAGCTCATCCTTCACCCACCTGGGGCAAATTAAACTGCACACAATTAGAACTAACAAGCAGTGGCTCTGTACAGCCACTCACTGGAATGCTCCTCAGGTGCTTTGGAAAACATCAGTTAGTTCACTACTGAGACTGATCCTCTGCCTTCTCCAACATGGATCTTATACAGGATTTGTATTTCCACCTGTCAAAACACCGTCAGCTTTCTATTTTGCCATAATGTCTCCTCATTTTGCCAAGCAGGGACTTCAGCTTTTCGTCCAGAGGCAGCAATATGCCTTCAATTAGCATAGTATTTTTCTCCTTTGCAGCAAAAACCTGCATATGACAGCCTGAAGGTCCAGACCTGGAATTTAAGAGAAGAGGTCACTCCAGGGGAGATTTTACCTTGTGTGTTAGGATTAAGCACAGGATCTCAGAAGCAGTGTTCACTTAGCCTTAGTAATTCTGCTTTTCAGTTCAAGAGTAAGTACACTCATTAAAATTAAGAAAAAAACAAAAAATTAAAAATCGCAAATATGAGAGCTGCAAGAACCTTCTGAACTACCATCTTGCTAATTCTGCAGACTTGGAACATATTTCAGGAGTTCAAGGAAGCGTCTGATCGAAGGCAAGCCTTGCAATTTCAGACTTACTAAGCAATATTTCCCCACTAAGCAATCTCCCAAAGGATTGTATCATTGATGTCACAGAAGAGGAGAAAGTCCCATTTTTCCTAGCAGAGCAAGTTAATCTTTCCTCCCTCTGTAAAAGAAATATTTTTGAGACATAGCGGCATGCATCCCTCCACAAGCACCCCCTCAAGCAAGTCATAAAAACTGTAATTAGGAGAGGGAAAGGCTCAGTGTCCTGTGAGATTCAAAAGTTCATGTCAGATCATTCAGCACATTAAGTGGCAAGAGAAAAATCTTCAGTTTGAATCTGAGCAGCAACAGGGAAAGGTCTCTTAGTGCACCTAAAGACAAACATCACCAGTAAAGTATTTGCACTGCAATCTCCCCGCATACAGGGATATACAGCCTGAAAGGATTTGCTGCAGAGTAATTATGGACATCCTTTTCCCATTCTATATACTCCTCACAGAACTCTTTGATTTCATAATATATGTATTTCTGTGAAGTCCCAAGCACAATATGTGATGTGTTAAAGATAGAGTTGTGCTTATACCAGAATTTTAAAAATGCAGGCCCACTACTTACATAAATAATTGACAGAAGATGGTGTTACAAAAGGAGTTGCACCACTTTAACCAAAAGAAGTAAAAGAGAACGATATTTTAAAAGGCCTCATCCTAAATACTATTACTGAATGGTGTTCAGGCAGTTGCAGACAAGGAAGTTATGATGCCTGTATTTCCTTTATTTATGTAGGATTCCCTCACCTTTGTGATTTTCTTAAAGAGTTGAAAGGGGAATTGACTGTGAAAGTTTTAAGCTGTGGATCCAAACATTTTTTTGACTCCAAGCAAAAGTGCAGACAGATGGACAGTTCAGCCAGGCTCCTTGCTGGCTGTGCACCAGTCTAAAAATGGCAGCAACAATGGAAGCAGTAGAAATAACAGAGAGAATTGCAGCATGGAAAAATCAATGGCTAAAAAGCTCCAAAACGAGATGTTTCTGGACGTTCCTTCTTAGTAATTTTGTAAACCTGAGAGCCTTTCACTTCCCCTGCCAGCTGAGGAAAAGAGATCAACCTATCTAGGGCACTTAAGAATAATTATTTCTTCCAACCTAATTGCAAGAAATGCCCATGAAAGGTAACTCAGCTGTGAAGGATATGACTGCACATGCCAGGCAGATGTTGCCAGCACTAGAGTTCTTCTCATGTTCCCCAAATGTTAACTCCTCTCTGGGGATTACACATTTTATATGTGGGGAAATAGCATTTTCTTTGTTCTCCAGCTTTATTACAACATAGCGAACTCTTTAGGAGTGCAAATTTTTGCCAAGAAGCAGCAAATTAATAACATATGGATGTGGTGTGTTTCTGCTTCTATCACAGGTGAATGCAGTGCTTGTAAGAGATGGTATTTACAACGTTCTTGAACCAAGGATTTTCAACCCAGCCCCAGCTATGCCACTGTGAACCAATTGCAATTCTACTGGAAGAAGCAAGACAGTAGTGAAGCAACTGCTTCCTCCCCCAAACTTTTAATTAATTCTGTGCAAATGGAGCAAACATACCAATGCAACTTTCCTCCACATGCCCCTATTAACTCCTCATCAATGCTACTACTTGAGCTGTTCCACTACCTGTTTGAATCCAAGAATATACTTTATTAAATGTCACCAGATTAAACACTAGTCTCTCTCTGTAAAAAGTGTAACTTCTTGGAACATTTTCACTAATTCACTGATTGTGTATGATTTAGCTATTCTGTGATTATTATTCTGTGTAATACAGAGATTCTCATTTTCACATAAGCAGTTTATAATCAAATTCTATGTATTTATGGTGTTTGGTCCTATGCATGTCCTGTCCTAAAACATGTGTTACAAACCATTTGCTTTCACAGAACACCTCAGTCAATGATCACAGTCTGTCTTTTCCTCAAAACATTCACTTTGTTATTTCATATTCACTTATTAAGAAATATCTTTATTATGCCAATAATAAACCATTATTACCGCCAATGCTGGTTTAATTAAAAAGGCCCTGCTACTTCTCAAAGGACTTCAGCCAGTAAAGTTCATAAACCATGTTCATGTTTAAGTGTCATTCCTAAATGCATGCTAATTTGAAGCAGAAGAATTGGCCTGAGCCAGGCTTTGAACATTGAAAATACTCTCTGTAAAATCCATAGTAAGTGCTTAACAAAGATCACTATTTTTGTTCCTCAAACAGATGCACAAGCTTGGGGCTGACCATCCCACAAGCCTCAGGTATTGTGCTGACTTCCAGTCTGGGGTGAAGAAGGTAAAGAGAGAAGAACATAAATTAAAAACCCATGTCAAGCCACTTTGGGATATTACCCAGCAGACCACAACAGGTCTGAAGGTCACATTTCACATGCATATATAGAGATATTTCTAACTGACACTTAATAAACAATCAGCCTGGCTACTTGCTTAGACAGCCCTGAACAAGTATTAATTGAAACCACCTGTAGGACACGCTATCTCTGAAGTAACTAGAGATGTTCAGCTGACTTTGGACTAAATTACCCAACAGCTTCCACACAGAAAAAGCACATTAATGGAAGTGATTTAATGTTTTAATATAACACACAACTATAAAGGGCTCACACATGAGCGTATAGTTTCTGTGATTATTCTCTTTAGGAAAGCACAAGTGAGAGAGAAAGCAGATAGAAAGCTGGCTTTTCCCCTGCATGACTTGTCCATGAGCTCTGAAGCGCCTGCTTAAGGGACAAATCAGTCTTTCTGCCTTAAAAAAAAATAAAGACAGTGGGGCTCCTGAGAGAATGAGATAAAAAAGGAACCTTTCCTCCAGCACATTGCCCATCCCAGTGAGACTTAGATGCATTGTACTTAGCACACCAGGATTGTTCCTGCCATACCTTTCACAAATACTGGGAAACTGATGAGGAAAAGGTGCCTGGCCCTCTTACCTGACCCATTTACTTCATGCCTATACAAAATTAATAACAAGAGTCCCGACTGGTCACCGTTCCTTGCTGTACTGCCTCTCGTATCTAGCAAGGGAGATTCTGTGATCCGATGCAAGGATGGATAAAACATATTTGCAGTGATGGAAGAATTAGGGCAGGCATCTTTATCAAGATAGCATACCAGAAAAGATAGAAAAGTCTCCAAAGGCTGAAGTCTTTATTGCAAACAAAGCTGGTAGACTTCAGTAAAGCTACGTAGGCTATAATGAATGTTTTTGACTGTAGGGAGAAAAATGAATGGCTGGAGTCCAGGAACTGTCTCTGCCTACATACAGAACTAGGTCTGTAGGAGATCCTTATTCAGCACGTTTCCTACAAAAGACATTAATTTACATTTTTCTTGTTTGAAGAACAGATAACTTTCTCCATGTGAGAAATTCCAGCAGACATGGGCTCAGAGGAATGAACAAGCATTGCAGAGACCACTGCACATTTCATACACTCACCAACTGTTGTCACTTTGAGATTTCAAAGCTCACGAAGAAAATTACTTTTTTTTTCCCCAGAGTAGAAACTAGGATATCAATCCTGATTACTCTGTAGTTGCTCACCCTTCGTGCAGTTTGGGAGGCAAGGGACCTTAATCAAGCTCAGACGTAAAGAAGGATTTCTTTTAAAGGCTATCAATGTTAATGAACAACTCGGTCTTGTTTAAACATCCAGGCTGTGATATGGGCAAGTGTCTGAGTTTATCATGTCCTCAATCTTTTGAACAGCCAGATTTTATTTGCTAAGCATTGATCAAGCCAGAAGGAATGAGCTTATCCCGAGTGTCAGTGGCTGGACTTGAATTCTGGACTTTAGATAGCAAAATGTTCGGAATTTGATGCAATTTTGCCTCAGCTAACTATGCTGAGTTTTGGGCTGTCCTTGCAAACCCAGAGACTAAAGGAAACTGTTCTGGAGACTTTTTAGAAAATAGAAAGGCACATCCTCACTCTGAAAGGCTTTAACTTTGTGCTTGTGCATTTAAAAGATAAAAAGAGATGCTGAATCTTTGTGCCGAAGGTAACCAGTCAAACACAACTGAATGCACTGATTTGCTATTTCTTGTGCATGTTAGGAGAGAGGATTCCAAATTAAAAGCCATATTGAAAGGCAGAAACCAAATATCACATCCATTTAAAAAAAAAAAACCTTCAGAAAACTTCATCACCTCATTTATGAGGTGAATTTATATAAGTTCATTTTATCCTTTGATTAGTTATTTTATTAGTTTTTTTATTATGCTAGCAGTCTACAGATGCAATTTTGTTGCAAAAAGCACACAGGTGTTTAATTTAAAATTAAAAGGCTTTTGTGCAAATTTTAAATAATGAAACAATTTCTACTAGTATCAGATTTTTGTTTTAAGCCTTTTGAACTTATGCTTTTCACATCTGTTGGTTCAGATGATACACTGAAATATCTCCTGTGAAATTAGAACAGCCCTGTATAATCATCAGTCTACTGAAATAAGGCTTTTCAAATGTTTACTCACTGACCTGTTCTGTGTCCTATTGCACAAGAGCCCCTCGTGAATGTATTAATCATGGACATATCACTGTTGAAACATTCAATATGTTACACTGGAGCTTCCCACTCCTCCCCTTAGGGCAGAATCCATTCTTACTGCACTGGCTCACCCCGCACCTCTATTGTTCAATTTTACAGTCATACTGCTGTTTAATCTTTGAAGATTTTAAAAAAGAGCTGCAACAGAAAAAGGTGCATAGGAAGGGGTTATGAAATACCTATTACTATGTTCAGCAATCTGCAGAAATAAAGCCCTATCAAGCAAGATTCAACTAATTAGGGGGCAAGTGCCCTCTTACTTGCAAGTGGCATTCACTTAGTTCTCCACATCCTTTTCAACTGGAGTGGAGGAAGGGTTGCAGCTATTTCTGCAGCCCGTTATCCTTCCTGCTTTTTCAGTCCTCACTCCAACCCAACTTCTAGGAAATATGGTAAAATTCCTATTCAGCAAATAAACTGTTCTCTGAAAATCACACACTAACTCCAGAGCTTTGCAGGTATCAGGTGACGAAAGGCTTCACCTTTTAGCTTGGTCCTGCAGCTGCATTAACATTTCCTAAGGAAAGCCTGGGTTTGTTCCAATGGCCTTATCTGCCACCACTCCAAACACATCATGAAGTTCAGATTCCAAGCTACTTACATAGAGATGCAATGGAAATGCCATTGTTAATATAATCATCCCTTGTCCACAATGCATGGATATTTCAAAACACTCGCCCGTTTCAGGGCATTTTGTTTAGAATAAATTTGTCTCTGTACTTCAGAAAAAGCATATAGCAAGGCAAACTTCCTGAAGCCCAAGCACAACACAGGATCATGCCACTGCTTTACACAGGGTTAAATTCACCACCACACTGATATCCAACGTAAGAACACCCACACATTATCACTTAAATAGCAATTTTTTCTTTTAGAACACGTCTGTCCTCATTAACAGAAGACTATGACACAGCTGAGGAAACTGCTCCCCTCAACTTGCATTTTTCTATTATATTCATGGAAATGTAAGCTGACTAAAAGAAAGGAAAGGAAGAACACCCTTCCTTCCAGATGCCAGCTAAACTTATAAACCTAGGAGAATACCAGCTACAGTTGCTGGAACCTATAGCTGGGAGACCCAGACTGCCTCTTGAACCACTTTTGATATGGCCAAGAGAACAGTCAGGGTAGAATAGAGCAATAAGCACTGCTGGCATGAGCTGAGGTCACCCTTTAGTCCTCACTGCAGGTGTTCCCTCAGAGTTGGTGTTTTGAGGCATAATCACCCATTTCATTTAACATTACAACAGTTTGCTATTTTAACCAGGGACACCATGCACACCCATAATTTTGTCTTAATTTTTATCTTCTTAAAGTAAGGCTAATGACTGATCTTAGGTACCAAATTTTTTCAGCTGGTTTTCTTCAATTTGGTTTACTTAAAAAGTGAACCAAAAAACAAGTTTGTTTGTTCGTTTTTCAAAAAGAAAAATCTTGCTCATCTGCTTGTTCCCTTTCAGTATCTGTTAAGATATTCTGAGCAGCACTTCCTTCCCCCTACCCCTTTCCTTGTTAATCATTTAGCTATGGCTGCTTTCTAACACAACAGTAATGTATGGTAACTCATTTTACTTGCACAAAGGATGTGCTAAATATTGTCTTGTTCTCTTCCTTCACTGTACACTTCCTAGAAAATGAAAAAAGCATTACGTATTCCAACTCCACAGGATGCCAAACACAGACATCTCCTGAGCAAACAGAATAAGTTATTCAGTGTAATAACTATAAAGGCAAGAATGAGATTACAAGAAAACATCCTCTACAGCTGTAAACACTATCTGCAAGGCTTACTATTCACCACCATTACATTTCCATGCTGAGCCAATTCCAATCCTTTCTCTTCTCATTGCTAAAGCAAGCAGATTTTTTTCTATTATTTTGGGTCTCCTATGTACTATTTTTGCATAGAGGAAGAAGCATGTGTTGATAAATGAGTCTGAAAGTCAATCAAAACCAACACTGAATCATGCATCTCTTGTTTTAAGGTTTGATACCTCCCCAAAAAATGGGGGAAAAATCAGGAGTGAATAGCCTAGGGAGTTTCTGCTTTGGCAGAACTAGAGTAAGGCAGTAGCCAAATACATTGCTACTGGCATTCAGTCTTGGATATTTTAAGCCAGCAAATCATAGCTTGATTCAGTATAATTAAAAGAGATGCTCAAAGGGGGCACTGTAAGGCTAAGTGGAGAAATTACACAAAATGTATTTTAACAATCAAAATTACTTGGGCAATCAAAAGACGGGGCAAATGGCATTTTCTGTGCTTTGAAACTAAATCAGGAAAATTGAAAAAAAATATGCATAGTAGTAATTAGATGTGAATTCTCCCCAATTCCCTAAAACAGTCTGCTTGGACTAATACTGATTCAAACTTGCATGCTACAGGCCTTTGTTTTTGCAAGCCCTGCATCTTTTGCAAACAGTCAAAGATTGTACAAAGAATTGCAAAGCACTGACCGAGGCCTGCCTAGATGCATGTGTTGCCCTTTTCTTCAGAACAAAGCTGTCAACATTTAGAACATTCTGCTGTCATTGCTCAGATGCACAAATTTACATCCACATGGAAAGTTTTTCATAGCGTTATCCATGGCAGGGTTTCACTACAGCTGCTTTATCTTGATTAGGGTGGGGGAAACAAAGCCATTAACCAATTTGATGATTGCTTAAAGAAAGCTCACGTCTAAAACTGTTAGTCTCATCTCAGCTATTCTTGTCAAGCTCCATATGGTCCCTATAACAAACAATTATCACTTTATAAGAAAATGTGGATTTCTGTCCAGTTTGTCCAGTTTCTAAGGGAGTTGGGACATGTTCTGCTCATTCTGCTATTTTGAAGTCACTCTCCTCATTTTTTAATGACTTTATAAACAGAGCAATGAAGAGGGCTATTGTGTCCTGCTGCATCTGATTTACATCTGCACTAAATACTCCTTATGGCTCCCCCCAGCATTATAGAGCACTTTCAAGGAACCATATGAAACTCAGCCTAAGGCCTAGGGATGATGCCAGAATGAAGTAAAGGGGTCTCATTACAAAGGCAGAAGTTGGGATCTCATTACAAAGGGAGAAGTTAGGCTCCTTAGCACTTAAAGGAAGGGGAAAAGTGAACTACAAGCCATACATATTGATTCTATTTTTTGCATGCATGGCAATGATCCATATGGTGACATTTCATCTATAAATTTGTTAGCAACATTAAGTAATAGCTTTCTAGCCTTGTGTTCAGAATAGACACATACTGTACTCAAAATGCAATCAAGGCCTTGTGGCAAGGAAGTTACAAGAATTGTTGACTTCCAAGCCTTGGGCGTGGGTAATCTGGCAGCAGAATAAGGGTGTTTCAGACTGCAGCATTTTTATAATCAG
The DNA here is from genome assembly GCA_013398175.1 of Climacteris rufus. Classification (NCBI taxonomy): domain Eukaryota; kingdom Metazoa; phylum Chordata; class Aves; order Passeriformes; family Climacteridae; genus Climacteris; species Climacteris rufus. The sequence continues at coordinate 394,011 of VZRZ01004144.1, forward strand.
GCTATGCAAACCCACATGGACAAGCTACAGGTATGGTATACAAGATACAGGATAAAAGAAATCCCCTTTATCCAGCCTACAACATGGTCTCTGTAGTCCTCAAGATTCACGGTAAAAGAAGCTTCCTACAGATTCTCATTAGAGAAATCTGATGGGGATCATAAATCAGGTCAATATATTGGGGCTGTTAAAAGAATGACTAGAAATATTAACTTATTTCAGATTCAGCTTAGTCTAAATGGCTTTACTGAAACACAGTGGCTGCAGAGGCATCACAAACGGCTCACAGCCAAGACCGTGCTCTGTCCTACCCTTCCAGCCATTCTTTACATCACCTTTCAGTGCACTGAGCAGTCTGGCCCTGGGCATCACACAGAGTAATTGTTCCACATCCCAAGAGATAACCTACATGTCAAAGGCAGATTCAACTTGTCTTCTTACCTTAACTTTGAATTAACAGAGGACTATTTTACTTTGGTGGTGTTTCTTGAATGTATTTATAGACATTGTTTTATCATTAATTTGGAATGATTGTGAATCCAGAGTGTATATGTGTTGTGAAATGACATTTTGGAGTGGCTTCACTTTTTCATACAAAGAATAGAAGGCATATTAATCTGTAATCAAATTTAAGATTAATTCTCTCTTTGTCCAAATTATTTTGATTAGCCTTATCAAGCATCTTATACAGTATAAAACACAATGGGCAACATAAAACCACCATTCATTCACCAGGTAATTTTTCAAATGCACAGAAAAACTATACTAAATAACATAGAGTACCCAGTGCCCAGCCTGAAAATCTGGTAGTCAGGCTATCTGTACTGATCTCATGGTTCTGCTATGATTCAGGAATATAGAAATCCATTAAAATGCTTTCATTAATCCCTGATGTTTTTACTGTATGCAAAAGGCATGCAGTTTAAATACCGAGTTATACAACAGGTTTTAACCTTCTGCCATGTCTCCTTCCTGACTCTCACTGGCTTAGGGAGGGAAGCAAATGACGAATTTGAACTACAACAATGGAAAATTTGGAGACAAGTTAGGGCAAAATGTTTTGCATGGCATGACTACCATGACCATCACATCTGAGTGAATAAATGGTGTTCTGAGGGCTGCAGTTCATCACCTTTCTACATGAACAGACATTCAGCTTTACCTTGCTGGAAATAAGTTGTGCAACTCCCATGCAAACTGGTACAGACAGGAGCTGAAAAATAAAAAGAAGTTATGGGAGGGCAAGAGCCTTTTTTACTGTAAATGAGCAATTCGTCTGTATTTCACCCCAAAGGTCATTGATGCTTATTTACATGTAATGTTACGTGATTGGTTTTGCTGTTGTTTTGAAGATAGTTCAATTGTAAAAATTAGGTTCCATTCCTTGTGTTTTCATTAGGCAAATAAAAACAGCAACTAAAATAATATTTAAAGAAAAAAGCTCATAAGCAGACACAGAAGGTACGCACTAACTCAGGACCTCTGTACTCCCACTGAGAAGTGATTGCTGTCCTGTACAGCTGCTTCCAGAGCCAGTGGAATTCATCCTACTCACTAATCAAAAGAAATAATAACCGTGGCCTTTTAAAATTTAAACACTTCCATGAATTCAAGAATATGGCTTTCTACCTCCTGAATCTTTCTGGAAGCTTCTTTTCACGTGGCAGCACTGAGGCAACTACAAACACAGGCAAGCTACAGAGTCAGCCCATCTTCAGGCTGTTTGAAGGGTTCAGTTGCTTGTAGCTCTCCGACACCTCAAAATTGTTAATTTTTTTTCTGATGAACTGAATTGGTGCTGAATCTCTGCCACTGACCTCCCAGCCCCATTACTTTTAGTGGAGGTAAATACCTCTGCTTTGTCTCCACTGCAATATTGAGGCATCATATCTGGGATTTTACAAGGAAGTGTCTCCCTGCAGGTAACTTCTCCTTGCCTATCCAGCAAAAATGTTCCCTTAGATGTCCAGATGCCCTGTCTTAATCAAATAATTTCACTTTTGTTACCAATGCCTAGAAAGCCACCAGCACACCCATCTATTAAAGTTCACTGCAGTAACTTTACATTAGTCAGATCAAGGGAAAAAAAACAAAAACACCAGAACTAAGGAAGCAGCGCTTGCATCATGGGAAGTTTGCTTGCAAGCTTCTTTCAAATCTAAATCAGGACCACCACCATCATTTTGTCTCCAACACTGCCAAATTTCGTTTCCAAGATCTACTAAAATTTTAAACAGCATAATCACAAGAGTAGGTCCTGTAATATCTGATGATAAAAATTCACCAGAGCAAAGTCAACATACATTTCTAAATTTAAAAACCAACCAAGAAAAATAATTTTTCCTTTAGTAACATAAAACCAAAACTGTCCTTCTTTATTTCCTTATTTTTTTTAAGATAAATTTTAAATTGACTGCTGTGCTGGAAATACATCAGGGGAATTTATTCTTCTGTTTCAGATTTGAAGGATTAACTCTTCAATTATTAAATTGTACCAACAGCTGATCACTTGCTGTGCAGTCTATTTTTAAAAGTACACGGAAGATTAGTGTAACCAGAATACCTAGAATAAGAACATTTAGCAAAACCCTGCCATGCAGAAATCTGAAATTAGTGTTTGAGACCTGGTATATCAATTTACAGTTAATGCCAGGCTTGCTCTCAGGGGGTCTCAGGTCACTTTTTAATGGCCTTCAACAGCTGCACACACACAACCTTCCCCCCTCCCCAAATCACCACCCAACACACAAGTATTGTTTCCAAGTAGGCAGACAATTCAAATCCTTACTAGAAATATTTGATGCCTGCTTTACAGCCAAAATTACATCATAATTCACAAAAGGAAGGATATCACAATTTTCTCTTTTTAAAAAATGGGTGAGGCGGGAGGGAGCTGTTTCAGACTGGGATAGATGCATTTCTCTAGAGCCACCAGCAGGTGCCTTTAAGGTCCTGCTAAAACCCTGGTGGCCGTATTCCACGATTTCTACTTTGAAGAGTTCCAGGGTGAGCAGAAGAGAGGGAGGAACCAGGAATCCTTCCAAAGCACCACACTCTGCTTGCTGCTTAGAGCTACTCTTTGCAAGCCCCTCTGACCGAGGGTTGGTCCTCCAGGAACTGCAGGCAGGTTGGGAAAAAAGAGCCCTTCATGCACGTCTCTGTCTCCTCTGAGGGTCTCCTCAGTGTCTCACCCTGTCTATAAAATGCAGCAATTCCTCTGATAAGACCCTCAGTATGCACTTGTCTGCATCTGTTTCCTTAAACATTTCAGCATGTCTAAACACACCTCACTGTATCTTCCCATTTAAAGGAACCTTGTAAGAACTCACATTTACAGTACCTGTCCCTAGACAGAAAGTCTGGTAAAGGTTGCTCTCAGTGAATTATGTTTTTCAGAGTGTCTTTCTTAAAATTGCACCACATGAAAAGTTTACTGCTGTATCTTGACCTACAGGCTCCAGGTTACAAGGACCTGACAAATACTGATACCAAACACAAGTTACATAATTTTAAAAACCTCTTTAACTTAAGTAAAGTACTACCTCAGAACTCACTCCATAGACCTGACTCAGCTGAGACAAGAAGGGACATGAAATAAATTCTTAATAAATTTATATGACCCCATGAGAACAAGCTTTATTTCTCTGTGCAAGCTGAAGCAGCAGAGAGCTCAGGCACACCAGGAGCCATCTGCGATGGTATGCAATGACTGATAAGTTTTGAAACAAGAATTACAACTCTAGCAGGCATTAGCAAAGCATCAGCACAGCAAGAGTTAAGAGCATGGGCTATACTTTACTGGTGGGAATAGTTTGGGAAACAGAAATAGTAGGAATAGGATCCGTTAGAATGACTTCAGTTTTCATTAACACATTTTTACAGGACATCCCAGTTAAGCCAGACAGAGTGTTTACAATAGGGTCCTGTCTAAGGACAGCTTAAAACTATTACACAGTACATACAGAAGGACAATACAGCCCCAGTACAAGCTACCAGCAGGCGGTAAATCATGTCAAAGCCTCACGTTACACCTGATTAACTGCTTGGCTCCAGTACTGCAACCCACTCCAAGAATGCTTGCTTCAGTGTAGTTAAGAGTTGTCAGAGAATTTATGTCATCTGATGGCAAGTTACAAAAAATAATGCCCCAGTGTGTCATTTAAGAAGCATTACTTGGCATGAGCTGCAAGAGTGTGTGCTTCACACCCGCAGTATCCTCTGGTGCTATGTATGCCTTAAAAGTGGACTCCATTTAGATGTCTCATTTGCTAGAAGAAATCACACCACCTCTGTTCCAATGGGATCATGTGAGCCTGGATTACAACTCTATCTGAATTACAACCACATCCAAAATTTTACCACTCATGAGTCAGTCTACCCTCAACATGGCAACTGCAATGAAATTAAATTTCCCACCAAATCTTTCTTGATTCTGCAAATGGCTTAAAAAGATACTCTTGTAAATATGCAGAACTTAGATTTTTCACTAAACTCACAAGCCTGTGAGGTGGACCAGTGAAATCTTTGCGCCACCTGGCCACAAAGGAAACCTTGTTTCTGTGAAGTTCAAAGGCAACCCAACCCACTAGAGAGGCAAAATCAGAGACCATCCCAGGGTCCATAGAATGGAGACCTGTCAAACACACAAGGTACTATGAAAACTGAGCAATAATCCTTATAAAGTCTGTGTATATCTGACTGTCAGTCAGCAAAACTTATGCCATTGAGATGTTGTGTGTCTTGATCAAGGGTTAGAGTCCTGTAAGTCAGCAAAAGTGTTTATGTTTATTGTATAATCCATTTGCTCTGACTCTGTGTGTTTCTGCACAACTTTTTCCAGAGTTGTGCAGGAACTTAGCAGAAAGCTGTATGCCAATTTTAGCAGTAGGTAATATCTCCTACACCACACACACAAATCCAGTATTTCTATGGAGTTCCTCATGACTGGCCAGCAGGAAGCCTGTTTATACTCTTTTGTAAGATGAAGTAATCACCATGTATTTTTAAATTGCAGTCTTATTATCTCTTAGGCAGGGCAGTGATACTTCAGCTTTACCCTTGATTTCATAAGCTGGTGAGATGGACTGTACTTCAAGTCTCTGCAGGAAACAAACCCAATACAGAGGACAATTTCTTACATTTAGAATGTTGCAATACACATGGTAGGCTAAGCCCCTGAAATCCTCCTCTTACTTATGGATTGAGGCAATTTCCTTTTGTAACAATTATATCACAGAAAAACATTTTCTACTAAAATTAGACATGGAGTTTAATTAAAATCAGAACATATCTTCTAAAATAACAGCAGAACAACAGAGAACAGATCTTTGGACTGCAAAGGTATTTACCTACTTTTTCTGCTCAGTCATAACAGCATTTCCACAGCTATTACCAGAAGACCTATTAACAAATGAACAGCCTGATATTAAGTCACTTTTCCCTGGCAGAAGATGAAAATAGTCCTTCTGGTTTTAGTAAAGAGTAAGACCCAAGCTAAATGCTAAGGCCATTGGGAACAGATATGCAAAATCCTTTAGAAAACCAGATACGGATATGCAGATCAATGCTTCCACCAGCTGTAGTGACATTTAAGGGAGAGGAGAGCATCTCAATGGTACCATCATGGTGGCCTCTACACACAAGCCACTGAGTAATTGAGAGGAAAGAAAGAAACCAGCACCTGTTCCCTAGCAAGGTGTGACATGAGACAAGCACCAAGCACCAGGGAGCCACAATCTGAGATGGAAAAGCACACAAAAGCACTGGGGGGAAGGTTTTTGTCTAAGCAGTTAATGCTGGGAGAAGTGTTTGAGGATTGGTTTGCTGAGACCAGCTTTTCAGAGGACTTCCCTCTTTGAACCCAGAGTGCACAGGACTCGTCCTTACAGATGGCAAAGCTTCAAGGGACAGTAGCTCTGCCAGGATCATCTCTAATGATGCCACATTTTTGGATTCAGAGCTCGTAGCTGGGAAAGGAAGAAGTGTAGGTGGGAGGGAAGCAGCTCAGCCATCACTGAGCTCCACAGTTGTAAGAGTCAGCAAGTCCAAACACAAGTGCTCACAGGATTTAGGAAATTGCTCTCCAAGCCTTTGGGTGGTTTGTGGCCAAAGAGCTGTGCTGCTGTGACACAAGCTACTGGGCACAGTACAGGAGCTTTGTGGCTACTAGTCATGCTGAGTGCTTGTCAGACAGAGTGGTCACACTGCAGGGCACAGCGAGGTCCAGGAAGGTGCTCACCAGTTGCCATCGCCATTTAGTTGCCATTTACAGAGCTCAACGTACTGTATAGCCTTGCAGATTTGAGGCGACCATTTAAATCTGGTCTGCTTTGGAAAATACAAAATTAGCAAATTAGCTTTTACCCAGCTTGCTAATTTCTGGGTGCTTTTATTTAATGGCAAGAAAAGTCAGACGTTCAGTCTCACCTAAAGTTTCAGTGAATTTAGTTTTTTCAAAGTTCAAGATGCAGCTGTAATGTGATAAAAGCTGGCTGTGCCCATTGCCTTGCTCAATCACCTGCAAATGCATTAAGTGGAAGCAGTGGTATCTGCCTATACAGACTCAGTGACTAAGTGCAGATATTACTTGTACATGATTTTCTTTTCCCGGTCTTGCAATTCTTCACCTGGAGCATCAAATACCAGAGTCATGATGCGTTAACACCACCTTTCCTGTGGGGCTGTGCTCTACCATTTCACAGCAGGCTCCCAAGAAGCTGTGTGCCTCTGGTAATTCAGGCTGCTAGAGACACCCATAAGGCAAAATTGAATGGAAACTGCTGTATTCCTTTCAAATGGATCCATGCGATTTTAAAATCGACTTTCAGAAATGCACCAAACACACCCAGGGGAAATAAGCTAACAATGTGGATTGCTGCCTGAAATAATTATACAGACAGCTCAGGGCATTTAGTGTAGTGATGAAAGAAAAGAAATGAGAAAAAGAGATTAGCAGGCTTCACAGCAATAACGTGGTTTAGCAAATCCCGCACTTCCCTTTCCACAACGGAAAGTTTGACATCGCCTGTATTTATAAATACTGTGCTGCATGTGTTGGTTTTCCCAGTTTAGGAGTCCCTACTGAGAAGTTCAATATTGTACAGGAAGCACTCCTATAGCAGAAGGCTACTACTACTTCATTTTGACATACCTGCAGGTTAGTGACTTCATCATTATTTCTCTACACGGCTTTGTAAGACGTGATTTTACTGCAAATAAGACTACCTGCTCATAAAAAGGCTTGTACATTCAAGTGCAGTACTGAAAGGCAATTAAAGTTTTGCTTTACCAGGGTACCAGGCTAGATCAATTCTTGCTGAGGAGCAGCACCAAAATAGGTAATGGACTTCACAACATCTGAAAGCCAGAGCTGTGAGCTGAGCTGTCTAAATACATAGCAAGCCTCAAAATCCTGACAAGCTTTCTCTTACTGAACTTCAAGAGAATTTAAAGGGAACTCAGGCACTACTTGTAGGTGAGCACAGTTTGATGACTCTCTGAAAAATAAGCCTTTGGGGATTTTTAATATTTGCTTTAAATTAAATATTCATCTGAGAGTAGTTAAACAATATAGTGGCAAGTTTTAACATGTGCAATGAAATGGTATTTCACTACCTTCAAAAAACCAGCAGGATGAGATATCAGAGACATTAGTCCTGTCTGTATTATTCTTCCACTGAAACTACACCTACAGTATTTCAGCATTACAACAATTTGCACTTGCATCATCTTTTCCCTTATTAAAAAAACCCCAACACAAACTGACCAGGGTTTCTACAAGCAAATCTTGCTCAATTAAAATGCTATATCTAAACAGATTTACACTACACCCTGTTTTGTCATGGAAGTACTAAGTTCCAGATCATGAGCTATGTGGGTGTCTGCTCCTAACCCTGAACTCCTGTTTTAAATATGTCTTTCAAAGCTACTTTCCATATAGTCAAGGTCAATGGGGAGGAAGCAAGAAACCCTGAACTGTCAAAAGTTCACTGAATGATTAAGAAAGTTATGTACAATGAGTCTGTTTCAATGTTAATCTTAGCAGGATTCAAATCCTTTTTTTTAATTTTTTTTTTTAAGTTTTAGTTGGTTAAGGCTTGAAATCTTGGAATCCATGAGAGACAGAATCACTGAGTAGAAACTACAGTGTGAACGCTAAAACAATAATAAATAATCTGGAAAGTTTTTCCCTAGTTATGTTAAGAAGATGCCTGTAAACATTTCTAGTACTAAACCTGCCAAATTACACCTATACTCACTAGTTGGTGTCATCTCACTCATAGTTTCTTGTTTTGTTACATATCGTATCCTGGACTTCAAATTTCAATAGAAACCCTGGCTGTTTGGGATCCAAGTGTTAGTGGCACAGCACACCTCCCCAGAAACCCAAAAAAAGTAACAGGGATACAAAGGAAAAAATGAAGAAAGAAAGAACACAAGTTAACATATAACAACAGAAGTGATCTTTAAAGTGGGCTACACTGTACCCAAATATCCATATTTATCTATATTATGATGATTTTATAACTCTGTCTCCTTGAAAAAAAAATTTCACTACTGCTTTGAATGCTGATCATTGCTCTGCTTTCACCCTCGATGCTCCCATCTACATTTCCAGTGTTTATTCAACTTCACACCCATTTACCTTTGAAAAATGCACACTTGGGTTGACAGATGTACCCAATGCTTAGCAAAATACAGTCAGGGCCTCTAAGCATCATCACCACGCACACGATCAGAGTGGTAACAGTCCTAAGGCCGGCTATAGGATGGCTGGGAAGGAATGACTGCAAGAGGGAAAATTTATTGAAATAACACTCATTATACATTAGTCTGATACATCCATTTTGCAAAATTTATGCACAACCTCACCAATCTGAAGCATCTGTGCTGTCACCATCATGCTTTTTTTTCCACCAGGTCAAACAAACATATCTACTAGAGATTAAGATACAAACACTGAAAAAAAAGAACAAAAAAAGGAACCATAATTAGAATAATCCCTTTTCAGACAACACCAAAATAGTAAAGCAGATACCAGAACAAATGAAATACTTTATTACAGTGAAGAAGTGCTTACTGCTGTGATCTGGCAGATACCATGACATTGACAAACCTAAATCTTGATGAAAGACCAAATGGGCTTCTAAAATTAGAAACTTGTCTTTGCTCCTGGACTGCTTGAAGCACCTTTTTTGACCAGAATTCTCTTTAGCCTGTTTTCCATAGTCAGAAAGAATATTTGCAACTCATGGAAGAAATACTGATCTCAGGTTTTCATGGATAACAGCTCCTTGGATAGCCTGAATCTCAGTGAGAGACGTGATTTGCTTTAAAATACACTGGAATTAAACACACCTCATAACACCCTTTACTTTGGCTTAGTTTCAAAAGGTTCTCTGTCCAGCTGGCAGAGTATGAAGTCAAGCCAAGATAGTGTTTAGGCAAGTAGAGGTAGCTATGGGAGCAAAATCTGGTTTGGAAAAAAAACTGTATGGACCAAAGGAGTGCCATAAAGATGATCAGAGGGCTGGAGCATTTTCCCTATGAGTTCAAGCAGAGACAGTTGGGGTTGTTAAGCCTAGAGAAGAAAAGGCTCCAGGGAGACCTTATAGCAGCCTGTCAGCACTTATGGGGGGCCACCAGAAAAGATGGGGAGGGACTCTTTATCAGGGAGTGTAGTGATAAGATGAGGGGTAGTGGTTTTAAATTGAGAGGGTAGATATAGTTGAGGTATTAGGAAGAAATTCTTTACTGTGAGGATGGTTAGACACTGGAACAGGCTGTCCAGAGAAGCTGTGGCTGCCCCATCCCTGGAAGTGTTCAGGGCCAGATTGGATGGGGCTCTGGGCAACATGGTCTAGTGGAAGGTGTCCCTGCTCATGGCAGGGGGTCAGAACTAGGCGATCTTTAATGTCCCTTGAAACCCAAATAATTCTGTGATTCAATATCTGACAATTATCTCACCATAATATGAGGTAGAGCCTAGTTTTATGTGCTGTATTCTCAACAGGATCTTTTTGAATGGCAACATGTTTCTTTTAGTTTTGGTAATTACATCAGGATAACCCTTTAGAGCTGCTTTCTTGCTAATTACTTGCTATCTTGCACAACACTATATTTTGGTAAAGAAAACCACGTGGAAAACACAGTATTTATCTTGGTGAACTCAGCAACATAACCACATTGCTTGAAAACAAATGCATTTGTGCAAATGCAGCCACCTCTGAGTCACCACACAAGTCCCACATCAGCACACTACCTCCTGTAATTTGAGAACCTCATTAAACCTATCAACACTTACATCTTTTCACACTGATGAAACAGGAAAAGTTTTGAGACAGCAGTAGGCTTTGCTGTCCCCTAGCTACAATCTGCTGAATTTGGGAATTCCCTTCATAGTTGTTTCCCCTCTTAATGCTAATGGGCATGGCACAAAGACCATAGATTCTGCATTTATTCAAAAAAATGATCTTCCTATTGAGAAAAAATATGCAGTCCACAAAGCAATGTAAAGATACTTGTTCTCAACAGAACTGCAAAACAACAAATCTTCAAATAAGCAGAAAAAGTCTGGTTTTTCAAAAAACCCACTTTAATTACTGTGTGGTTTGTTTAGTTTTCTTTTGAAGATGCTTAACATATGGCATGATTTACGCAACACTGGCAACGAGCTTGAGACAGAAGACTCAAATCTAACTGCAGAAGTATGCAAAACTTAACACTACTCATCAAGATTGTCCTTCTCATCAGCTCAGTATGGCCACTTGAGTTTGCATGCATAATTAATTCCTAATTCTAGATACTCTCGTAATACTAAGAAATGTATTTTTGTATTTTCGTATGTACGGCTTGTACTCATAGCAGGTGACATTGGAGCCAACAAGGGATGGAAGTCACTGGCTCACTCAGACAGGGCAGTCCTCTCCTTCTAGAAGTGCACTTACACCCCTGGCTCCAACAACCTCAATTTTAAAAAAAAAATTTAAAAAAAGCTGTACACAAAGGAAATGGCACCTTACAAGATGTAGCCTTCAAACTGTGCAGCACAGAGACTCCAGCAACACCTCCATCCCTCGAGGGTTTGTGCAGGTCCCTTCCAAAATGCCCCAGTGACACTGGGCAGCCACCTCTCCCAACTTGACAAGCAGGTTGGGAAAAACCCCTCAGCTGTCTGTTTTATTTCTAGGGTGTCAGGAGAAGAAGCTACAACTAGGACCATGTATTACAAAATACTTCAACCTTCAATAATATCTCATCTTTTCGCATCACTCAGTGCCCCACACCTCCCAGTGCTGTCATCGCTCTGTGTGCTCAAATACTGCACTAGCTTATTTCCTTCTCAGTAAAAGCACTTCAAAAAAAAACAGCAACAGAGGGTTTTAAAACAAACTTTAAAAAAAATACCACAAGGGCTTAACTGAGAAACTCTTGCCTGGTTCTCAGGAGTTCAGAGAACCCAGTGGTTTCTTTTTTGACAAAAGATAGTTTTAGTGGTGTAAGTTATCTGCACTGCTGTAGTGTTGGAGCAGCACTTCTCAGGCTCTGGGTCACAAGTAGGTCATACACCTTCATGCGCAGCTTGCAAAACAACTACACACAAAGTAAGAATTTTTAGAAGAATATCTGTACTTTTCTTGGTATGGAAAGAGCTAAAAAAAAAACAGTACTGGAAAAATTATGATAATTCAAAAGTTTTGCCTCATTATTTTGATTGAAAATGATAACTACTGTGGCAGCACTTCCACAATGCATTTGTGATTCATTTTTTCCCCCAAACAAGTTAGGCAATTATCAGATTTTTTCCAACAAGTTTAGGAGGCCACACAAAAAATCATGAAAAGCACTGGTCTAGATGTCCTCACCAGCAAGGTTCTCTGCCTGAAAATCTGACTTGCAGATTCTCACCAGGCAGATGCTGGGGATCCTGAACTAGAGGAGCAAAGAGAAAAATTGAGATCACAGATTTTCACTCATGTTGGTTTTAGAATCAATTATACAAATGATACAAAAAGGAACTCGTTATTCTGTGTTCAAAGCATTGAGAATTGTGATAAATACATATCATTAAGTATTAGAAATTATAAAAGAGTCAAAGAACATCAGAAAGTAAGTGATTTATGGCTTATATTTTAAAATAGTACATATATTTTCATAGATTTTGGCTGTATTTACATTACTAGACACGTAGGGTGGAAGAGCAAAAGCCCTGCTTTAATTCCTGTTAACCAAGGCGAATCTAACACAAGGCTGCTTGCTGAGATGCTCCCCTTGCACCCATAGGCCTGACAAGGACAGACACAGAAACACTCAAGTAGTTCCTTCCTGTGACCCATCCACCCAACACGGCCACGTGCACAGAACAGCAGCAAGGCAGGAGTTGGTTGTCTACCAGAAGGCAGCATATCAACACAAGCTTAAGCCTCATTTTTAATTAAAGGCAAGATCCTAAATGGACTTAAAATTAAATCTGGGCAGCATTTAGGAATCCAGCTGAGGAACACAATCCTCCAAATTGCTGTACAGTCTTTCACACACCCAGAATTTGTGGGTGTCTGAGTGTTGCCACTGAAGTTGTGTTGCCCATACCTAGATTTGTTCAGAGCCTGCTGCCCACTTCAGCCCCAACCCAGTCCTGATTTGGGACTCTCCAATTTGGCAAGAGCCTCAGTGTGCTGTAACCCAGAGCACAAGCTTAAACAGCACACACCAGTCTCAGGGAGGATTTCCTGCTGCAAATGTTACCTTCCCCTTCAAATTCAGGCACTGTTTTGCAAATAAATCAGTAAGTCAGTATTTAAAGCACTCACCAGGACTCAGAGGTCTGCTATCATTTCCTTGCCAGACTGAGGGGACTCAGACATATTGTCTCTTTTCCTCTCCCAGCAGACTCCTGCAATCCTGAAACTGCAGATTGCTTCAGAGTTCTACAGGGGGAGGACGTACTTTCTCCCACAGCTGAAGCTATGCCGCTTCACCCAGACCAGGAATGAAAGCATCATTATGCCCAAACACAAAGGCCCTCAGCTTATACTAGGAAGATGACTGGGCTCTGATTCCTTCTGCATGTATATCAGACATCACAACTTCTTCACATTAAGCACAAAATCCTCGAATTCTGATGCTGGACTGCCTGAGTGGCCAGGCTACAATCTCCTTGACTCTCCAATCTGTTTCTCCGGGAGAAATAGGAGAACACCCATCCCAACCTACAGGAGCTTCATGACCAGAGCACTTTCAGGGACAGTGCAAAACATGACCTTAATGACCATGAACTGACAAAAGAATTGAGCTTTTGTTTTATCTATGTCCTTTTATGGCCCACAAGCTGCTTTCTTACCTACTGGCATTTCACCTCATGTTACCCAGCTCTAGAAATCACTTTTCTTTCTCCTTGTGAAGGCAAGGAAAAAACATGAATATTGCTTGCATCAAAAGAACCCCTTCCAATATTAAATTCCCACATAGAGTCTTAGTTCTTTGTGTCATCCCAATTGCCTCCTAGTCAAAACAAACCCATTTTTGTTTCAGGTATGAACTGATTGTATTAAAAATTGCTTCATCTGAAAATTTTGAAACATCCTCTAAAAAAACACTTGGAAATTCAGAAATTTTCAAAATAAATTAAGGATGGTTATAGTCATTCATAATTCTCCTCCTTCCCTGCTGCCATGGGAATTGCACTGAATGGGGATATGCCAATTTGCAGCTAAATTTCCCATCACTAGGATCCTTACCTGCAACATGCTGAGAAGTTGACATCCAGAAAATAGCAGGTTTACAGAAAAAAAATCTCATCTGGGATTTGTTAGAGGAGGCTGGAGAAGAATAGAAGAATCCAATCAAACACCACATTTTGTACATCCTAGAAGGAAGACAATGAGCCCATCAGGCATGGGATTGCCATTCTCCTTGTGATATCCAACAATACAATTACGATCAACTGTACAACTGCTCAGGTTTGTTGGTATCTTATTGCTTAGCCAAGGAAAAAGCTGACATTACTTCTGAAGATGTGTGCTTTATTATACAAATAATATCAAAATAAGGAGTTTCAGAAAATAACATCAATCAAGGTGTCCTCTTGGTATCATCAGAGTTAAAACCTGTAACTTTATACTTTAGCATATAATATTTCAAGTATTATCAAGCAGAGATAATCAGATTTCAGTTTAATTGCTCCCTTTGTGAAAATACTTTATTAAATTAATTAACCAAGTTATCTTCTCAGAACACAGTCCATTACTAATTCTAAAATTATCGATCTTTGCATTTGGAAGTCATTGTTTGGCATCAAACTGGTTTTTGCAATTAGCATATACTAGCAGGCTTAATAAAACTCAAGGACTCCTCTAAGATACTACAAAATGAAAATATTCCTAAGTATGCTCAGAAATTATCATTATGCATGGTCATCTTGACCCTAGGCAAGGGAGGCAGTAAGAACTTAAGCAACTATTGACAGCACAAACCCCAAGTGAGCTAACTATGAAAAAATTCTCTTTTCTCTTGCCCAGCCCACACTGACCTACATACTAATCAAGTTGCACCATTAAGGTTCTCCATTTTGCCCTTCAAGCTCTACCTCACAGGTACATATATTAAAAAAACACAGCATTCACCAAATACAAAGGACTTTGTATTCCTTTCTCACACTCTACTTCAGAAAGCACTCATCTCAAAGTCTTCAAGTTCTGCTCAAACAAAAAGTGATCATTACCAATTGTCAGAGAAGCTGTTGTATAAGAGAAAAGCTTCCTGAGCTCCCATAGACTACATCAAGTGAAAAAGCCTGTTCAAACAACACTACTAGCATTCCTAACAATCTACATAATCATGAACAAAAAAGGCAACCTGATTCTAGAGTAATTCAGGAAAAGTAAAACTTAAATTTGCTATATATCATTTAGGAAGTAGACAGGTTAAATCAATCATATAAGCTGAAAACTGCTGAAAAAATAGGGACTGGAGCAGAGATATAAGGCAAAGCTTATTTACAGTGATGTTCTGACTGCTCCTGCACTGCTGAGTGGTCACTCTACCTGCACCTGCCAAAAAAAGCAAAACTGGAGACTGCAGTATCAAAAGGCCAAACTCCCATGAAAGCAGAGACCTGAGCCCAACTCAGTGCGAGTAAATTTCATTTTCTGTAATTCCTTATTTCTCATTATTCTCCATGTAGCAAGTTAATCTTTTTTCTAGCTGATATCACATTGAATTTGGGCAAGATATATATTTTTACTTCATAGGGATTTATACATCTGCACATAAAGTTCACTCATTACTGGAAGGGAAAAAGCAGTAAGTACTTCAGCAATTAAGATGCACCACACAGTCAAAACCCTCTGTCTTTTTCTAAGCATAGTGACCATACTTTTAGCTACATACCAACACAGAGATAAGAGTTCTTTCCAGTATTCACAAATAGATTATTATAACATGTAACTTTAGGTCAATGTTGCTGTCCCTGCCTTTTTCTCCAAACAGAGAACAGTAAAGGATGTGACCTGCACACACAATTACTGATTTATGCTGTTCTGACTAGAAGGAACTACAGTGTCAGCAAGACAATTTCTCATGATTACAGTGTTTACTCACCTCACTGGGACAAGAAGTCCATGTTCTGAATGTACCAAGAAAGCTATGAACAGTTTGGATACAAGACATAACACATGTATAGCATGTACAAGCTAAATGTCTCCTTTATGTAAAAGAAAGATGACACATGCTCTAATTAAAGGTTAGTCAAGGAGTATAATGACTAGAGGCCAAACATGAGAGATGAGAATCTTGATTACAGGTTGGTCAGAGAGATCAAAGTAATAAATTGGCTCAGTGTTCCTAGAAACAACTTTGTGAACTTTTGATGAGAAGATTACTGTGTCCCAAATTCCTTCTCTGTTGCACGAGACTTTTTTCTTCCCTTTAAGCAGCGCACAAAATGTAGACACTTGCTCCTTGTTCTCCTGCTCTGACCTGCTCTGGTGCTGAAACACCAAGGAAGTGAAATGAAATGTTACGCAGTGAAGATTAACTTTGACCCATCAAACTTGACGGTGGCTTGAACCTTTCCTTCCTATGCCTACCTGTACTCACTGAAGTCCCCCACTGAGTGTGACCCACAACTCCTTGCCCATAAACTTCTCCTTGCAGTCCACACACTGCTTCCTTCACAGCCTCCTCCTGTGCCAGCACAGCAGTATTCACCACATGCCTCGAGTCAGCTCTTCCAGGATGCCATCCACACAGACCTCCAGAGCTTACCTGAACTGACCTAGACCATCTCTTTCTTTTTATCTCAGTCCTACTCCACCGCAGTTTCCCTTACACCTCCAAACACCATCTCATCCTTCACAGTGTGCTAACACACCCCTCTGACCCTTGTTCAAGAGCACAGAGCTGAGCTCTCCCTCAGGCTCAGAAGGGAACCCCTTGGCCCTCACCACCCCAGCTCTGCTGCTCCACACACTCCTCTCCCACCCGTGTTCCTCAAAGCACTGCCCTCTTCAAGCTGCCCCTGCACACCTCAGGCCTCATCACACTCAGCCATACCTCGCTGCCTTTGACAATTCAACTCTAACGCCCTAGGACCACAATCCTCTTTAATCCCCTCCTCCAAACAAAATGCCTTTCCCTTCCTCTTTCTCCAACAAGCTTCTGCAAAGCCCCAGGCTTTTCCAACTCACTGTAACATCACAAGTGATTCCCATCCATTTTCCTGCACCCCTTGCTGTGAGGATCAGAGCCCTGTTCTCCTGCCTCCACAGCTATGGCTCATATCCAGCATCCTGCACCCCCAACAGCTGGTTCCACAGCTGGTCTCCATCCCAGCCACTGACCTGCCTTCACTGCTGTACCTGTCAGGAAGTGGGAGGAGAAAAAAGGGAAGAAGGAAATGGGAACCATCTTCCCAGAAACCAGTCTCTGAACCTCAGATGAAGAATGACCTCTGATTACCCTAGATTTTGAGATCACCTAGCTGAACTTTTGGCTTGTGGCCTCCTGAAGCAAGCCTGAACAGATACTTGCATCAGATAATAGAAAGCATTGTATTGTCTTAGTATCAACCATTCCACCATATAAATTATTTCCTATCTTAAGCAGAGAAACAGCAAACAAAAAGGAGATTGAAAACCTGTTACTGTCTTGTTTTGTTGGAATGGTATGAACTACCTTTCTTCTCACCATTACAGTTACATAAGGATGCTCAGAAAATGAGGGCTTACTGTAAAAAGAAAAATAGTTACCAATATTTATTTAAAAGAAATACAGTGCAATAGTTCCCCCTACTGACAGCACAAAATCAGATTACTAATCAATGTTATTTCCTGGGTGGTCCTCAAGTTACTAATTCAGTGTCCTGATATGGTACCCACACAAGTTTACCAGTACAGAATAAATCATGTGAAAATCAGTTGTCTTAGGAAACAATGAAGATTTGCCAAATGGCAGAGAACAAAATTTCGTTGATCCATAAGATTACCCATCACCTACACAAAAGAACAGTATGCAGTCCTATGGAAAGATTATAAAATGTTAGTGTATGCATTCTAAATGAAATGCTAGAATAGCCATCAGCAAAACCCGAACTGTAAGTAAAGTGCAGCTTTACTGTATAATCTCCTATGCTTGATGAAATCTGAAGGACAGAGGTCAGGTCTGAGCAGAGATTTGCCAAACTGGCTGTTTTTAGGAGCTGACCTCCTTGGACAAAGAGCAAATCTGACAGTCAGTGTGGTTCCCAGATCCCCAAAACATGCAGTGAAAATATTGTTTTTCTGCTGTAGTGTCAGTTCTTTTGAGCCAGTGGCAGCTAGGTTAAATCAAAACTAAGAGTAGCCTCTTAGAGGAGTCAAAATGCAATTTGGCACTAAATGGGCTTCAGGACACAAACAGCAACCAAAGCATTCCTCCAGCCTTATACACCTGGCTTTCATTTCTGAGTTGTGAAGATAATGTGATTTTGCACTCTGGTCATTTAACAAAAAAATAAGAGGATTAAGAAAATCTCTAGTATGTTATATCTTCATCTCATTTGGAAAAATAACCCCAACAATGCAATGATAAAACATATGAGTAACAGAACCAAAGAGAATCCACTAAAATATGCAGTGGACCACACAAATCTATAAATCAGGATTTTTGCCGACTTCCGCTGTGACCCTGTCTCTATCTATGCAAATGCATCTGAAAAATTGCTAAATGCTATTAAAGATAATGCTAAATCTCACTTTAAACACATGTGGTGAATATGCTGTCTACCCAGACAATATTCAGACAGGGGTCAGCTGCTGACACCTGTATATTATCTTCTAGAACTTGACTAAAGCTCCTCACCTCACTTTCAATTCTCCCTCTGCTCTGCCTAGAAAATATAAATATGCATTCTTTAGTGATGCACACTTTCCCCTTAATTGCATCTCCAGCACCTGCTTTTTTCCCTTGAACGAGGTTGCACATTTCTCCCAGTACACAGAGAGTGTAATACGCTTGGCTGGATCCCTGGCAGGTTCTGTGAGCGTCTCTGACTCCAGGATTGCACAGCCTGGCACAGAAAAGCCTTGCTCACGGCTGGGGTTCCAGGTAAAGACAAAATATGGCAAAACAACGGCTCAAAGGATTTGCTTTAGGGCAGCTGCTTCACATCACACTAGAGCCATGATCGTGCCACTCCAAGTCTGCCCTGAGGTAAGACGGCTTTAGCATTTTTTGCTTACTTTGGTTTTAGCAGTGATGCAACTGCCATAATAGGAATCCTCTTTCCAATACTGTACTTCTTTAGGGAAAAGATACTTGGAAGATATCTATGTTGCTGTTTGCAGGTATGATACTGGATCGTTAAGCCATTGGGACAGGGATCAAATCTTTTATCTTGGAGAGAAGCTGCTGCATCCCAGGAACCACATGGAATGCAGAATGCTGCAGAAACTCTCCACAACTACCTGAAAGGACATTGTAGCAAGGAGGGGGTCAGCCTCTTCTCCAAGACAACCAGCTACAGGACGAGAGGACAAAGTCTTAAGCTGTGCCTGGAGATGTTCAGGTTGAACACCAGGAAGAATTTTTCATAAGAAGGGCAGGTAAGCATTAGAATGCACTGCCCAGGGAAGTGGTAGAGCCACCATTCCCGGAGGTGTTCTACAAGCAACCTGACTGTGGCACTTAAGTATGATAGCTTAGTTGACGTGGTGATGTTCAGTCAAAGGTCAGACTCGATGATCTTAGAGGTGTTGCTCAATCTCTATGATTCTAAGCCACAAGACGCTTTGTTTCCATGTTCTACTGCCCAACTCCTCGAAGAACTGCCCTTTGCCTTTTCACTGGCACTCACTGAACAGCGCTCGGGCACTGAGGACACCAATGGCCCCATGCCTCTCGGGCGAGCAGGAGAACCCTGACTGCCCAGGGATGCCACCGATCCTCCAGCGTGGCAGGACCCAGCCTTCTGCTCCTATAGCACGAATCGGGAAGATTTTTGTATTTTGCAGCTTCCTGAAGACCAACAACTTCCTCCACGCCCTGAGCCTTGCCCAGGTGACTGCGGCGGCCCGGGTTGCTGCGATCCGCGCCCGGGGCGCTCGGCAGCAGGGAGCAGCTCCGCCCGGGCTGGCAGCGCCGGGCCCCGCGGGCTGACGCGC